>CM075192.1:15098907-15566407 GCA_037577475.1 Chaunax sp. Z400
ATTGTTGATTTTCAAAGAAGCAGAACTACCTACAGGACACCTGGAAAAGAGAGCACAAGAGGAATTTAATATCATCACATACGCAGAGCAGATTCCTTCTTTTCCCTTGCTTCTACTCTTCTTCTTCCTCTGTTTAGTAACCTTTTCCTGCTGTTATCATGCATTCTGCTTCCCCTAAAGGGCTTACCATGTCCATTTTGTTTCAAGCAAAAATCCAAAGGCAAAACCCATGCTGTGCTCTGTGTCTCTCAAGAATTGATTCCGGGTGCCTTATGATAAATCTTTAATTCCCTGGTGGGTCTGTTTTTGTATCCTTCCAAAGATTTTAGGGGAAGCTTGTTGTACTTGGTTTAATTTCCTCAGAACAAAGCTCATCTGATCTTCCCACCCAGACTTGTGTGTGGCATTAAGTCTTCATTTTCATTAATTTTGGAGGGGCAGCTCAGGAATCTCATTTTAATTTGACATTTAAACATCTGTTTTCAATTTCCTGGGGAAAAGATTGTGTGTTTTATGTGTGTGTGTGTGTGTGTGTGTGTGTGTGTGGGTTGATGGAGGATAGTTTGTGGAGCTGATGAACCCGAGTTTTCAGAGCTGAGAGCAGCCATCTCAGCTGACCTTTAAAGGATGGTTCGGATGTACGAAATGATGGCAGCTAATTGCATTAGCTTCAGCATAGATCCAATTTGCTACTGTAGACCTGAAGAGTGATTTATCATACCGAACAGTAGACTGTGGTTAGCATGGCAGGACCCAACAGATTCCTGCCACTGCAAACAAAACCTCTACTTTGGTAGATATGGTTGTTTTATGCACAGTCAGCTGTTTGTCTTGTAGCAAGGCATATCAGCCAGATGAGGTAGGATGTGTTTTTTCTTTGCATATTGATATCTGTCCAGGTCCGGATGTTCATTCTTTTTCATCCCATCATCAACATATTTGAGCAAATCCAGGACAGACAAAGAGGCGTCTTCATGCTGGGACCTGTGACTTTGGCCCAATTCCACAAATTAAGCCACAAACTGAAAATCTCTCTCCGTGCACATGTGCACATGCACACACACACATACACACACACACACACACACACACACACACACACACACACATTCACAATGAGTTGAGTTTGGCCTCCCTGTTAATAGCCCAGGAAATATTATCTGCTAGAGGACAGCTGCAGGCTCACCAGAGAGACAGAATGGTATAGAAGGCTCATTATCACAAACACAGACACAGACCACACCACACACGTACACTTACAGGACAGCACACAGCATGAGCGCTCCTTTATCCCATTTTTTCACCTAACCGTAGAACAGGAACAGGCAGGGAGGCAGGTGAGCAGGGACCCATGCAGTATGTATACAGGAAGGACTGGATGCTGATTGTCTTATTTAAACCAGGGGCGACAGATTCCACCAAGGCTCAGGATCTGACAACGCTTCTGGCAGAAGATTTTGGACTTTGTACCCCATCCAGACCTGCGTCCATCTGTATGTCCGTCTGACGGACAGTCTGGCGGCTTCTCTCTCATTCTTGCTCATTCTGCCTCCATCCCAGAGGAATTTGTTTTCCGCTGCGCAGATGTTTGGGGTTGTCTGCGGCGCTGCACTCAGCTGTGTTTATAACAAAGAGGTGTTGGTTTGGAGGAGGAGAGAGGGTGGAGAGGTGGAGGAGTGAGTGCTGTTAAAGAGGCCTGGAGGTCACTCGTGTAAACACTGGATGATGCCAGGTCTCCCTCTTGCCTCCAGCTAGTATTTGCGGCGTCCCAGTTCTCCTCTTTTACCCACCACACTTCCTTTTTTTAATTTTCCAGAGGGGACGAAGCATCTGCATGTTAGTGGAAAGAGTTACAGTGAGGCCAGGGGGTAGAGACCCACTGAGAGGAGACGATACACACTTTATGTCTGAGTTTCTTACTCACCCAGTGTTTACTACAGACTCTGCATTAGCCTTGTAGGAAAAACATGAATCTTCTCACTTGCTTTAATATTAAACTCTTAATTGTACATAGTCATGATCAACAGGATGTTGCTCACTTATTGTCACAAGCTGACGCAGTATGTTTCAACTTTTATGCTCACTAAACAAAAACAGCAAATTTTTGGACATAAAAAACCCTTCTAAATGTTATGCTAGTCTGGTCCAAGTATCTACACGATTTCACTCACCTTGATAGTCAAGACTGAATAATGCTCTACAGAGCAAGTTGACCTTGCTGATACAAATGGAGACGGTGTTTCTTCAGATGGAGCTGGTGCTCTAATGGATCGGATGTTTAGTGTTTACATTTGCATTCCTGGATGGCTGAATCTGCTTTTTAACCACGCTAAATGAGCTCACTCACCATGCAGCTGCACTGCTGAGTTTGACTTGTGAGAGAGCGAGTGTAGAAACTTTAGGGGGGGAACACACATCGTCATCTGCGTAGAGCACACTGTGCACACATCTGTGGAAGTACACCTCCTCCATAGGAAGCAACAGCATATGAGTTACAAAATATCAGAGGAATCATTTTGCTTTCTCGGATGAATGCTTAAGAGCTGATGGTAATGTTACAGCTGCACACAGAGGGGTGTGGGTGTGATTATGTAGCAAAGACGAAAGCAGCTATTACCATCCATCTTGCTCCAAAATTAGCCTCCATCTCTTGGATTAGATTCCCACTCCACTTTATAAGTCTGGACTCACAAAGTGCAATTCAGTGCTAGGAATTTGTTGGCTGTCAGTAGATTAGGGGTCCTGTTGTGAGTCTGACATTCATCTGTGACTGAAGTGAAGCTGATGAGTCTGAGACAAAAGACAGCAAATGCCCACCCAAAACACAGACACAAGCATGTATTTGCATTACTTTTCTAGACATGCACAGGGAAAATAATGCACTTGCACTGCGCTGACCTTGTGTAGCCTACTTTGTGTGTGGCCTGAATTTCAGCTTGAAATTTACAAGCAGTATTTTCATATGTTTTTATATGTATGCAGTGAAGCTGGGAAAATGATTACTGGCACACCGCGCAAGAGGGAGCTTATTGCTTTTTCATTACTTTCTCCCCTCTCAATAAACCTCTGGTTTATCTTTAACACAGGAAATATGGAGTCCAGAGATATGTGGTTCTTCTGCCCCTCACAAAATAGATGCATTGATCTGCCTTGTTGGAGTTACCTGATAGGTAGCCTACCTATGTGATACTCTGATAAGGAAAATGGGCCTAGAATAATGAATTTAGGTGAGGCGGGTTTTGTAATTTTGCATTCAGCCATAAGTGAAAATCAGAATTATTCAGTTCATTGCTTTAAACACTCACATCTATTCAGTATCAAATTAGACCTCGGAATGAAAAGCCGTGGGCCTCTTATGTCTGAATAATGAAAATCCATGCCCGTATCATCTTTTTCACGGTGCCTCTTACAGGGAAAATCAATGCAAATAAGAATCATATCCCACCAAACCCCTCAGCAAGGCAGCAGCCGTGGATTGGATCTCATGTGGATTTTCGTCTGTGTTAGGTATAAGTGTGCAGAGGATGTAAATATGGAGTGTCAGGGGGAGAAATGAGGTAGCAGTGATGGAGAGGTGATGATCAATGTGTATTGAAGTGTGTGTGTGTGTGTGTGTGTGTGTGTGTGTGTGTGTGTGTGTGTGTGTGTGTGTGTGTGTGTGTGTGTGTGTGTGTGTGTGTGTGTGTGCAGGCATAATTATTGTAGGTCTGTGTGGTTCAGCCAACAAAGAGGAAGGTCACGGCTATTAAAGATGTTGATGGGCAGAAATGTGCTCATCCTCCCTTTTGTAAAGCTTATTGACAGTGAGGTTATATCGGAGAAAGTAGGGAATTTAAAACAGCAACTGCATAAAGTACAGTTTATAAAGCAATACTAAATGCTGTGAAAGAATTGTGGTTGAATTGTTGCAGGTTTCATAGCAGGCAAGCAGCAGTAAATCAATAGTGATGTTTACCTTAAATTTTCTCATCTGTGCAGATTTAATGTTGAGTTTCAAAACAACTTGCGTTTTATTTTACCAGCCACCTTCGGCTTTGTAAATGCAGCAGGTAACAGTGTTATACATTGCGATCATTTATATGTTGTGTTTTCCTTAAAGAGGAGTCATTGACATTTTGTTAATTCTTCTTCTCTCCTTCTCTCTGTTTCCTTGCAGTTCTGCGTGATGACTTCAGACAAAACCCTGCAGATGTAATTGTGGCAGCAGGAGAGCCGGCGGTCCTGGAGTGTCAACCTCCACGTGGACATCCTGAACCTACCATATCCTGGAAAAAAGATGGCGTAAACATTGATGACCGAGATGAGAGAATCACAGTAAGACTTTTTTTTATTCTTTGGAAATTGCAGTGACTTTAACATTGTTATTGCTGACATGTACACTACTTTTCTGTTGCCTGGGAACTGCTTTCTTATAAGGATAATATGTTTAAACATATGTTGACCTATTGATGCAGGTCAAGTCTTTATTACCACCACTGCTTGTTGAATGGTCGATTTGTTTGGCTCATTATTCACATATAGATTCAAATCAGCCCATTTTGAGGGCAGCAACCTTTATTGACTGAAGTAGTTGAAATCCGTGTTGCTCCATCAGTCAGCAGCGGTGCATTGATTAGGGACGACCTGCTGATGAAATCAACCAGGAAAAACGTAGATCAGGAGGGAGAAATGAGCTGACCAGAATCAAAGAGGAGAAAGTTGTACTCAGCAGCAGCAGTGCCTGCAGAATCCAGAAAACACTAAACTCAACCAGCACTTATTCAGCTTTAATTAAAAAAACAGCACAGCTTATGCTCCATCGTCGCTCAGCACATGCTTACTTACTAAAGGCCTGTCATGAATAATCCTAGCTCAAACTATTTCAACTAAACAGAAGTTTGTGTCTATAGTCGTTTTCCTTTAGCAGGAAGAGATTTTTTTGTTGTGTTTGATTACACTGTTTGGATGTATGCATTTGGGAACTAAGAGACTCTGACTTAGCACACAGCTAACACAAGCAGTGGGGAGGAGGAAGTAATTAGATGTGGGTCTGGATCCCATTTTCACAATCTGACTGGTGGGGTTTAAGGCTCTGCACATTGTGCAGTTGTTGAGCAGTCTAATAGTGCTGATGATGGCCAACTTCATAGTAGAGTCATGGAAAATCAAACCTTCCCCAGACAATAAATACAACGTACTATTGAAGATGTTACAGAATGGAACGTAGTGCTGAAATCCAGCCTAGGATAGGACCTAATCACAACTCAAACTTACAAGCACTGCAAGTACAGTATTCATTCTCTCTATTTGTTCTGAGCTGCACAGGCAGAAGATCAGAAGATCGACAGTCTGTGTCCGACTGCTGAGCAGCGTAATTGAAAGAAACAAGCTCATAATCTACTTAGGAGAATCGTGTAATATATGTCCCGGAGCTCTTGTGGCCTTTGAGTTTAATGTCTGTTGGATTTGGGTTTTTATACATTTGAACTATATCATTTTCATGTATTTACTGTGTTCACTGCCTATTTGTGCTCAATGGTATTTTAGTCAAAATGCAACATTCAATTTCTCCTAAATTCAAGAGGATTCATGTTGAGCATTGCTGAAAAAAACATACAATGCATGCATTAATCTATTTATCATTTATCCTTTCAGTTTAATTCATTTCCTGATGGCAAACTACTTGAATCTTTTTTAGGAGTAGACTGTTTAAAGCAGCTCTGTTTTAGCTCAGTATTATGCACGGCTCTAACACATATGGGCCTTTCCCATAATTATATTTGAGTCCACATACACACAACATTTATGTTGTATGTCTACAGTAATACCCACCCCTGATAGCTTATTCGTGATGCTGTACATATGATTTTGAACACTGATGGGTAAAATCCTAAGTGTAATCTTTGCCAGCTCTGCTGCTGGAATAGAGATGAAATAATAACTCAAAGTTGTGCCCTTTTAGCCTGCAGCAGTGTCGGACCGTCTGTGGAGCTGAAAACAGTGTCTGGTAAATTCAACAGTGCTGTGTGGACCAGCTGGTGTTGCTCACTGTAAACTTCCTGTCAAGCACAAAACCTTACAGACTGAACATTCCCGAAAGACCACTTTTAAAGTAGCCCTCAGTATGTAATCAACTGTGTTGACAAACTGGAGTCTGAACATGTCCTTTGACACCCATATTAACAGATCAAGTTATATTAGAAATATGACAATCATGGGGCAATGTCCTTAGTTTGTTTGTGGTATAGTGCATTTGATATGAGTCAATATTGGACTATAGAGTGGAAAGTACTGTCGAGGGTGGAATCTCTATAATGTGATGAACAGCTGAGCTCGTCAAAGGGCCCTTCTTGCATTGTCGTGTTTAGTGCAGTCCATTCCTCCCACCATGCAACATGCTGAAACATGCAGTCTCCTTGGTGATCACTGGTGATCAGAGCGAGGTCCCAAACCACCTGCAGTGGGGATTTTCTCTCTCTACACAACTCTACTGGCACGGGTCGGCTTGGCTTTGGTCGCCGCAGCATAAAGAGGAGTCAGCGAACTTCAGAGAGCGGCAGACACACCAGAAGGAACCCTTTGGTTTTTCTATCTATTTTAGTCAGCTGTGTGCTAACACCAATGACATGTTGTGTTCCGTCTCACATATATTCATGACTTCACATGGGGCGGCTGTGAAAAGTTTCCCACTGAGCTATAAAAATGGAGGTGTGTCTATTACCTTGTAATGCTGCTGTGCCATTAGCAGAAGCTGGCTGCATTCATTTAAACTGCGGCAAGCAGGTCTTTCAGGAACAACGATTAAAATATAAATAAATGGAAAATGCCAGTATCTAAGCCTAGACCATTGTCTGCTTAGAGCAAGAGTCTGTCTGTGATGTCATAAATGGACGAAATGCAGCGCATTGTCCTCCTTTTGTGCAATAGTTGTGGCTAATTATCAGCCTGGAAAATGAACTGCTGTGTGAATACCAACCGAGTGCATGCTGAATAGGAGCTTTTCCATTATCAGTATCGCCAAATGACATGAGACAAAAGGCAACGGGATAGAGCCATCTCCCTGTAATGCCAGGATAACGTTTCGATTGTTGAGGCTTTCAGCAGCCTGTCTGCTTTGCTGTTGTGTGGAGAGGATATGCATCCAGAGTAAAATAGGGCCACTGCTGCATTAATTTACTTTGCCCAGCTCTCGAGTCCCTGCTGCTCTGGCACTCCAAATATGCCTGTGGAGAATGAGAAACTGCCACAGACATGCAGATGCAAGAATATGGACAGAGTGGATCGGCCTTAAGTGGATCCACATGCCAAAGCCCTGTGGACCCAACAGTCCACCCCCCACTTTTCTCTTCTGTATGGTCTGCCCTGACCTTGGGCCTTTGTGAGTGTCACAGTGTTTTAGCTGTTAAGCCTTTCCTCAAACAAACAGTAACATAATGATACTTCAAACCCCTCCAGCACCACAGGGTGTCCTAAATAAGCCAGTCTTCCACAGCCTCTTCAAGTGCCTTTGCCTCCTGCTTTACCATGAATGTTAAAAAGGAATGAAGGGCTGCAAAATGACCCAGAACCAGAAGAATGTGTCAAAGTCGTCCCCCAAGATTCTTAGATTAACCCTGGCTACTTTATAAAAACTAAACTCGACACATACGCTGTTTTAAGTTTGTCATGTGCAGGTCATGAAAACTTTACTGTACGGGTATGCGAAGTACAGTGATGTAGATTTACTGAGACATAACATAGCTCACAAATGAACACATATGTAAGAAGGCTAAAGTTTAAACACGGTAGTCATGGGGAAAGCGTGTTTTTGAAATATCGTGTGTCAACTTCTCTGTCAGTGCCTCTCTAATAAGGGGATCTATTACATCCTTGCAGGAGGTGGTCCTGATCTCGCAGGCTAATGTGTGCATTTAAAACCTTAAGCCCCATCAAGACACAGAGATCATTGGTGCACCATACTATTGTCTGTCTGCGCGCTGGTTGTGAGCTGAGAGAAGGGCTGCTGAAGGGCCTGTGCTGGGGCCCAGGCTGCCTTTCTGACTGCCTGAGAACAAAGCACCTCCTCTGGCCTGTAATCAAAGCCCTGGGAAATAACAGACATGACATTCACCTGGACTAACACACATTCCCCGTTGGGTGTGTGCACGCTTGAATGTATGTTCGCTTGCTCTCACTTGTGGTTGTGTGCACACACAAGAAAACACTTCCAAGGAACCTATTCTTTTAAACATTCCCCTGAATAATAGATGAAAAATGTCCTGTGAGTCATTCTGGTGACTGGAAAAGTGCTCGCAGTCCTGCAGTGCCTCAGGTGTTCCCTCAGGGACCTGCAGTTGTGTTGGATTGAGAGAGTGTTCTTTGGCTCGGCTTACTCTGAGGAGGAAGACACAGACGGATAGTAATTTAGACTTCAAGTGGAAGTTGAGTGGAAACAGCAAAAACTGTCAGGAGAGACAGTCAGTCTCTATCTCTGCAAAAAAAAGCACTCTTTAGCACCAAGCCATTATGTGCTAGTGAGTGCATCGTATTTCATCATAATGCTGTAATGGCTAAGTAAATGCTCACAGGCGTTCCTAAATGCAATCAGGAAATGTTTTTAATGGTTGAGCTTTTCTCTTTTCTGTTGTCTCTGTGTCAACCTCAGGCCCCAAGTGTATCTGAGACTTTAATATTGCTGTTTTCCTCCACCATGTTTGGTCTCTCACCTCCTCCTCTCCTATTCCCTCAGATACGTGGAGGGAAGCTGATGATCACAAATGCCCGGAAGAGTGACGCTGGGAAGTACGTGTGCGTCGGCACGAACATGGTTGGAGAACGTGAAAGTGAAATAGCTGAACTTACAGTGCTTGGTAATTCCTTTTTTTTTTCTCATTTAGAGTATCTCAATCTATTGTTTACTGTAATCTAGATTCACATACAACCCCCAAAAGGCACACACTTAACATCCACACCTTTTTTTCTTCTGTTTGTTCGCAATGAGAAACAGAATCCAGATGTAAGCTTTGATTGTCTTATTTCCCAGGGAAGTAAATGGTGTCACAGACCTTTATCAGGTGGAGTGTGAGATGACCTTCAGTCTCACACTTAACTAGGAATCCCATGAAGGCCCCAGCAGCTTGTTTCCTATGACCAGCTGCACTCTGTTTTACCACGAGTGACCTCTGACCTCAAGCTGTCTCTTGTCCCAAGCAGCGAGCATGTCCTGATTCCTGGTTTTATCACCAGCTTTTTCACCTCAGAGAACTCTTACCATCTATCGGGCGGTACAATAACAGAGCTAGATTGATGAAGATAAATAATTATACTAAACTAATACTGTCAGGGCTTAAAGGAGTCCAAAGCATTTGTGTTTGTCCATCTTAGTGAGTGTTGTGACCAGAATCTGTGGTTAATCATAAACCGCCCTGGTTGGTTTTTAGGATCACGTCTGATGAAATGTGTTTTTTGATTAATGGTTAGACTTTCTGTGCCAGGTTTTGTTCAGGTTTTGTTCCGCCTTCAATTAATTTACTCTCTTGTCATGAAAGTAAATACTTACCAAAGTAATAGTTTCCGGTCCTTGTGACTTATGTGTACTACAGAGACTGTATGTTTTATTCTTTGTGTTGTTGTTATCCAGAATGTGGCTATTACCTTGTCTTGTTGAGGCTCTATAGACAAACTCAGTTATATTAATTCACATTATTTCATTATTTTTATTCCAGGACACCTGACAGGACCTTATATTTCATGATTTAAACTCAGCTTATTTTCAATATGGCTTTTCATCCATTTAATTTTCAAATAATTTCAAACTTAGCGCTAAAGTCTGACTGTAAAGATCAAAACAAATATTAATTGAGGGAATCAAAGAACCAGTTACTTTAAACGTATTGAAACATTAGTCCACCTCCATTTGTCTGTGCTTTGTGATTTTCTTCATTCGGTTGCTGTTTCTATCTATGCAGAGCGTCCGAGCTTTGTACGTCGCCCAGGCAGTCAGGTAGTGTTAGTGGACCAAAGCGTAGAGTTCAAATGTGAGGCCCGTGGCGACCCAGTTCCCACTGTGCGCTGGAGGAAGGACGATGGTGACCTGCCCAAAGCAAGGTATGACTCATCGTCTGGTTCCCTTTCATCATAAAATACCTTCCTTCCCCACCCTGTCCCTGCCTTTGTTTGATCCTCTGCTTGCTTTTGTTCACGTCATCCGTCATCTGATGCATGTTGCACTGAGTAAGTCTGTGTATATAAAGTTTCTGTGTGCTTAATACCATTTGACCACCTGCTTTAATTCAGATATGAGATTCGTGAGGACCACACCCTGAAGATCCGTCGTCTGACCTCAGCTGATGTAGGCTCCTACACTTGCGTGGCAGAGAACATGGTGGGCAAGGCGGAGGCATCGGCCACGCTCACCGTTCACGGTAAGACAGAGTGCTGTTATAAGTTTCTGGGTATGTTGGAGCAAATATTTAATTTTCAGCTGCTGGACAGTCATTCTAAATTCATTTCCACTCTGGGGATATGGTGTAGCTTGATTAAAATGCAATTTAGCCCAGGCCCATTCCAATAAAAGCCCTCAGCTTTAGTACTACGTGGCCATCACATTCAACTATTCTCTCTCAATTAACTGATTGATTTCTAATAAAAAGAAATGCAAAAATCCATAACTTCTATAGAGTTGGGCACGTGGGGGCTGAGCAGCAATTGATTTCATTTGCCCTGCACAAGTGGCATTTCTCCAGAGGCCTGTGTTCCTTCATGTTTTAAGACATACAGTACTATTTTTGAACATATAGAATATCTGTCTCTCTCCCGTGGCTCTCTTCATTGGACATCTTATTAACTCAGTTGGAATATAAAGCAGTCGGTCACACAGTGTGAACATTCAGAAAGAAACCATTCAGAGGAACTGGGGGCTGGGATCACCCCCAAACCCTCCTGAGAGTCAGAGGAACACAGGGGCCATTTAACGCAGAACTAATGGGAATGTTGGATGTCGGGTGAGAGAAGAAGAGAGGGAAGGAGGAGGGGCTTAATGTATGGGAGATGGGGATTGGACAGTGAGTACGTTGGTCTTGGTGGTGGCTTACCACTGATGCGGAACTGTTGGGAATTGGGGCTGGGGGGCGATTGTGGTGAAGAGGATGGGGAGGAGAGGTTTCTGTGGTGAGGTCAGTCATATTAATGTCACTCTCAAAAGTCAGCACAGCTGAGATATAAAGAGACAAGGCAATTTTATTCCTCTGCCGACCCCCACCCCCTAACGCAGATACTTCATCCTCACATGGCTACCCTTTGCAATTACGTCTTGATTTTCTCCACAAGACACCAATCTTTAGATTGGTTTGACAGCCAAGATTAGGCACACCTGCCAATACGCCCATCAATATAGCTACTTCTCTTATTGCATTTTTTCACTCTTTGCCTCTCCCTGATGAAGGTTAGTTAATGAGAAGGAACAGCATTGATGTGCCGGTTCAATGAGTTGCTCTCCAGGCTTACAAACATAGTTTAGAAGCTAAAACCACTCTATTATGTCTCTGAATGCCTCATGTTAGACGAGTTAGAAAGGTATAAAAATCAACATAAAAATGAAATTGATTCTGACATAAGGGGAAAATCAGGCCAAAGGCATAACGTGAATCATAATAATCCTCACTCAAAGCGTTCAAAGTCTCTAGAACAATTTCCATCTACTCTTCAGATCCCTGAGCTTTATCCAAACCAGGACATGAGGAGGCCAGGGAGGCTGTGGGCACTGAGTAGTCCAGCTAATTAAAGGCAAGCAGGCCGTAGTCCCATGCTTGGAAATGACATGTTTCTAATTACAGATGCAGGCACAGGAAAGGAAAGAAAAGCCGGGTAATTGTAGGTCTAAACAGGCCAAAGCAGCAGAGACGATGTAGAGGTAGTAAGATGTTGCTGTACTAGTAAAGACGACGGTAACGTGGGGAACAGGAGTTCAGTCTGTGGGTTTAGATTTCCAATCTACTGCATAAGAATAACTGAGCGAATTAACAATTTATTTTTTTAGTGGTGGTGAGCTAATGGCAGACAGAAGTACATCACAAAATTAGTAATCGGATTTTCAAGGCCAAAATAGAATCAATTTTAATATTCTTTGAGGCCAAGTCTTTCTGCTTTATCTACTGAGATGTGAAAAAAGACTATAAAACCAGTTAAAGGTGGATTAATAATTGTTAAATATAGACGTCTTTGTCATTAGGCAATCATTACAATCTGATGTGTGCAAAGTCTGTAGCAAGGCGTACATCGTTGAAGGGATTCTTACAAATTGAATCTCTTTTTGAGATAAAAATCCAGCAGTGGATGGACCGAGGTGGACTTTCACTCCTTCCACGGTCAGATGGTCAGTGAACAAAGTCGGCATTATGGAAGTGGTTCCTTGGGCTGTTTTTCTTTCACTCTGCTCTGCTCTCGTTTCTAACCTAATCAGTGAATTATTGTCTTACACACGGGTTTGTCAGTCTTACTACACCTCCTTTGGACTTATAAATATGTCAAGTGAAATATTTCATTGATTGATGGAAGAAACGCATAATTAGCCAAGTCACCAGCCGTATTTATAGTTTCATCGTAAAACCATTAATCTAAGCCACATGAGAATGTAGTAGTTGAGATGGTCTGCTCAGCTATTAAATCTTAGGGTGTGTGAACGTGTGAGAGCACATGTTTTTAAAAGGCATTTTGATGTGTGTCTGGCGTGGTTAGATAATGTTTGTACTGGATTTTGTTAATTAAACTCACCAGCAGACTTCCAACATAGGAATGTAAATACATTCTTTCTATAGTGTACATTCTAGTGTATTAGACAGAATTCAGAAAATCAATGTTATTTTTTTCTCAGCTGGTTAAGTCTACCGTTAGCAGTGATTTATGTATAGAGACGTCTTGAATGGAATGGTAGTCCCTATAGAGCAGAGTTGCTAATAACCCATGTAAAATGTCTGGAAGGAGACTTGGAACCCGTGCCAAAAAAGACTCAATGAGAGGAACTTTATTTTCAGCAGCCTGTGTGCTGTTACAGTGATGATAAATACCAAAACCTGGTTGGATGCCACACATAGAACTTGTGTTTTTCTTTGTCCCTCTATATCTGTATCTCTGCATTTGATTTATCTTATCCATTGAATAGACCCTTATTTGTATTACCCTCCGTCACACAAAGTTGTTAGAACGGGTATATAGCTGGGGCGCTCGTGAAGTAGTCCAAAATGAATGGGGCTCTATGGCGCAGAAACCCCAAAATTAAATATTTGTGGGGGGGAAAATGTTTTTCTGTCAACTTTCATTATGTTTTGGATAAAATGTGTTGGAACAATAAATATCAGTCCATTAGATGTTTGTTTTTTTGTTGCTTCAACTGTTGTGAAATACTGCTATATTAAGTAGTAGCATTGGTAGCACTCTCTGGTAGCACCACAAGCCACTTATGGATCTATACTTTACGGAATTAATAGTCGGTGGAATCTCTCTGCTATTACGTCAGCAAGATCTACATTTGGCTGTCAAAAACAAAGGACCTCCTGGTCCTCCTTTAGATATTCATTCGATTTCATTTCAAAAACATCTGTAAACCCCGGGAGTCAGGTGTCGGGTCACAAGCAGTCATAAATCCTTAACTGACCAATCAGCATTCACTAGTGGTTTGTGGGGCAAAATCGCCTTCCTTATAATAAAAACGAAAGAACACTGGTGTCTTTTCATTTCACTTCTGACATATAATCTAAAATAAAATTTGGGCTTTTTTGTCTAGAAGTAAATGAAAATAATTATTTTAGCTCCATTCACTCCCATTCATTTAGGACTCCTTCGCTAACGCCCTCCTGGTGAATTGCTGCTGATTTTGGTACAACGGAGATAATAGGGAGTGAACAGGCTGTATGAAGAAGGGCTGTGGCAGCACTGCTCAAAACACCAGTAATAACTCTAGCGTGGTCTTTGGTTCATACCCTGCCTCCTATTGGACTGGAGGCCTCAATGCTCAGTGTGTTTTCCACTGCCACTTCCACTCTGATCAGCTTATTGATAGAGACTCCACTATGCGCTGTAAGCTGGTGGAAAGCCCACAACAAAGTAGACCGGTCGGATTTAAGGCTCACCTCTCCCTCCAGGTCCACAGCTGTGATCACAGCAGCATGGGACCGGTAGGGTTACCTAATTAAAGGCTCAGGAACACATGAATGGACGTGTGTAGGTTTCTTTAGTGGGGTTGTGTATTTGTGAGTATGTTCTCATGATTGTGTCTATCTAGACTAGAGCCTCTCACTTAGCGGATAGCGGTGAGCGTCTTCTTCTGGGAGTGTTTGATGTAACGCTTATCTGCATTTTAAAGGCCACCCGGGGGGGAGGAGGGAGGGGTCGACCATTACTCTGACTGACAGCGTTTATGTTTCCGTGGGAGCCGTTGAAGCAGACAGATTAGATAAGGTGAGTGATTGGTCAGGGGAGATATACAGCCAAAGCCTGACAGTTAACACTCACCTTGTGGTTTTATGAATCGGGCTTACATTTGACCGGCTGTGTTTGAAGGAATATGATCTAGCTGCTCCTCGGGGTGCTCTAAACCTCATTAAAGGTACAAGGACACTCACACAACACCTGGAAAGAGAGGAAACAACAGCAGAGCATGTTGCTAAGAATAAAACATCTGTCTTGTGTGTTTGGTGTTTGTTTGTTTTTTTGTGTGTGTGTCATTTTGTTTTATTTAATCTGGAAGTGTTCCTGCCCTTGAGCCTTTCCAAAGAATTAGAGAATATTGAATCAGATGTTCTTCAGTATTTTCTTGTTTGTCTGCATTGCAATGCATTCCTGATTGTCCTTCTCTGTATCATGCAGTCCCCAGGGTTTGAGTCGAGGCTGCAGTGTGGAATGTCTTTCATTCATGGAATAATAATAACATGATTTCTTGTGCCCATTGACATCACATTGTTATTTTCCTTATCTCTCCTCTTTATGTCATGCTGTTCATTATTTATTTATTCATCTTTGTTTTTTTTGTTGTGTTTTTGTTTCCTTTTTAGTCATATCTGGTAAGTTGAAATGTCACCCGTCACCTATTCACCGTCCTGACAGAGACAGGAAGCTGTCACAACCCCCCTTCCATCCTCCTCCCATCTCTTCTCCACCCTCCAATCAGCACTCATGTCTCTGTTGTCATGGGCAACAGTCACAAAAGGACATTAATGGGTAAAAATATTCTCAGCTTGGGCCTCCAAGGTAAAGCCACATCATTTCAGTTTGTTATTTTTTCCTTTTATGCATTACCAAGCACCTCTTATTATTCATGGACAGATTGTGTCTCTATTTCCAGTGACAGTTTTCAGCTTGCTTTACTTTGTGTATAACAGCTGCTGTAGAAAAATAATTAAAGTCTCAGCGGATTTTATCATATTTGAGAACCTATCAATGTCCGTTTTAAAGCTAAGGTGTAAGCTGGCCTTGGACCTCTAAATGCCCTATTAGGCGAGCAAGGCCTTGTGTCACCGTAGAGCCGCATGGATGACATTGGGCTACGACACTGCACTTGGTCTGAAATGGAATTTGTAATTAAGATGCATGAATACTGCATCCTGGTTGAGGCCTGCGCTATTGGAGGGTGTCACCATGGACAGATGGCTCAAATTTATTCCCCATTTCCATGTAAATTTTAATGGTACATGCCCTTGCCCATGCAAATGAGGGGTTCATTGGAGTAGCTCCTGTTTTTTTTTTCTGTTCATTACATTATACTATGCCTGCATTTTGAATTTAATCAGCCCACTGTTTAATCTGCTGTGCACACACACTGAGCAAGTTTTGAAAGCCTGAACTGTTCAAACAGCACAATACAGGTAGCATAGCTGCAGTCAGATTTTTTTGTCATCCATTCAAATAGCCTAGACCACATGTAGCTGTAATATTATGATAACTATGTGTTTGTCCTTTCAATGGTTAACCATTGTTATGACCGTCCTTCAGTGCCTCCAGCATTTGTGGTGAGACCAAGGAACCAGGTGGTTGGGGTTGGCAGAACTGTCACCTTCCAGTGCGAGGCCACTGGAAACCCACAGCCAGCCATTTTCTGGCAGCGAGAAGGCAGTCAGGTAAACAGATAAACTATGATAAAGGTTTTTCATTTCAAAATGGCTCCTTATCCACTTTGAGTGCGAGCTAGCAAACTCATTCAAAGCTTTTAAAATAACTACTTTGAAGGTATAGTTCACTTGATAGCTGTCATCTTGAGATATATTGCGTGCATAGGCCTGTTCAGTTAATTTATTCAAGTCCAAACAGCTCTTAATAAAGGTCTGACTGTTTGTAATCTGATTTCATCCTCCACAGAATCTGCTCTTCTCCTACCAGCCTCCCCAACCCTCCAGCCGATTTTCTGTATCTCAGACTGGAGACCTGACCATCACTGATGCCGAACGCTCAGACATGGGATACTACAGCTGTCAGGCCCTCAACATCGCTGGCAGTGTCATCACCAAAGCTCTGCTAGAGGTCACTGATGGTAAACAACCTTCATTTAAACCGTTTTTTTTCTCCATCCAGCCAAGCCTCAGATGAAATAAAAAGAAAAAGGAAAGAAAGCTTGAATGGATACATATTAGTATTTCAGATAATGCTGTTCATCTGAAATGCTGTGGCGGTGCTGGAGAGCTTATTAATATCCAGAGTGAGGTTCGTGAGGTTTGGTCTGGCTTGTTCGATGTGTTCCTGTCAGAGGTAGAGACTCTCTGGTGCCTGTGTACCCAGACCGTGGCTCGGTATTTGGCTCTGCTGGATTCACACTGGCTAATGTCTGCTTTGGTATTCCACGGCTGGCTTGCTGCTGTCTACCAGTGGAAGAGTGTGGCTGTGTGGTGAGGTTTGGATTGGCTCCTGTAATTACTGTGTTAGCCAATCTCTGTCAGCCTGATGGACTAACCTTGGCTTTACTTCCACCATTCCTACAGAGATCCGGACAGCTATTATTTTGGCTAAGACACACCTAGACTCATCCCTTCATTTATCAAATGTCCTTCGTTCATTTCAGGCCTACAATGGTATGCTCCATATCTCTCTCCCCTCTTCACTCTCTCATTCTGTCATGCTCACTGGATAATAATAACAGTTATTAAAGTGAGCAGGCCACTCTCTGGCCACCACTTCTCCGCAGGCAGATCTGGTAATTATAGGTCATACTGACAATGTTTTAGTAATTACACCGTCCCCGGCACAAAAGCAAATACAAAGCGGCTCAGAGTTTACATCGCAACATGATTCTGAGGCTCTGTGCACATTTTCATGCATTATTATGTATTGCCTTTACACTATATGATGTATTAATTTGATGAATACAGCTTGCTGCTGAATCAGCGGCGGCGACAGTAATGCTCATCCATTGTGCCATGAATGATAATAATAATAAGATGGAGGCAGAAAACCTATAGCAGGAACTTGATGAAACGCACACAGCAGAGACAAAGTAAAACTGAAAACAATCATTGAGTGCAAGCTATAATAAAGATCTCTGTACATGTTCTCCATTTGCCTCCTCGTGCACTTCTTTCTCTGTGTTTTCTCTGCATTGACTCTTTGTCTTTTCACACTTTGTGTCCACTGGCTGAACATCTCGGGTTCACAGGGAGGGAAGACGGGGAGGAGTCGAAACATCCTCATGCTAATAGTGTTGTCTGTTGAGGATCGATGTTTGTTTTCTCCCTTGTTTTCTGTTTTATGGTTGGGGGATGGGCTTTGGGATTGTTGGCCGTGAGCGTTCATATGAGCAGTGCCAGGTGTCTGATAGGGCTACAGCAAAAGAACTGAGGTATCTGAGGCTGTTTCATTTTAATTACACTGCTTTTATTTGGCTGAGTGTTCAACTCCTGCTGTTGAATGATTAGAAAATTGTTTCCAGTTCTTGAAATTGGATTTAATTCCTCGCTCACTACCCTTGCAGTTTTCCCCATGCTTACACTGCTACACGTTGTCAGATGCTCAACATTATCTGCCTTTTGTTTGTTTTCTCACCTAAGCTGGATTTAATTGACTGAATCCACAGTTCAGCGCAGGAAAACCCTCAGTTTTTTCTCCTCCCACCATAAATGCTTACTCTCCTCCTTCCACAGTCGTGTCAGACCGCCCGCCGCCAGTTATCCGACAAGGCCCAACCAATCAGACAGTAGCTGTGGATGGCACAGTGATCCTCAACTGTGTGGCATCCGGAAACCCTACCCCCACCATCCTGTGGAGGAAGGACGGCGTCTTGGTGTCCACACATGACTCCAGGGTCAAACAGCTGGACACAGGTGCATTGCAGATTCGCTATGCAAAGGTAAGACACCTGCACACATGCAGTAACAAGCACGCTCTTTTTAACATCAAGCAAAGTAAATGTACAGCTCAGAACCTGGTAATATCCGGTGGCATTTAGAGTTTGTAATGTGGCTGTGAATGTATAAATCTGAATGGCATTTGTATGCATTTATTTATATGAAAATGTTTTTCTCTGTTTTTATTCGTAAGTTTCTATTTGGCTGCCTTCAATGTCTTATAGGATCCAAATAGACTTCAGAAAGTGTCTATGTAGTAGCCATGATGTGGTGGGTAAACCCCTGCTGGTTGGTAAATAAAGCATGTATTCCCTGCCAGCAATCAGCCTCAGTGAGCTGTCAGTTCGTTGTCGCAGTTTTGAAATGCAGTCTATGAAGTCGAACAGTCTGTAGTTCCTGTCAGTCACCAAACGCAGTGGGTTTTATTTAGGTATGTGTGTGTGTGAGAGAGAGGGAGAGAGAGAGAGAGATGGAAAGCTGTATAACACTCAACACTCTTAACAGAGAGACATAGGGGATGCTGACGTGTCTTCCAGATGGAGGCGTCACAGGGTCAGAGTTCCCGTCAGTTTGCGGTGTTCTGATGAATGCTGGCATGTCTTGTGGTGTCAAGATTACAGTGTGATTGGGCTGCGAGTGTGAGGCAGGCAGGAGGCGACGCATCTGTACCCCTCCCCTGCTGTAGACGAGGAAACTCCGCAGGCGCTTTATATTAATGAACGTTTCATTTCTCCTTGACAACATTTCATGGAGGATGTTTTTTGATGGGAGAGGTAATTTATTAATGCGGTCGCATGAGTACATTTTCTTACACACCTTGAGGGTCATGTGCGTTCTCAGTTATTCAAATAAAGTATCCCCTCTCTGGTTTTCTCTCTTCACTTTGTTTCTATCAGCACAATAACCCTGAGTGTCCTGTGCATCACCAACAAAGCATAACAGTGTTTTATCCAAAGACTTATCTGGATTCAAATAAATGAATCATAAATATCTCTGGACCTCGCAACAGTGAGCATCTGACAAAGTGTTAGCATTCGCTACTAGTGTGTTCATTTCAATTTGAATACCTTAAGTTGCCTCACAAATATTGCTTCTTTGTTTTTGTCTAGGAAGACAGACGCGTTCATGGTAGAATTAGAAAAAGCTCACTTGTAATTCTGAATTTGAAAAATCAAAACCTGAACAATAAAGCTTGTAATGTTAATATAACATAAGAGAATGGTGGATCCTATGACGCCCTAAGCAGGTTGACTGTGTTCACTGCAGGAAGGGGGAGACAGAAATTCCACACAGTAGATTTAAAATAACAAACTCCCCCCTTCATAGAGAGAGGCGTCTGAATACTTTCCTGTTCCTGAGCTAGAGTGTAAGTAAAATACAAATACTATACCGTACTACTTAAAAATTTCCCTGATCCCAACTTCTCTAAAGAAATAAATCTTCGACCGCACAGAATATCGTCACTACAGATTGTCACCACATGTTACACACCACCATGTTCAGTCCTCAGGGGGATGGCACATAGAGAAAGGGGTCTCCAATTAGTCTATGATCCCGTGAAAATCTTTTCCATTCCGCTTGCGATGGTCTGACACTTGGCCTTTCCAGGTGCTTCGCCTCAGCTTCTGCTATGGAAGAGATAATGTTGAGATTATCAGGCAATGACAGCTGCCTGCTACATACACCAGCAGAATATCAATAAGTAGAGCAGTGGGAGGGAGAATGCCAGCTCAGCCAACTGTGGCACATATGTAAATAAGTTCCATTTAACTAAATATCCTCCCCTCTCCTTCACCAGCTTGGTGACACTGGCATCTACACCTGCATCGCATCCACACCCAGTGGAGAGGCCTCATGGAAAGCCTTCTTAGAGGTCCATGGTAAGCCTTGTTGTTACTTAATATATTAATATTATCAGTAGGAGTATTCTGATGACAAGTTTCCTTTTTTATTATTCATTGTTATCGTACTTTGTGTAAGAATAAGTCAAATAAGAGTGGCAATATTGAACACCTGACATGTTTTGCATAACAATAAATTAAATGGCTCCTTGTTGTTTCTTTCCTTCTGTCTGATCTACATCCAGAGTTTGGAGTCCCAGTCCAGCCAAACAGACCTACTGACCCAAACCTGATACCCAGTGCCCCTTCCAAACCCGAGGTCACCGATGTTACCCGCACCTCCATCACCCTTTACTGGAAACCTAATCCTAATGCTGGAGCCACACCCACCTCTTATATAATTGAGGCCTTCAGGTAAAACGAATCATCTCGGCAATCAGTAAGCAAAATGATTGCATGGCCTTCATAAAACCTTTTCAACCTTAATTCTCTCTGTTGTGTGTCCACAGCCATGCATCAGGGAGCAGCTGGCAGACTTTGGCAGAGCATGTGAAAACAGAGTCATTTGTATTGAAGGGCTTGAAGCCCAGTGCAGTCTACCTCTTCTTAGTACGTGCAGCCAATGCCTACGGGCTGAGTGATCCCAGTCCTATCACTGATGCCGTGAAAACACAGGGTGAGAACCGGGTCTTTGATAGTTTGACAGTTGTGTTCTGTGTTTTGTTGTTGTGTTGTGTGTGTTTTTTTTTCTGCAAATGTACAATCATTCGTTTTTGATGTCTGTGCTTCTGCATACAGATATCCCTCCAACAAGTCAAGGTGTGGACCATCGTCAGATCCAGAGGGAGTTGGGAGAAGTGCTCATCCACCTCCACAACCCCACCATCCTCTCTTCGTCATCTGTCAGGGTGCAGTGGACAGTGAGTAGAATTTTCTCCATGAAATCCATGAAACGATTTAAAAGTTTTCTTTCTAGAAAATGTAGTTAATTTCATCTGTTTGTCATAAGGCTCCATGACTCTGAACACTCAAAATACATTTTGGTGTTTTATTGAACTTGTCTACAGCCTTGGTGTTCCCAGTCAAAATTGGCCTGTCATTAGAAAATGCCCCTTTTTGGCTTCCGTGGCAAACCCCATGGGAACCTGTCCCCAATACAATTTTTACCCCATGGAAACCACACCTGTTAGTAGTCATCAAAACAACTGTAACATCGTTTCAATGATATATACAACATTCTCACAGCTCTGGTATATAAAGCTTTTTTGAGACCTCGCCAAGTGATATGAGCTCAGGTCAACGAGGCCTACAGGCCATAAAGTTGCACATGGAAGGTCAAAATCTGCATTGCTCATAAGAACTTGAGTTGATAGAAAGATGAACCACAACATTAGGTGATAATATATTTATTATAATGCATTTATAATCAGCTAGAATGGAGCGGTCATTTTTGACCGGGAACACCAAACTACTGTAGTTAACAGGAAATGAACACAACAGGAGGGTTAAGACAGCTGTAGCTAGCCACAGATCGCCATATGGATCATTACTACAGCTGGTCACCAAAGCTCCAAAGTTAGTTTAGAGATATGCCAGTGGACAAATTGTCAGGCCATTCAGCCAGGCTTATTTTCTAACACCCTAGCAACTTAGAGAGAAAGGACACTGCAGAGAGCAGCCTGCAACACAGTCCAAGTGTTCTTAGTGTCCATCTGGCATGAGTCTGAACTGGCCGACTGGCCGTAGACCAAAAATCTGCAGTTTTGCCCACAGTGGACTCTTAAATGCCCAAAAGCCAGCCTACAAAGTGCCGCCTTCTGCTGGTCATATAGAACCATATAGCAGTGTGTGGCGTGCCAGTCTGTGCCCTCTCAGATTGAAAACACTTGACAGCTGTTAAAATAATACAAGTGAGAAGGAAGAGGCGGCCAGCTCATGCTCTTAAGTGGAAATGGCTTGCAGATGTTAAAACGGATTGGTGGGAGAGGAAGAAGTAGAACTGGGAGCTTATGATGTTGGTTTTTTTTGCTGTTACAAGCTGAAAATTAACTACTAACGTTCATCTGCAACTGATCTAGTTATCGTATGTTTTTTCCTGATTATGAGACAATAAAACTATACAATGTGGCCGTCCACCTTACGTGGGAGATATTAGTCTGTGAGAAGGGATGAGAACAGTCCCTGAGGCCACCCCTGCTTTCGAAGGTTTTGAAGTGCCCCAGTGAGAAATGAATGGGACTGAGGAAACGTGAAAAGGATACTGACAAGTCAAGACTGATTTGAGACATCACTGCCCAGCTATCCTGTCTCCTTGGAATGTTCAAGTGAAACATTTAACATGAGGAGAACTTGCGTTGAAGATAAGCGCCACAGTCTCCTTGCTTTTGTGGAATGAAATCTGTTCCCAATGTGATGTTTCTGTGTTTTACATTCTCCATTTTACATTCTCCATTGTGTTGTGGTAAATGGTTTCATAGGCTTCAGGCTAATGAAGACCACGTGAGCTGGCAGCATGTTTTAATGCGAATGAAATCACTAAAATCTTTACCAGTCAGTGCTGTTTACGTTACACATGGACCCATAAGGAAATTAGCATATGGGTTAGCGTTGATCCTTTTTGCTATCACAAAGGAACATTAATTATCCAAAGATTAGATTAACACACATTTCCGATTTACATTCACTCTCTTTATTCAGCTACATCTGACGCCAGTGGCCGTCTTTACTGTCAACTTCTGGTTCTCTGTATTAAGATCCATTTTCCCCCTTTTCCTTGACTTAAGCGACCAGTTGTTTCACTGGAGAGCAGGACAGGATGAGACAGGCTGTTCTGGGAGCCTGGGCCCTATTTAACTAGCTCCAGACACAGAGGAACCTCTGGCCAATGACCTCATGCTGTGGTTTGCAGAAATCGCTGCTGCTCTAAATGGCGCATAGACAGACAGTCAAAAAGAGATGTAGATGTGGATGGATAAAAAGAATGGTGATGTGATGAGTTAGCACCTCATTCTATACAGCGCCTGGTGTATCAGCTGCACGAATCCATCACTGTCCAATGATGCTATCATTTATTACGTTGCTGTATCGTTTACCAGCGTGAACTGTGAAGCAGCTAATCAAGTCAAGCTGACACAGTCTTTGCTGTGTTCCTTTGTCATTGACTAGGTGGAGCAGCAGTCACAGTACATCCAGGGCTACAAGGTGATGTACAGGCCTTCACCAGAGGGGCTCCAGAGGAGCGACTGGGCTGTGTTTGAGGTTCGGACCCCTGGGGAGGACAGCGCTGTCGTGCCACAGCTTCGCAAGGGAGTCACATATGAATTCAAAGTCCGCCCATTCTTCAACGAATTCCAGGGAACAGACAGTGATGTGAAAATTGGCAAGACGCTGGAGGAAGGTGAGGGGATGTGTGGGACTGTGCGCATGTTTGCTTTGGTCCTTGCTAGTGTGCATGCATGTTCCCATGTTGATTTTACATGCACAGCTTGTATGTGTGCGAGCATGCAGTACAACAGCTGTTCACAGCAGGCAGTGAAGGCCGGATTGTGTTATGTATAAATGTGGTGTATTCAAGCATGTTAGGGTGCATGTTCAGCTCTTTAAAAGGCCCTATGGAAGCCCTACACAACACTCCAGTGAAAGTGTTATACTAATTTCTCGTTGGGTGTGGTTGTGGCAGTTTCATGAGGTTTGGTTGAAACCCAACTGCAAATTTCAATCTGCAGCAAATAGGTTCAAATGAATGTGAGTACAGAGGGGTTTTGTGTGTTTTGCATGTGTGGGTGTGTTTTGATCTTTCTCTGCTGGATTCCCCTCTGCTAACAGTTTTTTGATGATTGTTTTTGTAGCTCTAAACATAATGTTTGTTCTTCCTTAAGCAGACGAATGCCCTGTCAGACACACTGTGATTATGTCTTTTATGTTGCATTCATAATGATTTCAGTTTAATTACCATTGCGGCACAGGTTTATGTTCTCAAACCACCATAAACCCCATCATCATAACTCTGTCAGAATAAACAGCTCTTTGCTTTTGTTTCCACGCAAAAGCACTTGTATCAAACATATTAGGTTTTCAGATAAAAGCGTCGTAATTTGGATTAGTAGTCTTTTGTTCTCACCTCAGCTTCAGGCAGCCTCACACATATATAATTGGCAAATTCTGACAGCTGAATAGGATAAGAGGAGAAATGGCATACGGTAATGAAAAAAAAAAAAGCAGTGCCTTCTTTAAAGGTATGTTTTTTTATCGTTTGTCTTCTCCTCTCAGCTCCCAGTGCCCCGCCTCGTGAGGTTACAGTGACGGAGAGCAGGGACAATGGGACAGCCATTGTGGTCTCCTGGCAACCTCCTCCAGAAGAGGAGCAGAATGGGGTGGTCCAGGAGTACAAGGTAACAAAAAACATCCAGCGGCAACCTCAGGTCTGAGTGAGCAGGACTCGTATTGTAGAGACACAAAGGAGACACAAATAAGAATCCAGACAGAGCAGATAAAAGAGAGAATGCACAGACATGCAAAGGTGATGCATTCCTGGTTGAGGCACACCTTTGTGCTCTCCTCAGTGCTCCTCCTCTGTGGAGGAGACTCAAAGGCAGGGCAGTGAAGGAGTCAAAAGAAGGGGTGCCGGTGCAAACTATTGAGAAACAGTGCCATCTGGTGGAGATAGTAGACTCACACACTTTGTGATGCTCCAAAGGTGAATTGTGATGAGGAGCAATATCTGTAAAAAAAAATAAAAAAAATTTGATATGATTCCTTTTTACCTCTAATAGTAGTAAGGTTTTAAATGGAGATTACAGATCATTGTGTTTTCAGTGGAAATAAAATGTCTGGCCTTTCATGACAATTTTCATCCCAGATACTAAATTTTGACTCTGTGGTTTTTAAAGTGGGGTCCAGGGACTCTCAGGGGTCCTCAGCAAAACAGGAAATAATTCGTTTTCAAAGTAATTCCATGCATAAGAGACACAACGACAGAATGTATTTGGTCCTTTTCTGTAATAAAACATCTACATCAAATGCAGGAAAATCTTACTAAATCCTTGATGTGAAAATGTTTGGGGATCACTATTTTAACAAACTGCATAACACTTAATTATACCATAAGTATTATATAATCTAATAGAGATAGTGGCTGGTAATATGTGTATGTAGCAGAGTGGAGGGGAATAAGCTGTAAGAATGACCAAGGACATAATGAAGACAGAGACCTCGATTATAATTCCAGTCATTTCTGTGGTCTGGCGCTGTGCATCCTTCAGCCTCTCTGAGTTTCTCCTCCTCACTAAATATTGTATACTCTTTTTTGTAGTGGCCCCGTTTTAGACAGCAGTGTCCTCTCATACATTATGCTGTGCCTGTATATTAATTGGAAATTAATATAGGTTATTGGCAGAAGGGAAGATGAGGGCAGAAAAAAGTTAAGCCACTGTTAATTTTCCAGGTAAATGTTTTCTGGTGATAGGCTTTAGAGTAATTTCATGCTTTTTAAGTCCAGCTCGAGAGCGTGTTCCCTGCTCATTACCGAGCTCGGTCCCTAGCGGCACTTCCACTCACCTCAATTTTTAAGATGCACAGAAAATTTCAGGGCTTTGTAGTTCCATCACAGAAGTGCAGACACATGCACAGTTACGCGTGCGGCGCACACCCAAGGAAATGTTAAGCTGGTTAACTGCTGGGGTTCAGGATACGAAGGTCTCCATGTGTCTCTTTGTGACCCTGGTTTGAGTCAGCTTGTGAGCACACTCTCCTTTCTTGGAGTGACAGCACATGCGGAAATTGAGTTATGGGGTGGCCACTGATCCCCATTTGTTTTTCATGGGCTTAAGCCTACACTAGATGTGTTATGGCTACCTCAGTTAATACCGACCCCGTCTTCAGCACAGCTTTTAACACATAAAGCTATGCTGTACGATGTTTTCCTACCTCGGAGATGTAACACTATACCCACTGTGTGCCGAAATGCTGCATTAGCAGCAATAACCAATTGGAATGACACAGACTGGCAGCTACACCAAGTTGAATGTTGTCACGAAACCCTCATAACTTTGATTCAATCTCCACTTTGTCTTTCATTACGGCAGATTTGGTGCTTGGGGAATGAGAGTAGGTACCACATCAACCGCACAGTTGATGGCTCCACTTTATCCGTGTTGATTCCCAGTCTGGCCCCAGGGATCCGCTACAGTGTGGAGGTCGCAGCCAGCACTGGGGCAGGTCCGGGAGTCAAGAGCGATATCACCGTCTTTCAGCTTGGTGGGTAGAAAAAACCTTTATTTCTCATGTAATTATCACGTTTTATCCTTTAGTGGATACATTTGCTGTGTTTCAACGTGTTTGTCCTCTAGCTATCCTCACACAGACAACTGAACCAAATCGTTTGACAAAAAAAATTATCACATTAATACAGTCATCTAACATTTGGAGCTTTTTATGTGATTTGTATGCCAAGTAAACAGACAGTTATGTAATTCATCTCTTTGTCATAATGGACATGTTGACAAGTCTCTGCCTGCTTTCCCTTTCATTGTCAACACTGATGCTTAAAAACTGTAATTGAAGTGATTACTGTTGCGCAGACATCGTCACACTTGCCAAAGAAGAAGAGTACGATGAATTTGAGAGACGCTGAAATGGCTTTTAGCTGCAGTAGCTGGCAGTGTACATTAGATTCTCGTGCGGCAGAGAGCTGTTGAGCTGGCTGCCCCACCCTGCTCTGCTCTCTACTCAAGGATGCAATGTTTTCTGCCTCTGCTGCGCTTCAGAAAAACAAAGGCAATAATGAATCTTGCATTCTGGGCTTAGACATGACATGCTATTAATGCTAAGACACAGTGCAGACTATTTTTTGGCTAGTTGTTATGATTTCTTTCTTTCTTTCTTTTTTTTTTGTTCTTTTTGTCTAGACAGAGATATTTTGAGATGTTTTTCAGTTTGTATTCCCCAAAGCCTCCACTCAGGAGAGGGATCGAAAACACACGGATAGCAGGATGTGGCATAATGTAAGAGGGAAGGAGAAATCCATCTGGTTTTAAATGTGTGATTGACTGGGCTGAGAAGGGCATGAAGAACCGCTGGCTGTGACTGATACAATTTCTCTCTCTTGAAGTGTTCCTGTGGTGATTGTTGCCATGTTCCAACATTGGAGTGGAACAATGTGCCTTAGGGACCAGTGCTTCACCCAAATGCATTTGTCACACTCTGAGCCTGTATGCGTCATCACCGCCTAGATACCTGTGCGTTCCCTGGAGGGCTGCTTAGTCACATTGGCGTGCTCCGTTCAGTCGGCCAGACAGCCCCACAAAATTAGAAGGCAGGCGGCCGAATGGAGACACGGGCTCACAAACAGAGGGACGTGGAAGGGAGGCAGGGAGCTGGTTTCATTGGGTGAAGTGTTTTTTTTTGCCTCTGGCTTGGAAAGTTAATAGAGAAGAGTGGCTACAGCATGAAAGGCTTGAGCAAAATAGATGGCGACAAAGTAACAACATGGAGAAATTTCAGAATGGCAGGGCGTGGGGCAACCCGGAGAAGTCTTTCATGTGTCACGCATGAGGGAGAAGCACAGAGAGAACAGACAGATGAGAAAAGCAGACGGTGCCTTTCCAGTGCATTTCACAGTAGAAATGGCTGCAAGGCAATCACACCTCAGCTTTTCACAGTTGTGTTTCAGTTTGCTAATTACTGTAGTGTTTGTATTTAATGGATGATTTCATTGGATTTATGTATATGTTTATAAAGCCACCATTGCTGGGTGTAAATGATGCCTCTCTGTGTTTTCCTATCCAATTCCACAAGGCTAAAGCAGCACACATACTCTCTGAATATCCTTGGTTGATTTGGTCTGTTAGCAGCCTTTGTTGGCTGGGATTTGCCATGAAAGTCTTTTGAATAATACAAAGAAACGACTCCATTTCCACAAACCAGCCTCACACACTCCTGCTGAGATGAAGAATCTTTTGTGCGTCGCGCGAAAGAGAAACGTTCATATTTATGAACCAGGCGGAATCCATTTTTTTAAAAGATATTTTCAGGTTTTCCACTTGGTTTGACTTTTAGGTTATGAATATTAGTTCTTTTCCTCTTCTCTTCGCTCTTCTTATCTGCCTTCATTTCATGCGTGCTACCCAAATTTTCACCACCAAATATACCATTGTCCTCTTCGAATAATTTCTCGTCAGATGCATCCGGGCGAATGACAGAGTCTGTGAGCTCGGAGAACCCCCTGTCCCAGCAGATCTCAGATGTGGTCAAGCAGCCGGCCTTCATAGCTGGCATAGGAGCTGCTTGCTGGATCATCCTCATGGTCTTCAGCATCTGGTTGTATCGACACCGTAAGAAAAGGAATGGCCTCTCCAGCAGCTATGCAGGCATACGCAAAGGTTAGTACATAAGTGCAACAGTACACTTGAACACTGCCAGGAATTTGAATTTCTGATTTGGTTTTAGGCGAGATATTTTCTCATGAAATTTGTTGGAACACACGGCAGCATTTATCGCCGTGGTACTGGGTTTGTTTCTGCTCCAAGCCAGTCCCCTAAATCTTTCTCATCCCAAATGCTGCCAACCTGCCTCACATTCTATACTGTCATTCACAGAAAGTCTTTGTAGAACACCCTCGGTGATGTCTGACTGAATTTTAGAGCACTTTAAGATGTGATGTGTGGTCCTGCTGAGAGTCCTTTATTTCTTTTTCATATACTTCTGTCACACTGATCCTGCAAGAGTGTGTGAAGAGTGGTTTCAGTGAAGTACATTTGGAGGTCCAACAGCTCCCCTTTTAGCAACTCCCTTCTGACTGTGCTGGGAAAGAGAGAATGCCTTGACCAACTCCTTTTTTTAATTAAGGAGATACTCGTGCTGTCCTTTCAGAGAGGAGGGTTTCAGTTGAGTTAGGAGTTGAGTAACCCTGTTAATAGTGTCGAAGTACCGTTTGTTTTGAAAAATCCTCGATTTTCTTAGAGTAGCCACATCATAACCAGAGGGTTTTAATCTGCTTTGAGTTGAGTGACAGAGGTCATGACATGCCCAAACTCTGCCCATAAAAGTTGAGAGTAAAAAGAGCTATTAACCATTCTCTCTGAGTCTCATTTATGTGTGGGCTGAATTAATATGTGGCCTTGGGCTGTGCAGCTGCTGCCTTTGAATGCTACCTGTGCCGTCTCCACTCCTGGGCTCAGGTTTACTGCTGACTGCCGGGGTTAGAGGAGATCCACCCTTCAACCTTGAGACACAGACAATAGACTGACTTAACAGTTGCTAATATGTGGCTGTCACACACACAAAAAAAACACCAGCTATCCAGGTTCTGAATCCACTGCAGTCATGCTGATAGTGGGGAGTCATGAGAACGTGAGACACTCCAGCTGAGCCCTCCCTTTAGTGCTGTTGTGTTTTTTTATATTAACACAACACATTAAGTCTATAATGACCTAAATTGTTTTTTTCCCTCATTATTTCATTATGGTTAGTATTATGTTGAATATCTTCTCAAATATCAATATAAAACTATGAGCTGTATTGGTCTGATAACACACTAATGCTGATATAGTGTTGCCTTAGGAGGACATTGTCTGCAATCAGAAACATCTTCACAAGCAAATAACCTGATAATACGAAAACAAAAACTTTATTATCCACAATGTGGAAATTTGCCTTTGGTTTCACCATAAAAGCATGTTGTAAAAACACGATACACACAGCCGTACACTGTCACAGCATACGCAGTCATAAGAAATACAACAAACAAAACAAAATTAAACAGTACAAGTATTATTTTAACCAAAGCAAGTTAGAAAAAATATTTAGAGGCATTATGCTGATGAAGTAACTTTAAAGGTTTCATTTGACCTGCGGCGATGCGGCACAGACAACTGTGTAGGCTGAGGTTACCCTCTGACTTTCTTTGAGTCGGTATGATGATTTTTAGTTGCATGAACTCACAAAGCTCTTCAAGGGCACAGTAGGCAGACGTTCCTCCCCGCCTTCTCCACATACACCCAGACCACAAGAGGCCACGGTCTTTGTTGAAACTGGTAACCAAGAATGTCTTGAAAAGAGTATAATTGCAACCACATGAAGCAACAATCTGCACTCAGGGTGAAATAGGTTGAATTGGCACTTGTGTATGTGTGCATCTGTGTGAAACAGTGTACGCTGGTGTTGTTTCTGACACACTGCATAAATCATTCGTAAACTCAAATAAAAAGAGTCATGCATCTTTTAGTTTTTTTTCCCTGCCAATGGATGCAATCATGCAAACTTCATGGTGCTCCTGAATTGGTCAGAACAAACTGAAATTACAACATTGTGTATTATAAATGTCATTGTGCAATGCTGCAGAAGTGCTGAGAAACATCATGTAGGCCTAACTGAAATAATCCACATAAATCAACTAAAAGCCTGAGACTGCAAAAACCAAATTACTCGTCAAAAAAGAGTCATAGTAAAGTTTGGGGTTTTTTTGAGAATGAAAACCACATTTATGCATTTGAGTCAAATATTTGTTTTTCACTGTGGTGTTACACCATCTCCTTTTCAAAGGCATCCAACCAGCAAATAAAGTCCATCCTACTACTCATATGTTTGGACTTGCTTGAGCATCAAGTGGTAATTGTGGCACTAAAGGGACACATTGTTGGCACAGGTCCTGTATGAGGAAATGAATCATCTCTCAGCTGCAATGATTACAGTAGCATTCATCACCTCTTCAAATAGGGCAGCAACAAAGAAAGTGCATTTTATAAAGGATACACACAGACCATAGCAGCTATTACATAATCTTCATCTGCCATCAGAAGGTTGCACAAGGGCCCCTTCCATTCCAAACTGTGAGGAACTGTGCTGTGCGGGTGATGACGTGAGTGTTGGAGATAGCAACAGATATCTCCCCGGTGTGTGACCTCCACCCGGCAGGCATCTGACAGACTGGGCAGGGATTTGAACCAGTAGCCGTCTCAGCAGTCACTTCCCACAGTTGGAAAACAGGGACGTCTGCTGGAGTCAAAGACGAGAGGGCAGCAAGTAGCGTGTGAATGCAGGCCAAAACACTTTGTGTGGATTTGTGTACTTAAACAGACATTAGCTGGGAATGATGCATAAAAATCATGTCACAGGAACAAATTGTGGAGCACAATGCTCAACAATAACAACTGGATTTCCTTTTGTCTGTCCCAACAGTTCCATCCTTTACTTTCACACCAACGGGTAAGCACTGTTTTCCTTTTCTCTCTTTTTTTTGCTCTATGCAAGTGACACATCTTTTTATTCATTCACTGAACTCTACATGAGCACCACCTTGTCAATATTTATATCATGTATATTTATATTTATGTATATTTGAGAAACACATCATTTAAAATCAGACACAGCCATAGTCCTAATGGATGAGAGCCAATCATTGGTGCAGTCTACCCAAGAAGAATGTTCCTCCAAATGTTTCATTCATGTCAGAATATGATGCTTACACATAAGAAGGCCACACCACTGAGGAGCTTTTAAAAACTAGTGGCAACTTGATCAAAAGGCTGCTGGCAACCTCAGGTGTGATTTAAGACAATGGCACACCACCAGCGTTCCAAAACACCAATTAGATTAGGCAAGTAGCAGCGGAGCTAAGGAGGTTATCTGTGAGAAACACAGCATAAAACAGTTTTTTTTAAAAAAGTTTTCTATCTTTCTCCGTTTGCGAGTTTGTATTTTGTCTTTTCCTCCTTTTTTTTCTTTCACTTGTGATCTTTCTTCCACCTGAAGTTCTTTGTCATCTAGAGCTGTGTCAGGGTTGTGAATTGGTGAGAGCACAGACTTGTAGTACTGAATGGTTTGTGTTTGTGGTTACGCTGCCTGGTCCTGCCTGTGCAGAGGTCGTAACTGAATAGAAACAGTATCGTTTCTGCTGCCTCGAGGCTTTCAGTCAGGTAGAATCATTTTGGGCTTGCAAACTTGCTTCATGATTTACTGAAAATCTCCCAGGTCAATCACACAACACTTCCTGTTTTGAAAAAGAGACAATGAATCAACTCTTTCTCTGCATTCTCTTCTCTCAGAGATGCTAATGAAAGTTGGAAGTGTATCTCACTTTTTCACCCTGACACTTTAGAGATCCTTGAAAGGGTCCAACTTGTAGCATGTGGACCTTCAAACACACCGAACCTTCCAGAAACTCCCAGAAAACCAAACTGCTCTGCATTTCTTGCTTTTTAAGCCTCTTAAATATCCGTTTCCTGCTCCTGTGGATGTGTGCATGTGTATATGTATGTATATACGTGTGACTCAGGCGAAATGATGCTAATTCCGTGTTGACCTTTTATGACAATGGCAGAGATGGTGATGTGATGAATGTAGAAAAACTCATTATTCTCTCTTTTCAGTGGCATATCAGAGAGGTGGAGAAGGTGTAAGCAGTGCTGGAAGGTAAGAGTTTATTGATGGTTTTTATAAGACTGTTTATGGCAATATGTTAAATATTAAATACATTTCTGGGAAATAATAGGATGATGACAATTAAATATCAAATAGGATAAGATATTAACCCCCTTGAGAGGAGGAGTCGTGTTCTGCATGTGTACTTCTTGCAAAGAAACACTAGGGGGAGTGCTGTTACTGTCTTAAGCAGGAGAGAGCAGAAAAGGGGTGCAGAGGTGCATTAAGTATGTTATGATAACAGGAACAAAGCCCCATGTAGTCTGCCAGGAGCCCAACTTTATCCTGTATGGTGGAGAGCCACAACCAACCACAAGGCTGTGCCATAACCTCATCCTAAAACATTCAGGAAACTGCTTGCACACACACACACAGCAGAGGCGCCACACCTATTAATGTTGTGGAATGATGCAGTGTACACAAATAGTGAGACTGTGTAGAATTAAGCTTGCTAACGCTCCTTTTTACATCCACCGGATGGTATTAGGCTTGTTTTCATATCGTTCTGAATTATTAAAATGGAGACAAAAGAGGAATTAAGTATTCATCTGATGCCGCCTCTTTACTGAGAGTACAGAATATACAATACAGACTATAAGTGTACATTTGTGTGTATTACCATGTATTAATGCATAGTTAGCTTGGAGACGTCAGCAGTAAATCCATATTCATTATATTATCCAGTCCCATGATTGAATCCCATATGCAGCATGGCTGTGTCAGCTTTGCACAAAGACAATGGCCATTCAATATCAACATACAACTGCCGGGGTGATTGAGGAGCTATTGTGGGATTGTGTTTGGCAGTACAAGACAAATGTGTTCATTACCCAAAATGAATCCAAGAAATGAGTCATTTGAGAGGGAATGAGGAAAAGTAATTCAATGCTAATTCAGTGCAGGGATATGCAAACAGGGAGTCGTTCCGTGGAGATTTGAATACTGAAACAATGTATGGCCCCGGTGGAGCAGGTTGCATTCTGTTTGTATGCTAGATTGATTCATTCCATAAGCAATAGGAGGCTATTTATTCCCAGTTCTTTTTATACTCAGTGTTTACCCTGAGGTCAAGTCGCACAGTAGAATCTTGTTAAACAAGTGATCTTGTATTGTCGGATTGAAGTCGAGGATATAGGAGCAAAACATGGGAAGAGGAAATGAGTGGTCAGAGAATGATGTGAAGAACTGGTCTGCATAAGTTTTTTTCTTTCCTAATATAGTAAAAAAAACAAAAAAAAACAGAGATGACAGAGATGCCGTGTGACACCATGGAATCTAGTCGGCCAGTGTTTGTGGTTCACTGGCTGTTGAAGATGCACATTTCACAACATTGGGAGTGAATTTTTCTAATCCAGGCAGATCACCATTGCTCACGAGGGCTCAGTGATAGTGTCATCAGCGGTGGGCAAGTCGAGCAGACACAATTTATTTTGCCTGGCTTTTTTCTAATGTGTTCCCTGGCTTTTGTGTGTGTGTGTGTGTGTGTGTGTGTGTGTGTGTGTGTGTGTGTGTGTGTGTGTGTGTGTGTGTGTGTGTGTGTGTGTGTGTGTGTGTGTGTGTGTGTGTGTGTGTGTGTGTGTGTGTGTGTGTGTGTGTGTGTGTGTGCGTGCACCATAATGACATTTATATCATTCATTCATATAAATGTCATTATGGTGTTGGCTGAGTCTCTTACTTTCACTGACCATTTGGTCCCATTTTTTTAAGGCCCGGTTTGCTAAACATTGGGGAATCTGCCACTCAGCCCTGGCTGGCTGACACATGGCCCAACTCCTGCTCCAACCACAATGACTGCAGCATGAACTGCTGCACTGCAGGCAACGGCAACAGCGACAGCAACTTGGCAACATACAGCCGCCCAGGTACGTAGTGTCGGCACGACAGTATGTAGTCAGCAACCAAAATAAACACTGCCTACAAAGGCAATGATGCAGTCCTTGAAATATAACTGTAGAGATGAGTAATGTAGGAGTTGGGGGAATCTGCAATTCAAAAGGAAGTAAAATCTGATATCTGGGTTAGCTCTCTGGAGAGTTGTTCTGTATATCTCTCCTTTCTGTGGGTCCACAAGAAAAAACCTGAAGGAATATTAGGATTAAGGGTGGTTGTGTGTGTGTGTGTGTTTGATTTATCTGAGGTTAAAGTAGAGCTGTTTTAGGAAGGAAATAAAAAAGAGCACACTGAGAGGGGCTTATGGCTCTACTCTGTTGCTAATCGAATTGCTTTCCTGATTTCCATACTGTTGTTATAGCCGGTAATGTAATTTCCCCTAAGTGCTCAGTTATTTAAGAAATGTGCAGCAAGCGAAGAGGTCAAGGCTGGACTGCAGACAGTGGCCAGAAACGAAAAGAAGAGATAATGATAGCGAGGGGAAGGTGCACCTGGAAGACGAGATGGAGCAGGGGGTGAAGGAGTGTAAGTGTGCTATGCTTAAACATATGTTGTAATGTATGAGCAGAGGTGCAGAGCGTGGATGAGGTAAAGTGAAGTAGGGTGGGTGGAGAATAAAAAAGGGAAAGGAACTTCTGGAACACCACCAGGTAGCTTTTTAGTTTATTCAGGACTAGTAGAGTTGTCAACAAAAGGGAGACAATTTCAGCCTCAAGATCTTAAACGCTACAACACAATATACACTATTCTACACACACACTGACCTATGTGAAGAGAACAGCCAAAAACTTCAGCTTTGATGACAGACGACTTAATGTTATTAATTTTTACACTGTTACTGAAGACTTACACCGCCAGACCAGATTGTAAGGAAATGCTTTATGTTCTAAATTATGCTCTTTGGGACTGTGCCTTTAAGGGCAGCCCATAATTCCTATCCTGCTGTTTGGCCTAATGTCCGTCGCTGCCATGCAATATTTTCTCCTTACATCAAAACCTTTCCCAGCGAGGATTAATAATTCATTTTGCGGACTATATAGTCATCAAGTTCAGTTTTTTTCTTTGTGCTAATCACCCCTCTGAGGTTGAAGTGTTTAACTCCACCTTAACACGGTGAGAGATGTTTAACAGGGAGTAACAGGCGGCAGTAAAGGCAGCCCTTACTCTTTGCATGACACCCCGCTGTATGACACTAAGGAGCAGCTTGCCAGATGCATGCTTTGTGTGTGTGCCAAACCTAAACTCTGTGAACATTAAGAGGATCATAGGTGGCAGAGAAAAGAAAGAGGAGTTAATGTCCCTTTATCTCAGCCATAGGGGCGCTTTCACACACCAACCTTTTGAAGTGTCGAGCTTTTTCTTTGCTGCTGAAATGTGAGATGCATGGCACGAGCAGTGTGCACCTATGGCTATCTTTGGTATTTACCGCAAGGCTGGCTCTCAGATCTGCTGGAGGATTTGAATATTTTATGAGCCAGCGAAAATTGGATCTGTCAGGGAGCTGTGCTTTTACTGCGAGCTTCATTCCAGGTCTTTGATACAGACGTGTCTCTCTGTCCCTCTCAATGAGCAGATTCCACTGTCAGATGGGAAAGAACAGACATGACACCCACATTGAGTCACATGAGATTAAGAGGAGGCTGAGTGAGAAGGTGTAAAACCACCTGTGTCAGTCTACTAAAGTAGCTCATCACTTGGCAAACCAAACAGACTTTAACTTGGAATGAAAATGCTCCTCCATTGGCCACAGTGATATTTCTAAAGCTTGAAATTAATATGTAAATGTACTTCACTTTCCTCAAATAAAAGCTTTCTGCTCTGCAGTAGATCAAATGACACCCTATTGTTCCAAAGCTTTTACTGAACTGGCATACTACTGCATAGCTGATCAGCAGCAGGCAAGATTTAATAGACAAGATTGAATAATACCCTCCTCACCCTCCTCAGCCGACTGCATCGCCAATTATAACAACCAGATGGAAAACAAGCAGACCAACCTCATTGTGCCAGAGTCAGGAGTCTATGGAGATGTAGACTTGTCCAACAAGATCAATGAGATGAAGACGTTTAACAGCCCAAACCTGAAAGAGGGCCGCTTTGTGGGTCCAGGGGGGCAGCCGACACCGTACGCCACCACCCAGCTCATCCAGTCCTCCATCATTGGCAACAACATGAACTCAGACAGAGGAACCGGAGGGAGTGGAGGAGGACTCGGGGTTGGAGGGGAGGTGAATGAAAAACACTGCTGGAAGCCCACCTCAGTCCAACAGCAGAAGCAAGAAATGAGCTCCCAGCTGCAGTACAACATCATGGAGCAAAACAAGCTGAACAAGGGTGAGTGTACTGTATGGAATACCCAGCAGCCATGGCTCAAGAGGGTACCTCCGAGCCATGATTCCTCCACTTGATTTTTCCCTCTGTTCTCTCCTCTCCCGGTTCTATCAGCCTCATTGAGGAAGCCTGTAGAAGAGTGTCATGCTCATATTTTCCTTGGTTCTGTCTTGCTCCTCTCTAGCCAACATAGGCATCATCACTCTTTCTTTCTGGCTGTCTGTATGGCATTCACATAACCCCTCATCACCCTCCATGCGATCATATAATCTTTGCAGCTAAATGTGGGCCAGCGCTGAATCGCTGTTATCATTCAGTATCTGGGTTGTCTTTGTGTGATGAAGGCAGGTGTGAGGGTTTACCTCTGGTGTCGGATTTCTAAAGGGAAGGCAAAGATAACTCTTGGCTCTCCAGAAGCTTTTGAATGAAGCTCTCATCACTTTGTTGTGCCTGGATTAAAGAACCACATCTGGTGGGATAGTTCTGAAATGTTCATGCAGATGTCGCATGTGTTCACATACTCACCTGAACAATCTAAAACATGAACTGCATGCCTTTTGTCACATCTATCGCTCTATGCAGTGTAAAGTCATTTCACATTTCCACTGTGAAGTGATTTCTACTGATGAATGTCCTTGCTCATTACGAAGTGGTGGATTTGAACGAAAGTTACTCAGTCGGCAAGATTAACCAAATTAACCAAAAACTCCATTATCCCCACCATCAGACCGCTACAGAGGAGGTGACAGCGCTATGCCGGCCACCATCCCCTACAACCAGACCCATGACAGCCACACAGGAGGCTCCTACAACAGCTCGGATCGAGGGAGCAGCAGTACTTCAGGTAAGAGGGTTCTATAGGAAGGGCATTCAGGTTATAACACATCCAAAGACTCTTTCCCTCCCTTAAGGTTCTCTGGGGTTTCTTCTTTTTTTTTGTTTGTTTCTTTCTTTTTAATTTAACTGCTGAAGTATTATCCCTGCTAATGGTTGTTGCGAACCATATAATCACATACACCCCCAAGCTCCATTTGGAAAACCCAGTTTGGCTCAAAAGCAATAAATCACTTTGAAACGCTAATAATGCATGCTTTAAAATGCTAATTTCATTAATTTCCATGTCATGCTATCTTGAAGAGAAATTGGGGGAAAGCGAGATGCCTTCAGAAAGTGGAAAATTGCTCACTATAAAGAGAAGAGGAAACTGACAACAATGCCTCAAAACAAAGGCATGAAGGCTGTGCTGAACATTTGCATGTATCTTTTGTTCTCTGGTGGCAATGTCATCCAAGGGATGTTTGAAGCAAATCAGATAAAAGGATATTTTGGTATTAATTCTGTTTCTTATTTTCCTGCTTTCTATTTCATATCTCTGTTTGTCCTTGAATAGTTTCCATTGCTTTTGTTAATTGGCTTTACTTTAATTCCTGTATGGAGAAGCTTAATTTCATCAGGGCTTCAATGTCTGTCTGTGGACAAGGACAAATGATAACACATTGCAGACGGCATGCAACACTGCCACCTTAATGCCATGTATCCATTCTGATATTGCGTTTGAAGTTCAAGCCATTAAGGAGAAGCCCCTAATGCTCAGTGCACCTCACAGCTCATTGGTTCACAATTCTAATAGTTTAGTATTAATTGGATCCTTTCCTACGTTTTTCTGCCTACCTTTTCTTTTGGCACTGGGTAATATTCCTGCGGAGAAATGACTATGTTTTATAGTATTTCTCATCACCTAATTACTGAGAGACATATGTATACACTTGCGTAGAGTGGACGGTTGCATTAGCCTTTGCACTCTCACACGTAAAATGATCTTTTCTTTGTCAGCGAGTCTTGTTCATGCATTTTATCTGCAGCCAATTCCTTACTCATTCTTACTCATTACCTTGTGATTATTTCAACATTAAAAATGTATGCTTTTTTTTTTAGATAGAGAGAGAGAGAGAAAATGCAAATCCGTCTGTCTGTAGGTGTCTTGTGACTGACAGAGTGCTTTTTTGAGCAGGGAGTCAAGGTCAGAAGAAAGGAGTGCGCACCCCCAAACTACCCAAACAAAGCACAATGAATTGGGCTGACCTTCTGCCCCCTCCCCCTGCAAACCCACCCCCAAGTCGAAGCACAGAGGAGTACTCTCTATCGATGGAAGAAAGGTGGGACATGTCTGCAAAGACAATCCTGCAGGCACACACACACACACACACACACTCAGACACACACACACACACACACACACTCTCACACACACACACACACACACACACACACTCTCACACACACACACACACACACACACACACACACACACAGTATTTAAAAACAAGTTCATCCTTCCTGTCTTTTCTCCTGTCTCTGCATTCATTGCAAGCATGTGCCCCAAGGGTTCTCCATCTATTAGTGCTACACTCATGTCAAACCATGATAGAAGGATGACATGAATATTTACCACTTGTTTTCCTGGCTTCAGTATAAACATTCGTGTTTTTTTGTGAATGATATGGAAATACAGGTAATGAGACTCGTTTCTCTGTTGGCAGCTGTGACCCAGACATGCAGTGCCCTGTGCCCCCATCTCACATGTACCTGCAGCCTAATGAGCTGGAGGAGGAAGAGGAGATGGAGAGAGGACCCACTCCTCCTATCCGAGGGGCGGCCTCTTCCCCTGCTGCCGTATCTTACAGTCACCAATCAACAGCCACTCTCACCCCCTCACCTCAGGAGGAAATGCAACCTATGCTCCAGGATGCACATGACGGCCATGAACGCAGGTAAAACTGCACGATGTGAAGCGGCCCGCTGGCATGGATGTGTAACAAGGTGCAAAAGAAGTGGTTAGCCAAGATGAATTATATTCTCTAAAGCCTCACAGAGAAATCTCCAGAATATTTGAACTTCACAAGTTTCCATGATTTAGCCCATTAACTCCAAAGTCTGTATGTTCCTCAGCACTATTGGCCCTATCTTAGCTTTTAGATTGATTTCTGAGCTTCAAGTGAGCCATTTGTTTCAGTTCATTTCATTACAGCATAAAAATCAACTTGCAGGAAGTTGAAAGTTGTTTAAATCCATAACACATCACAGTCTAAATGTAGTCCATATTTATTGTCTGCATGATATTATTAGTGTGGTAATCCACCTGTGAGGGCACAAACCAACAACAACAACATCATAGATTTAAACAGCCCAGCAGATGCTATTTTAAAATAGGAAAGGATTGAATTCACATCATTGTTGGCATCCATGTTTTCTTACTGGATTTGCTTGTTTTTTTGTTTCTGCCATAAACTCCAAGTTTATTGTGAAGTACGTGCAATTTGTAGTTAAGTAAAACATCAAAAGTCAACTGTATGTTGCCATGATAGTGGATTGATGCATCCAAACTATTCTTGCAGGCGCCATACTGTGAGCCCCCCACCCCAACCAAGGCCCCTTTCTCCTTCACACACATATGGGTACATCACTAGCCCATTGGCCTTGGACACTGATGGCATGGAGGAGGAGGATATATTGGAGGAAGAGGAGGAGGAGGGTGACGAGACAGATGCAGAGGTGGCTAAGATGCACTACCACCACACCCACCCCCACGCACACCCTCACCATCCCCAGATGCATCCGCGACGGTTGCTGCTACGAGGGCTTGAACAGACGCCTGCATCCAGCATGGGCGACCTGGAGAGCTCGGTGACCGGCTCCATGATAAACGGATGGGGGTCGGCCTCTGAGGAGGATAACGTCTCCTCTGGGAGGTCCAGCGCCGTCAGCTCATCAGACGGATCCTTCTTCACTGATGCTGACTTTGCTCAAGCGGTTGCTGCAGCCGCAGAGTATTCAGGCCTCAGGGTGGCCAAATACCCCAACACACTGGGCCATGAGGTCGGAGGAGCTTCAGGTAGGTTTTTTTATGGTCAGCCACACACACAAGAATTGTTGCTGCAAGAAATGTAAGCAATGGTAAAAGCAAACCTCCATTTCTTTTCTCAGCACGAAAATACCAAATAAACCCGTCAGGTCACCGTCCTGGCAGCCCCGTTTCTACAGACAGTAACATGAGTATGGCAGCTGTACACAGGAGACCTCCTAAGAAGCAGAAACAGCATCCTGCAGCTCATCCTGGGAACCAACGACGTGAAGCCTATAATGAAGGTACATTTATGATTACATCAGTGGCGGCTGGTGATATAAATTGTAAGGGGGGGGGGGGGGGGGGGGCGCAAAATTCCAAAAACACAGCACACTGTAATGTTGCCCAAACACTGATGTCAATTTCCCAACATCCTAGATAGAAAACTCAGCCAGACAACAGTGTTCAATCAGGAAACAACATTTATGTACTGAACTGTGCACACAGGGCGAGAGACGAAGTGTCATGTTTGAGATTTATCATGCTTTACAACAAGCATTAATTAGTGTAAGCTCCATTTTCAGCAGAAAGTATATGTTAATGAATAATTATTTGTGTTCAACAGTGTAGTGTTGTCTCAAATTGTATACTGCTGTGGTGTACTTACCGTACCATAAATGACGGACGCAACATTTGACCCCGAATGTCACATCACTTTCTAAAATGTCTGTCGGCTTTTTCACTTGACTAAAAAAGAACGTTTTAATGCGCTCCATGTTTCATGGCAGGTGATACTTTGTTGGTACTTGTATTTATATGTTGCTGTTGCTCTCTGCCGTCCCCGATTCAGACCTGGAATTACATTTAAAGACAGTAATCACAATTTAAATGTAAATATTGGTCTGAAATTACAATTAAATATTTTCCTAAAAATTGTCAGATATGAATTTGTTATAAACACTGAGTTGGCAGATTTGTTTGATTGTATGTAAAAGCCGGTAGACAGCAGAGAGAGAGATGTAACAGCAGTAGAGGGTTTGCTGTTTCCCACAAGTCCACAGATGGCCATTTTGTATAAATGACTCTCCCTTCATTACGTCTGCAGATATGGAAGGAGGAAGTGCAATTTACTGTGCTGTAAACGACTGAGTATGAATGTGCTGCGAGCCAGACTTTTAATAATCTATTCTCGTGTTTTTTATGCACGTGCGTTCAGGGCATCACTCCTAATCTGTGATGGTGCTGAATAGATTTGGGGCGAGTGTTCTGCTGAGCGCCAGGCCCATGGTGGGTAGAGGGAGAGGAGGGGGCTGTCTCTTGGGAGCTCTGCCCACCTTGGCTATGCTGACACGGGGATGACTCTTCACTCAGGCCGCTAATGAAATTGATCCAGGTGCTCTGGCTCGTACTGAAGTGCCACCTATTACTCTGCAGGGACTGAGCATAAACCAAACAGGGGCTAAATACCAGGAGCACCTCTACACAGAAGGAAAAGTTTAACCTTGTTATGCAAAAGAGCCACTGACTTTTTACCAAATGGTTCTTTACAACACGAAGCCTTATTCTCTAGCTTGTAAAAAGGTTGTTTTTTTATATACCTGTATATCTGTATTTGGTTGTGTGCACACGCTCACTCTGCTATGTACAGTATGTGCTGTCCCAGAGCTGGATCTCCTCTTAGTGTCAGGTGTCCTTGAGTGTTGAAAGCACTTGGCAGGGAGATTTAATATCCAGCTCACTGGGAGCAAGACCAGCTATATCACTGCAGAAAATCCCACCCCCACCCCCAAACCTCCGCCACCTGCCATCATCCTTATAGCCTGGCTTCTTCCCCATCCGCTGCCCCTCCTTTGGAGTGATTTCTCCATCCCTCTCCACTCTGTCCTCTTCTCCCATGCTCCACTGTCCTCAGTCTTTGTCTGAGCGATGAGGGGGTGGACTGACGGCTCTGCAGCTATGTCTGTCCATCAGCCCTCCCGCTGATTGCATTTGATCTGAATGGATTGTTTTTCATTTGGAGGTTATTGCCCCCACTCCCCCCCCCAGGATGCATATCCCTGTCTGTGGTCTGGAAGACTGTGATTGGTGAGGGAATGTTATTTCATGAAATTTAAAGGACAGAGAGGGAGGATGAAAACACTCACAATGCTTGCTGCACAAGCACTACGCTGTAGTGTGTATTTCTAGAATTTGTTTTATGCCTCTCTACCTCTCCGACTGAGAATATCCAGGCATCACTATAAATACACATAAATACCATCAGTTAAGGCGGCAGTAAAGAAGCCAGGAAAATAAAGTGAACCAACAAGGGACCAAGCTTCCTTTCCTCACCCCCTATTCCTCTTTGACCTAGTCATTTCACTTGTGTTTGCACAGTGGATGCGGAAACACCCAAGTTATATTTCCCCCATGATTCATATTGCATTTGACTCTAATGCCTTTGTCTTCCCCCTCTCTGAACTTAACCCTTTCCTGTCTCTTTTGATCTATCTCTGCCTTGTCTGTCTAATTAACCACCAGCCCCTTCGATACACCCTCCTTGGCAAGCCCAGAGACACTTTTCAGACCTGAGCTCTGTCCTCGCCAATATTTCCTCATAAATCTTAACAGGCGCTACGCTCCTCCTGTGTAGTGAGCTATATCTTTCAGACTGTGGCATTGATCTGACTCGGGCTGAGGCAGGACTCAGGAGGCAAGAGAGATATTAAAAAACTGCAGACGCCTCTCTGCTCTATGATATTGACTGCCCCACTTTTGTATTCAGGAGGAGTGGATGAAGGTAGAGGATAATCGCAAGAGTGTATTGCAGCCTGATTCCGCCAACAAGACACCGCAAAGACATAGCCTCAACGATTACCATTAAAAAAAAAGGAAATAAAATGGTTGATTCTTCACAAAGTCCAGCGTTCTACAACCTTAAAGGTAGCCTTCGGGATGCAAGCAAAGTGTACAGAGTTGGCTTTTTGGTACATATATTCACTTTGAATGTGGATTATGGATCTAGCTGCTGATAAAACCCTCCTTTAGATCGGAAACTGATTATAAGATGAAAAGCCATCGATCGCAGGCAGACGAGGCTTTTCTCTCATCGTTTTGTTTAGATGGCTGGGTGATGTGTGAGAGGCGAGGCAGCCCACTAGTTGGTCTCATATGAAAAATGGCTCAAGGACAAACAGCATTGATTCATCGACAGGGGAAGTCGAGCAGGTCAGAGAGCCAGCTGCTGACCATCACACACCCCCTCTCTCCTTCCTTCCGCTCTCTTGTTCAAATCTCATAACTATCTGCCCAGATTCTGTGTCTCTAATGTCATCTCCTCTGTTTACTCTCCGTACAGAGGAGTTTCCATTTGGCGTAGCCATGTGTAAAGAGCTGAGTGCTTGTACACACACTGCAGCTGTATTTGTGTATCACCTTGCAGGTGTGAGACAACTGAGTGACAGATGATACACAGTAAAGTTTAAAGAGTACACAGAGTCTTGTTCCTCACTGTTGTGGAATTGCTGGTAATTATCGTGTTCCTACTTCCTGTGTTTATTCCTCAGATCTCCCACCGCCGCCTATCCCACCTCCAGCAGTGCTTAAGTCGCCTACACACCCCGCCAAGGCAGCACTGGAGGGCCGGGGAGTGATCTCCCCCAAAGCAGGTGAGGGTCGAGATAAGAGAGGAGGAACGGGGAGCTATCGTCCCCGAGAGGGCTCAGACCCCAGAACCAGCTCGTCTGAACGCAAAGACGCTCAGGAGAGACAAAAGACTTCTCATGGAGGGAAAGGGAATAAACATGAGGGTAGCATGGCCAACAAAGCCCGTCAACACGCAGGTAATTCTAATGTGAGGGAATGTCTCATTGACAGTGTTTTTGATCAATACAAGCCTCAATCCCCCCACAATTGTTCTTTGTTCCTAGATTCAGAGGACATTCTGCCCTATAGCCGACCACAGTTCCCTACAGTCAACAGTCCCCGAGATCCAAGCTCCTCCAGCTCCATGTCCTCCAGGGGCTCAGGGGGCCGGCGGAGAGGAGAGGGAGGCCGTAGGATCCCAGCAGACATGGGCCTAAACACCACGGGGGCCTTCCTACCAGGAGATGAGGAGCTAGAGGTACAAACTCTTATCTGACAGTTATTAATATAGGCCTACCAAAGTTAATATTACAGTGTTTAAAAGATACAAATACAATACATCAGCTAATTGCTTTTTTTTTTTAAATCCTGATACAGATCCCTTTGATTACATGTAGTAGGAACTGTGATATGTAGAGTGCTAAGCAGGATATTTTAACATAAATCAGTCATAATCAACTCGTCAGTGCTCTCAGGTGAGCAGACTATTAGTGACAATATTACCTCAAACCATGTTTGGCATTTTCTAAACTTTCTAAACCTTGTCACACACTCACTGACAAATACACAAATGCCGATATATCTGCAATGTATCAGTGTGGCTCTAGTCATAAAAGACGAGATCGTAACCATCTTTGTTTTTTGCTTTATTCACCCAGATGGTAGAAAGCTGAAGAACAGAGGAGGAAAATGCACGACTGTCCTGATTTTTCCCAGAGTGGAGCACCATTATTTCTCTTACAGTTTTAAATATCTCCGTATTTCACCTATCATGTTGACCGCCATCATACTGTACATCAGTAGTGTTTCTTTACATCTGGAAAACAGACCAATGGTTTTTTTTTTCCTAACTTATCATTTTCTATTTCCATTTAAAAAAATCAAAGCATCGAAAGATAAAAGAATGGTGCATTGAATACAAAATACGCAGTAGTATATTTATGTTTAATTCCAATGCAATATGGAGTGAACTCCTACTCCAGACATTGAAATGACTTGGCTTGCCTTGACAAGAACTGGGAGCCCATACAGTCAGAAGTTACTGTAGTAAAATAGCTGCAAGCAGAGAGGGGTGGACTGTCTGTAAATATACTTGTATACATGATGTCCTCTTGTTTTACCCATAGTGGTACCTCAAATTTGTCTTCCTTGTTTTATTTTGCGAATTCTAATTTTATTATGCCAGTAAATATAATTATTATTTTATCATTTCCATCCATGTTGTAAATTGCTATATTATTTAGCTGCCCCAAGAAAGTGCCACTTTGGGATTCTTTTTTTTCTTTTATTTTGTTTTTTGTAATGCACTGTTATGTTTCGTGTTGTCGTCAATGTTTGTTATTTGTTTTACTTTGGTTTTAAAAGCACAATCACTAAACTTTATTTTAAACCATTCTATCTATTAACCTTTTTGTCTTACTGGAGGAAAACAGGTATGACAAAGTTAATCTTGATGATAATGATGTAGGTAAAGGTTGCTGTTTACGAAGGCTGTGCTTGAAAGGAGACTCCTTGCATTGTGATTGTCTCCCTCTCCAGTTCTGACTATAGCTCAAGTGATGAAAGACAGTTAATGTGATTCATAGCTGCAATGTAAATATCTTTTGGCATGACCATAAACTCAGCTATTGCACATTAATCAAAATGGTGTTGTTGTCTACTAATGCACTTAAACAAATGTCACATACAGGAAATAAGAGTCACTTTGGGGATGTGGAGAGGTTGGAAATGGACAAGAAGTCTCTTTTCTTGTGAAGACAGGGGTGACAGACCCCTGTGTTTTTTATGGAGAAAAGGTGCTGTTGTTTATTCATAGGACATCTGCAAACATTTGTTTCGTAAAGCAAAAAAGGAAAAAGAACTTAAAAAAATATGAATAAAAATGTTCAAACTATACACATGCTCATGGTCATTTGTTGATATTCTCTGAAAGGATTAGGTTGATCTTCTATATTTTTCTTAATCCCAACAAATCACCAGCCTGGAAACCAGACAAATCTGTAAGCTCATGTTTCATTTGTTCTGGCCTCCCATTCAGACGGATTTCCCTCCGTCCTGGGTTGGCCATTTATCTACTATAAATGGGGCGGGTTTGATACGATAACACAAGATTGTGTTATTTTAGCTTTCTCTTAAGCTAGAATCTGAGAAGGTTTGTGATCAGGCTGCTATTTTTCTTCCTGCTTGAAAAAATGGTCCAGGCACTGCCTGAAGTTGCATGTGTCACTTAGAGTCATGCCACATGTGCGCTGCCCTGATTGGTTGTAGATCTATCTGATTGTGCACATCTGAAAATTAGTCAGGCTATGCCAAGCTTGTTTATTGTAAAAAATACAGCAGCCTGACATTTGAAAAAAAAAAGAGTTGTTTACATGACAACGGTTTTACCGTAAAACAATAAACTTTTGTTGAGGTTTTGCTGTTTGTTTACACAATGGCGTTTTGGGGCCTTGAAAATACTATTTTTTTTACAACAGGTTCCATTATGCAATCTTTTGAAAATGTCACTGTTGCCTTTGCCTACCGTGTGAATGAAGATCGTTTCCAAAACGTTTCCTTTATTAAAATGCAAAGGAGAAACTTTTCGGTTTTCAGCAAAACCATTGTCCTGTAAACGAGGCCTAAATTCAAAAAAGCATTCACTTTATGGCAGTAACCATGACAATAACATTTGTTGAGATATGAAAATACTGTTCATAAAAGTCAAATGTATTTTACTGACACATTTATTAAAGCTATAATCGACAAGCATTAAAATAAAGCTCAATGTCAGTGCATCTATTGCATTCTAATGTGAAATCATCACCCAGAAGGACACAATGTACTTTAACAACACAATTAAGGAGGGAGCCATCAATATCCTTGGCTCACAGGCTAAACAGCTATTTCTGTTCAGCACAGCAGCTATTCAAATGTATTACCTAATGCCAATTCCATTAGTGTTCTCCATTACTCACAACATCAGCATCCCATGTCATTCAGTATAGGCATTTGAAGCCATAGAGGGAAGCTAAAACCAACAAAGAAGGGATTATATTCAATTTGACAGGCCTAGATTGCTGCCAATTAGGCGTAAGGAGGTTCCAATGAGGTTGCATAAGAGAGAATTTCTCATCGCTCTCTAGTCGCTGGATAGCTGCTGACGTGGCAAAACAAAATATTCATACAACCAGAAGATGGCTGTGTCATCACAGAGCGACTCCAGACAGTGACTTGTCCTAATTGGGGCCCGAAATACATTTGTTCCAGTTTATTAAATCTTACCTGCCTACTGCTTGTTCTTACACAGGCAATAACCTGGCCTATGGGAGTCCTCAATGTCAACTGCTGTCTGTATGGCTTATTCAAACATCAGTGATGAAGAAAGAGAAGGTTCCTCCCCTTTATACTCCTTGCTGAGCCTCAAAGAATTGGAATGGAAGTCTTGTTTTTAGAAGCTAATGACTAGAGCAGCCCACCTCAACACCCTGGACCCTCAGGAGGCCGACCGCTCCTAGTCCTCTGCTGAAAGCCATCAGAGCGATGAGAGATTCTACATCTATTAGACTCATTTATTGCAGCAGCTGTTGATTTTTTGCCATTTAAAGAAGTTTAATTTCTGTTTTTTATCACAGACGGAAATGAATCGAACATTATTTTCACCTAAACTTGTTATCTTTAGTATTTAAGTGATCTATATTGTGCTGACAGTTAATGTTTAAAGGGACACATTCACAATTATCTATCAGTGTAATTCAGTAATGTCTTTATAATGGTTTAGCGATGACCACTGTGGGGTCTGAATTCCCACTCCCCTCCTCTGTTTTCTGTCATCTCTCAGCTTTGGAGCTCTCGCCCTTTATTCCCCCAGGTGTTCTCTAATAAGCACCTATCTAAACAAGAACAAATTTGAAACAGGGGAGAGCGTCAACTTATGCCTTCATCCGTCATTTTAATGAGGGGAGGTGTGTCCAGGCTCCACCATAAGATGCAAGTGATTAAAGATATTAAGCAGATACCCTGGCTGCCAGGGTTATTCACCCCATAATTGCATGAATACGAGGATGAGGATGGATGGTCTTTGGTCTGGTTCTTACAGTTACTCTACATGTGTGCTCGGCTGAAAGCTCAGAGACGTATAGTGGCATGTCTACAGCATCGGAACTGGGGGAGGGGGAATATATAAGAGCGGTGGGCGTGCATTTGGTATAATATTATGATTTTCATCTTAGGCTTTCTCATATAATGTGAAAAATACACCACAAGACAGATAAACAGACGGATGGACACACAAACTAAAACATACAGCTGCCTGGTCATCATCTTATATCACCAGGCAGCTTTCCTCTGGAGGAGCCACAATGGAGGTTTATGAAGACATAAATCTAAGAAAGTAGCACGGTCACAAATCTAATCAGAGCAGAATGGTTGAGAAAACACTGGAGTCAGACAGACAGGCAGATCCTGGGAATATGGATATTTTAAATATTCTGTTAACAGTAGACCTAGCTGGTGGGAAAAATGTCTTAAGGATGTTTTAATACATGTTATAGTTGCATTTTTTTTACACATTATTACAATGCATAAATATTGCTCTATGTTATATAATCTGTAGTTATTAAATTGAGGATAAAATTACTTCAAGAACCCTTTCGTTTAGCCACAACCAAGAATATCTGCCTTTAAACTCTAGCTTAAGTCACACATACCAAAGCAGAAAGAGATGAAAACATCTGAGGTAAGAACTTAAATAATGATATTTTCAAACTTTAGAAGACAATACAATCCCCAATACACTGATTGCCCAAAAAAAACATTTCATAGGACAGCAATTGCACCAATCAGGCTCACTTTATTCCCAGCCTGCAAATATAGGAATGCAAGTTTAGAGAGAATAAATGAGTCTAATTGCTCAGAGGGAAGTACATTTAAAGACAAAAGACTCACTCATCCAATTTATTGTGCCAGCGTCAGTATGAGGCCTGATTACTCCATAGGAATATGCTAAACATGTACAGTATCGTGAAGCTCCTCTTCCAGCGTTCTCTGCCTTGATGGCGTGGTTTAGTTTTTCCAATCAATAATTTAAACTGCTGTTGCTTTCAGCTACTGTTCCAGAAGCCAGAAACTAATTTCTTTTGTGCACATTCAGCCTGTCTCTCATTCTGATCACCAAACTGCTTCATTAACCTCCTTCCCAAACTGGGAGGTAATTAAGTGAACAGATGTGCACAGTCTGACAACTCATCCCACTGTCGCCCCCTCCTTGAGAATGGTGGGGAGGAACCCGTAATAACAGGTGTACAGTGTTTAGACAGTTTACCAGCATCTCCGCGCACTCATTTACACTACAGCTGCAGGTCAAACGCAACCTCTTCAGACAATCAATCAAAACTCATTTCGGCTTAATGATCTCGCCAATCGACTCGTCGCAATTTCACATCATTACAAAAAGTTGTTTGTAATCAACGTTTAACATTTAGGCTTTGTTCAACTTGTGAAAACTGAACTGAGATGAGTTATTGTAAATGATATCTGTCAGTGGTGAGACTGCCAGACGTAATGAGAGAGAGAGTGGACGGCAGCCAATTGCAAGTTTTTTTTTTTAATAACTGGGAAGTAATCTGGGTGATTTGTACATCCATTTGTCACTTAGCCAGTCATTCTAACCATCCTTATTTAGTGCCAATGGGGTCCGCACAATTAACCCAGAGGAATATAGCCTCCTCATGCCGTCCTGTGGAATCTTCCTTCCCTCAGCTTTTTCTCTGCTGTCCTCTTCGAATCTGTAAGCTGATCTCACCGTCTAACATTTAATATCACCAATGACTAATGGGCTTTATCCAAGTGCTTATGGTAATTATGAATACTGCTATAGGCTCTTTGATTAGTAGATTAATTTATCAGATTCACTTCAGTAATCATGAACTGGGCGGAGGGGGGGAGGAGGAATGAAAACACTGTTATGAGATGTCTAAAAAAGTTAAATGAGACGCCCATAACAAAAATCCAAAGAGGCCAGATCATCTGTGGATAAACCTCAGTCATCAGCCAGAAAATAATGAACATCACTGTGTGTGAACAGTTTCATTGATCAACATGTACAGAATATTTTACAAATACAGTCACTGTAATCTCTAAATAGATATCTACATATGAATGCAGAATATGGAGGCAAGGGGGACAAGGTTTGGGCATCAGAAGCGTTCTGGTTTCTGTTTGTAGTCCAATTAGTACTTATTCTAAATTGATGCCAAAAATGTGTTTTTTATAATTTAATAATAATAAAAATATGAGATAAGATAAGAAATTTTAATTGTTACAGCAGCAGTAGAAGTAAACAAGCAATCTAAGAAAAAACAACTTGGCTTGGCACAACAATATAAAGAGGGGGAAATATTTAATAATAGGGAAAAATCTATATGTATATATACATTGTAAACAATAGTTTCAGTTGTTGAGGGATATTGATATGTTCATATAATATTAACTGGCTTGATTACTGTTATAGCTATAATAAAGCTTTAGTTAAAAACCCAAAGGTTTACAAAGTAAATAAAAAGAGAACCTAACTGCAGGGGCACAGTGACGCATCCGAACGGTGTAGCCCACAGTGATCACACTCACATTTTGAAGTTGATAATGTAATGATGAATGATGAATGACGTATTATGTGAACACTTTGTTCACATTTAAGGAGTGGAGAACTGAACTCTGTCACTGAGACACAAGACCAGCTGACCAACACACAGCAACACTTTACTAAATGTCAACCCAGTCTGGTCAGGTGAAGAAAAAAGTCAGTCCAACGTCCCTTTCATTTCTAAAGCCCTGCGACTGTACAGTGTTTTAGATAATGATGGCTCCCACAGTTTTAATATTGCACCAGGGAGGCTGTTCTATAGGCATACTGTCACATTAAAAACACCCACATTAAAAATACCTCTTCCCCCCTTATGCTAATACTGACATGAAACGGAAACATGATTAAAACTAAAAGGGCATTCAGTACGGGGCATACCTCCACCAATGCCCAACAGGCCCATTTCACTAAATTAGACCCTAATCCAAATTTCAATCATCTGCTCCTTTATCCAGATCCACTCCAAAATTGTATGCTACAACCAACCCTTCTACCAAGTTCCATCAAAATCTATCAGGTAGTATATGCATAATTAACAGAAAGTGAAAAAAAAAATCTGTGAAAAACGTGACCTCCCTAGCAGATGCGAAAAAAAAATCTATAAAATGTGTGATGCATTGACAGAAATAATGAGTAATGATTGCTCAGATTTCCAGTTGATGTTTTCAAATCATCTTCTATTTTTCAAACAACATTCCAAAACTCCAAACACGCTGAGTTTACACAGACACGGAATAGAGAAAAGTAGCCATTCGTCACTTAATTAATCACTCACTTCCATATGAATTCAAGGAAAACTATTAAAAGGCTCTTGTCTTAGTCGAGGTTTTATTGAAATAACCCTTGAACCCAGGGGGGGAATCCTCCCCAAGGTTAGGAATGCCTAATGCAAACATACAATCACGCCTTTTAAAAGCGACATGTTTCCATAACAGCTCAACAAAATACTGACACGTCCAATCATAGGCTAAATGTAAATGATGATAGACAAAATGCCTGGCGGAGCTTGATGTGCAGCGAGGGCACATAATGGGCTAAATGAGGGTTTTTTTTAGTCAAATGACCTGGGGAGTGCTGCTGATTTGAATGGCTGCTGTTCTTCAGGCATTGATGGATGGAAGGTGAGGACATGGGTGAGCAGGCTGTGGAGGTGTAGGGGAAGGGAGGATCGTGGTGGTGGTGGTGTTTAAAGGGTGTCGGCTCCTTTGGATTCAACCTGCCTGTATTCTACCCTCTCTTTCTTTCTTTCTTTCTGTTGGTGACAGGTTGCTGACTGACTGGGTGGGGGAGTCGAGAGCTGGGTTCATCACGCCTTGTGTGGCCTTGGGCCTTCTTTTTTTTTTTCTTCTTCACATAAAGATGGCTGATGTGCTTGTGTTGCCATCTTAAGCTGTTGTTTTACAGCCTCTGTCATTTTTCTCTTTTATGACTGTGACCTACCAGAGAGCAACAGCTACACTCTTTCTTTCTGCCTTTATCTTTTTATATATGTTTGTATTCTAACCAGTGAATTTAGAATAGATAAAGGGAGTAATTGCTAAAGACAGGACGGCATCATGACTGGCTTGAGGTTGTATGTTATTTGACTGCAGTATATTTCTCCATCGTGTCCAGAGCTTGTTCTATCGATTATTATTTCCCCCCCCCCTCCTCAAAAAAGACTAATGAGCCCAGGAAATTCCACAAGAAAGGTTAATACAATATTGAAATGTCAGGAGATTAATGATATTGTTCTTTTCTCCAATGGTCCTGTAGGAAAGGGTGACAAATGTCTTGCCCTTTTCACTCCGTTCCTCCCAATTTGTGATCTTTTCCTCTCTCCTTCTTATTCTCTTTGTCTCTGTGTCTATTCCTCTCTTATTCTCCATCTCGCATTTTTTTCCTCCCTCCCTTTGTCTCTTCCTTCCTCGTTCTCCTCCGCTGACCATGGTCTCCAGATGCCAAGGACCTATCCCCACCACTGCGCATGCGGTGATGCGACAGAGGAGATGTGTGTAGTTGACATCAAACGGATAGCATTGCTCCATCTTCATTACCACGATGTGAGATTTCACAGTGAGGACTTTCTCTTCTGTGAAGAGCAGAAACTCCTCCTTGTGAACCAGACTATCAAGCTGTATATTGTCACTATTCAGCTTAGTGGTTAAAAGAGAAACTTTTTTGTCTTGCAAGAAACACAGAAATCCTCTTGTGCAATTTGATCCTCATGGTGCAGATTTGGTTATATCTTGTATAAAGTTGGAATGTTAGTGACTAATCATTAATTGATTAATTGCCATTCAGATTTAGTTGATTAAAATGAATTAACTGGGCAGCACGGTGGTGCAGTAGGTAGCGCTGTTGCCTCACAGGTCCTGGGTTCAAATCCACCTGAGGACCTGGGACTTTTCTGTGTGGAATTTTGATGCTCTCCCCCGTCTCTGCATGGGTTCCCATCAAAAACATGCAATATAGGTGAATTGGTGACTCTAAATTGACCGTAGGCGTGAATGTGAGTGTGAATGGTTGTTTGTCTTTCTATGTGTCCTTGTGATGAACTGGTGACTTGTCCAGGGTGAACCCCGCCTCTTGCCCAAAGTCAGCTGGGATAGGCTCCAGCCTCCCCGTGACCCTACACAGGAGAAGCGGTTACAGAAAATGAACGAATGAATGAAAAAAATAAATAAACCAACAATGTATGTTTTGCGTACCACTAGAGGATTAAAACAAGGTTCTGCATTTTTGAAAAACTACTGGTGCAACAAACACAGTCCAGCATCGGCGCATAACACCGGAAAAAAAGAGTGATTCTCAAATATTGTGACATCATCTTAAAATAGAGCGCCATTACATATCAGTTTTATACCACATGAAAAGTCACTACCGCAGTGTGAGAAAAGTGAAGCAGCGTCCTCCCAACAAACTATCATGTCAACTATTAAGTTACAAGAAGCTGTAATGATGAGCCTGCAGAGGCAACACCTCAGCAACTTCGCTGGATGACAGTGGAAAAGGACATAACACCTGTAAACATGTTGAACAGTGAAGGATTTCATGAGCTAATTAACTATGAAAGGAATCGCACAACTAATCACATGACTACTTTACCATTAAATAAATGAAATTGCACCACTAGTGCAGATGCTGACTGCTCTTATGTGGTCAGTGCATGTGTGAACACATCTTGACTCCCCCCATGCTCCTGCAGCACCCTGGCATGGGGTCCAAATTTTAATCAGCTCTACATAATTGGAGTGATTCCCTGTCTTGCTGTATATTTCAATCCATCTGTATAATTACAGCAAATTTCAATCCACCCCCCCTGCACCCCCGTTCCTCACACAATTACACACATCTTGAGAGAAAGAGAAAATTACCTCTTCTGTCATCTCAATTTTTCACTTGTCAGGCTTAACGCGCATGAGCGTCAACAATCATTACTGCATCACGACAAGCCGCGCTTAGCACTTCCCCTGTATCCGTTTCAATATAACACATTAACCATTTAGCTTCACCCTTTAGTCACCATTGTTTTTAGAGGTATTTTCTGCTGTAGAACTGGTGGTAAGAGGAGCAGCATGGAATTGGTATCTTCCGTCTTGCTATGGGGGCTTTTGGCCAGCCATGCCTCAGTGCAGTAATTGCATCGATGAGGAGCAAAAGCAATGGCTTGCAGGCAAGCATGGCTCATCATTACTCTGAGTGAAGCTCCCAGCCTGAAGGTAGGCCATTACTGCAGTGTGTCAGCTGATGTTGTTCTATTATGGAGCCCAAACGTTAGACCTCCCAGGGTAAAGTGACCACTTCCTTCCTCCAGGTTAAAGGTTCAGGCAATTACAGCCATGCCAATTTATCTTCTGTCTATAGGTGATCCTCTGAATTGGTTGAATGAGACCATCCTCTGCCAGAAACTGGCACAGAAATGGAGATGCAACCATTGTGTTGTTCCTCCACTCACCAATAGAGGAAAGGATGCCAATGACAATATCACCATTGCTCCTGTGATACCATCATTGGCAGCCTGATCGTAGGCCAATCCCTGGTCTCTGTCCCTCTCATTTCCTCATCTCATCCATCCTGCAGCAGACAGCTACTATCTCTTCCTCTATATGGCAGACATCTGCAGAGTAAAGCCAAATCACTTTACTATCCCACGGGGGTAACAGTCCTCAAATAACTTCCACCTTCATCTAAGACGTCTTGCATTACCCATGAAGCCTGTTTGCCAAGTCATGAGGTTTCATTCATTTTATCTGACCTGCCAGATCCTTTGAATAATTGCTATTCTAGCGTTGCTCTTTGCTGTATTGTTCTGAATTCAAGTCTGCTACTTTTAAGCGTTGAGGTTGCTGCAGTGTTTATGATGTAGTTCAAAAGATGTGCTGTTTACGTGAAGCATTTAAGGCAAAAACTACAATAAAAGGGTCATTATGGAAATAACAATAGTCACAGTTGTAGCTTTAATAACTATTTTTTGTTGACTACACAATAGATTTATTCCAGAATAAAACCAAAACCTGGCTATAATGGCTCTCTCTGTCCATAATTGAATCTAAGTTATATTTATCTTTTATCTTCATTTATTGTCTCGTCTCTGAAGGTATTTTGTTCTGAAACAAAAATCTCCCTATCCCCAGCCCTTTGTGACACATTTAACACTGACCTTGGCCTTCTCCCAATTTTTACCTCACTATTTCTTCCCTTTTGACCCTCTCCCCATCTTTCCCTCCCTCTCATCTCTTCATCACTGTCACTCTGCTTTTACTTTCCCAGCAATTGCAGCTTCCCGTCGCACAATGTTTCCGACAGCCAATTTATACACTGGCAGGACACATCTATCTCTTGGAAGTGGAAGGAGTGTGGGTCCAGCTCCCTGACTCACTCACAGTCATACCTGTAGCCCTTGAATTTGAATTTGGTCTAAAGGTGCAGGTGTGAACTCATTCAGAAGACATGTCTTTGGCTGTTGATTTTAACGTACCAGAGCAAAAATTGGCCTTCTGGTCTATGTAGTTATATATTAATAAATATCACTCATCTCATTGACTATTCATTATTTAAGATAAGATTAATCGAAATGTAATGAACAACATTTTAAGCTTAATTGCTTGATTAAAGAAAGGGAGGGGGAGAAAAATCTGTGAAAAAATTGCAGAATCCACCAATAAAAAATTAAAAAAAAGAATGAAAAGAAAAGTCAAAAAAAGAAAAAAAAGAAAAGCCAAACATTCTTTGGTTCCATCTTCTCAAAAGTCAGGATTTGCTGCTTTCTCTGTTTTATGGGTGTAAAACTGATGTCTTAGAGTTTTGGACTTTAGGCAATTCAAAGACGAAATTGTGCTGATCATTGTCATTATTTTCTGATCATTGACTAAATGATCAATTGAGTGACAACAGAAAAAAAAAGAAAAATCGAGCAGTGAATTATTGATGTATAATAATTAGTTTCAGCTCTTAATATCTTTTGTGTGATTTAATTCAAAAACATTAGCAGCAAGTACCACCTGAAATTTGTATGCTCTCATCATAATATCTGTATACAAACCTTATAGCAAGTCCTGTGTCACAAATTTAGCATCTGAAGGATGGATCTGTCCTTCAACAAGAGTCCACATTAAGAACAAAGACATCATTGAATGTGACTTCCAAAGTTCTACATGCATTAATATTGTATTCTTGGTGCTATTGGTGCTCTCCTCAGTTACACCACAATCAGCCCAGATGTCCTTCGCTGCACATCTCTGTGAGTCCAGGCATGAGATTTGTGCAGCCAGCAGTGAAACTGCAGTGAGCTTGTGCAGCAGCAATAAAGAGCAAAACAAGCTTCAGGTGCAGTAGTCAGTTTACGAAGGATTATGCTACTTTAAAAGTCTAGTTCTAGGTCTTTGTAGTTCAGCACTGTAGCCTATAATGTTCTGTCTTTCTCCCTTGACACCGTCTTAATCACTCATGTAATGAACTCCACTAGTACTGCTTAGATTAATTATACACAAACCCAATTAGATACAGTACATCCATGCTACAGCTTTAACTGATTAAAGGACCAGGAAAGATTTTGTTTTTTTTAAAAACCTCTTCAAATTTTAAACAAACAGGCCTCCTCTTACGCTTACAGTTATCTCCTTGAGGACACAGAGTCGAAGTAAATTAGAGCAAATATTTTTCTTGGAAATAGGATAAATCACATCCTACATTTGTTGTCACAAGTTGTGTTTTTCCAATGTGTGTTTGTAATTAGGCTGTGCAGCATCCAGACATCCAGCAGATAATCTGGCCGCTCTGTATTACACGGGAACTGAACCGTGAAAGTAATTGGTGAGTGGAGCGCAAATTGGATCTAAGCGTGATGCGATTTTTATTCTTCTGAAGCACTATTTGCAAAGTGATTTTCAACAATGCTACTGCTGCACACTTTCAAAAGCTTTATTACATACACGTAATGTTCATGATCGAAAGTTAACAGGTCTCTTAATCAACCCCATGCTGGGAGGTATTATGTGAAATTCACATCCAAGCGGGGTGAGGGCTTAAACTTCTAGATTACAACTGTGTCTTTGCTTGGTTTAAATTGGGAATGAATAAAAAATGGAAATAAAATCTAATTTTTTTTTTTAGCACTCAACTGCTTCAAAACTATTTAAATTAGGATTCCAAATAGGTGCCTCTATATCAACAGTCAAATCAACCACATATGGATTACAGAGAGAGGAGAGACAATCCTACAGAAACGTTTTATTTCTGTTCCTGTTGGGAGAACTGCAGCATGTTCGAACCAAAGTTGTGTGAGGCACTTATAAATAAAATGGTTAAAGACAAAATCATTAGCAAGAAACACCACCTGGTAATGAGTTCTTGAGCTTGAGTGGGTATCCACTGGGGGTTCAGTAAGCCAGCCAGAATCATGCTGGTGTGACCCTGGCATCAAAAGCAGAGAGATTGGATATATCTGCAGTCTGCGGAGGCTCCCAGCTGATAAATGGGTTTTTATCACTTCGGCACAATCCTGGCCAGTGTGCCTGACTGAATACTGAACGTGACTATTGTGTGGCTGGGAAGTGAGGACGGATGTGAAGAGGTTTTACTCTAAGGCCAAGAAGGTGTGGGAGAACTGATGTCATTATAAGCGCAAAAGGTGTTGTGATAACAAAAATAATGATAAGCAAATGGGCCTCAGGAATATACTGTTGGTCTGGATCAACAAGTGGTTTGAAGTCAGCTGCAGCTAAAGATTATTTTTTTATTAGGCGATATTTCAAATAAATTATGTGAGTCCTACTGCTGGATGATATGGCCAAAAATATGATCACCACAAATTTTCCCAATGTAATCAACATCAATATTTTTCACAATATGTAATTTTTGTCCTGAAGTCTGAAGGGACCATGAAGGTTCATTGATTAAACTTTAGTCTATAGTTTGAGGTAGAGGGATTCACTGATGCCGATAGGATGTTTTATAAGTATCAGGATCTGCTGAATTGGATCAGATGGTGGATGATGGCTGCGCCCTCTCCAGTCAAATTCTCATTAGAATAAATCTTATGATAAAAGAATCAAATCAGCATCTTGGCTAAATGTAAACATTCTACTTTGCAAACGAGCTTTATCCCTCTTGACAAAAAAATAAAATAAAACTTATAACGTATTAAAGTAATGGTGGATGGGATACTTTTTTTAAGGTGATGGAAGAGGTGTGTGAATCCCGTCGTGGTTGGAACTGATTAATATTCGAACCCGTGATGTTAGTTAGTGTCTCCTTGTTCAACAGGTGTTTGATGAATAGATCACACTGTCGTTCACCCTTGATCACACCCTTTCGTTACACCGATGGATATTGAACACCGTCTTCATTAATCCCAGTAAGAAATATTCTGAAGTCCATTTCATTACCTCTGCTCTCCACTGCTTGAAATGAAACAGAAATTAGCAGCACATCCTCACACTTCAGAAGCTGTGAGCTGCAGCTGTTTGCCATTTACAAGATAGAAATGTCAAGAAGGTCTGTTAGAAATTAGAGCCTTATTGATACTGGAGTTCTAAGGTCAATACAGATATCAATAAATGAAGCAAAAGTGACTATAATATATTGGCCTGATATTTCCTTGGATTTCTGTAAAGAATTGTGGTGATGCAGGACATTTTACAAAACAACTTTACAGGTGGCAATCTTAGGCCTATATAATGATGTAATTGTTTAAAAAAATAATAATTTTGTTTTAGATTTTGGCTTACATACTGTTTATACATTCATCTCCCAGCTTATTAGGTACACCTCCCTTAAACTAATGCAATGTAATGCAAGTAAATTATTTTTGGTGCCCTGTCGTGGCCAAGGGTTTTGGATGCCAAACATCTGGTTCACATCTGGCCAAGGACTTTGGCTGCTTCTTTCATTCCCATTGTTTCCTGTCGTCTCGCCATGGTTAGTATTATAAGAATGGTCAAATACCCACCAGGGAATAAGTTAACATCCTTAAAGTGTTTACAGAAATCTGCATTTTCATGACAACTGGATAAACTCCAAACCAGTTAGGATCACAACCTTCATTAAGGTAGGATTTATTTATTGTCGTGCATCATCTCTACTGATTTCCACATCATCAACACTTTGCTGAGATCACTTCCGCATTTCCAAGCAGCTAATCTTATTGACGGGGTTAAAAACCCGTGGGTTGATCCCAGTTTGCGTTGTGCTGCCTGTGGCAGGAGACCTCCATCAATTACCTGCTACAGACTGTTTCATGCTGAGCACGGAGGAACGTGTCAGCACCCCGAGATACTGCTCCTCACACACGTGAGGGCCTGACCGTCCTCCTCCCAAACAGAGGAAAACTCCTGACAGCATAAATTACTGGGCGGAAAAAGGTGAAGGCGTTGTACATGTATCACGCCTTGTTGTGTTGTAAGAGGCGGGAGACAGGGAAACAAAGGAACACACAGGAGCGGCGCAGAGAGCAGAAAGGTGGGACAAGATGGTAAATGAGCAGCAGAGAGGAAAAGAAGAGCATAACATTTAGATAAAGGTATGGCTGCAGGACAAGAACCTGGCCTAGTAAGTCCTCCAGCGGCGTCTTCCAGGTGACTGTCAGTTATCACATGAGCAACATGGTAAACAGGAAGCAAAAACTAAGCCTCAATCTTGTGTGGTGGCGAGACAACTCCTGGCATGGCGTGCCTATTGTGTAGTTCGTGGAAGAGGAACTGTGGAAGTCTTTGATGAGGGATACATCTGGGTGCCTCTACTATTGTTCGGCACAGTTGAGAATCATTTATCACAATAGTAGCACCTGGTGTTCAGAAAAAGCTTTAACAGAGCACAACCAGAGCGTCTCAGCCTACAAAGAGGGTGAAAATAGCAACATCCTTCTCTGCATCTATATCGCTGTTCCCCTTCACATCTCTCCCTCTTCCCCTCTTCCCTCGCTCCCTGCTTTTCCCTCCCTTCCTCTGCTGTTTTAACATGCCTCCATCTCCTCATGTTAATTTGCTGCTTCAGTGACACGCATCATTGGGGGAGTCATTTCTAATAACCCTGCATGGCCCTATACAGCTGCCTTTGAGTCATGCACAGAGATGTCATTCAAATTATCAAGCATAATGGCTACAACGATGCATTTCTAAAGCCTTGCTTCCTTCCTGACACGACTGCAGCTCACTAAACACAGCCAGCCAATCCTCCAACACACCCCCTCCTCTTCAAAAATGAACCCCATGTCCCCATCTCATCTTTTTGAGGAAGAGCATGTACCGAGCTGCTGGGGTGAATCATTTCATTTCCCTGAGCGTTTTTCCACAAGAAAAATCTTTTTATTTCTGAAGGATCTCAGCATGTCACTGCCTGCTCAGTGTCACCGTCTTATCACCTGCCATAATGCAGGGCTTCCTCTTTGAAAGGGTTTCAAGGTAAGAGCGTCAGAGGCTTCTATACCTTCTATTCCCTGCCCTGAGTCAAAGCAGAGTAATTATTCATTCGTATGGGGCCGTCAGGGAAGATGCGCGAGTGACATTTTCCCTTCGCTGCTTTGTTGTTGCAGATCGAGGCAGAAAGGATTGTCAGAGCCTAACATCTGCTGTTTTCTCCCTCAGCCCTCAGCTTGGTACGACACATCTCACCACCTAAGAAAATAACTGAACAGAGCCACAGGGATTCTCTTCCTCTCATTTACACACTTTCAGGTGTAAGGAAGGCATGTGAGGCATATGGCAAGATGAAAACATATCCACACAATTATGTTTTTAATATTAGTTTGATGCGTTTTTAATTTCTTGGGACAACACAAGCCAAGGTGTAAGCTGTGTATCGAGACACACAGATTGTAATTTGCTGAAAGTTAGAAGAGTACTGTTACTGCAATCTCAGACACACAAAAAAAATTTGTTTTTGTTCATGTTTATTGGACAAACTGCCTGCATTATGTCATGTGATCTGGATTAAAAAAGCAGAAAGCAGATGCCTCTGTAATAGAGACAATTAAACCTGCAGCTGCATCATCTGCTATTGTCCGTGACTGAAGTAACAAGTGGAAAGTTTTGCAAGCTATTTGATACGGCCATTTTTAAATAACAGACCAAAGCTGACATTTAGCTCAAGGGACCCCAAAACAGATCATAGATGCAGGATCGTATGAAATATCCCTTTAACATAATCTTCACCATCATCCTCCTCCCTATAACGATCCCTCTCATGCCTCCTGTGTGGCCTGAGCTGCAGATAAGTGGTTCGGGTGGCTATGGTGGTGACCTTAGCCGTCTTGGGGTGATTAACTGATTATGCCTCAAGGAGTGGTGACATTCATGCTTCAAGGCCAACAGATGTGCTCCTCACTGAACACATCTCTTCATATTATTGTGAAGGAAAAAACAAAAAAAAAAACAAAGCTTCCTCTTCATCAAAAGCTGCAAGAGGAAACCAAGATTGTAAAATGTTATGCAAAAAAGCAATCAGTGGTCAAGGCCCATCACACAGAATGAATACCTAGAAATCTTTTAAATAATATGTGAAGGACACTCCAATAAATCTGCTTCATTATTAAGTCGAGCATTTACTTCATTTTAAATAAAAGATCATTATATGGCAGTTCTATTGAAAACAGTCATAGCCTTGTAATATTCAAAAGAGGATGGCAGAGTTTCAGTCCAAGTCCTTGGTAGAGACTTCTATCTGCAACTCTCTGCCTATCACGCATATTACATAAAATGTAGGCTTTAAAAACCTATATCTCATTGTGTGTGTGTGTGTGAGAAAGGCAGAACAGGATGGGTTTACACATTTGCGCCCCACCTCATACAAGCAGAAACAAAAGTCGGCCCTGGTGAAGCTCTTTCTTTTATGTGATTTTCTAGCAGAAGTCAGTGCCTGGGTTTAGAAAGGCTTCCTTTTAATGGATAAGATTGAAGGACATGCAGAGGAGCACATGTAGCTTGGGCTCACAGTCAGAGAAGATATTTCGGAATAGGTATTTTTACACCATGTACTCTTTGTTACTCTTTGAAATACGACTTATATAATCATAGCAACGTAAATCTGGCCGCGTCTTGCGTCTGGTTGATTCACCAAACATCCAACAACCTCACCAGCAATCAACCATAAGACAAATATCAGTTAGTCTGAGGATTTCTCTTTTTATTTCACATTATGCTACATAATTGTTGTACTCAGCCTATAATTAACGAGAGCAAGACAAGGTTTTGGGGTGTCTCCCACTGTGTGCGTTAGCACACATCGTTAATCAAAGGGGGGTTCCATTATGCAGGTCACTCAGGATCATGCTAAACAATTAAGCTTTGATTAAGATATTGTTTATCAAGCCATCCCACTTGCAGCCATTGCTAAAAGCCCAGAGGAGCAGGACGCTCAGAAACACTCACTATGTGACAAGTTTACTTAGATTAAAACATCTCGTGGCCATGTGTGGTGCTAACACACACACACACACACACATTTCCATACTATTAAACTATTAAAGTGAGCAGACTAAAAGCAGTAGAACTTACAAAATGACCACAGAGTTCCTATTAGGTTGATTAACAGAACTTGACAGCTATCAAAAGAGGTCTGGTTATCAATACTCTCATATCCAAGTTATAAAAGAAACATGAAACAAGTAACAGGGCTCCGAAGAGGCCAAATCATCAACAACTGAACTGCAGGTGAAAAGTTATTTAACCAACTCATCAAAAGCAGCAGTCCTATAATAAAAAAAAAAAAACACTGGAAAATGGATGCATCAGTCACAGCTGAGATAAAGCAGCTGGTACAGTCTTTTATCTGTGTCTACAGTACACAAGATGTGTTCAGGAACAGTACTGAGTTGCAGGGAAGAGGGTAAAAAGTAAGACTTGAATCATTTTGCGTCTGGTTGTGTTTATGTGCACAATACAGTGTGAGTAAAACATGAGCCAATACGCTGCCTGTTATGAAGAGTGACCGACTGAAATAGACGGCAGACGTTCACGAGACAGACGACTATAAAATGCGGCCCATACAGAGGCGTGTAATAAGATCTCCAGATTAACTTAGTGAAATCCAATATTTCCATGTGTCTTTTGAACTCTGTCCTCACATATAAACACGTGTTTCTTGTTGGTTTACAGTTGCATGAAACCACTCCACAGGTGACTTTTTAATAAAGACCATACACAAAGAAAAAGATTTACTTTTTTCCCCCCCAAGTCACTCTTCAGTGTGTTTTGTGTTGTACAGGATCAAAGAGCATCTGGGAGGAAAGGATTCTGACTATCTGCAGAAAATTAATCAGCAACTGTTTATAGCAACTGTCTATAATCAATAATCATTTTTGTAGTCAGTCAAACATTTGCTAGTTCCAGTTTCTCCAATGTAAAGACCTTATGCTTTTCCTCTGATTTATCACTGCCAACAATATCTTAAACTGTTTGCTGCACAAAATAAGACGATGAAAACACCATTATAGGCTCTCAGAAATACCAATAGGCATTTGTCACTATTTCAAACCTTTAAAAGACCAACGCGTTCATCTGTGAATCAAGAAAATGATTGAAAATAAATGATCGACAATGAAACTGCATATTAGATGAAGCCATCTCAACATTGACCACCGATGTCATTGTCTTACACTGCCATTAACAGCAGCACAGTAGGGGCAGTACAGTGCTGGCAATAGCACATAGTCAATTTCTCAAAGAAGAACTGCATGCATTCAGTGGACTAGTCAGCTCTGTGACGCAAAGCTCAATATATGGAAGGTGTTGGTCAATTATATCGCATTTAAATCCAAACACGTTGAAAAACGTGTGGCTTCTGGAGTCGTTTATCAAATGTGAACCTATGACGGAAATATAGAGAGAGATAAAGGCTGAGGCAGACAGAGAGAGAGAGAGAGAGAGAGAGAGAGAGAGAGAGAGAGAGAGATGAAATGCAAATTTCTGCTGCTTGTCCCCAGCAGCTGGCCTAGCTGTCTGACATGTGTGATGAATGGTGTTGCATGGATTCTGCTGCCCTCTCACCTCCACTCATTGTCACCAGTCCAGAAACAAAGGGGAGGAGAGGCAGGAGGGGAAAAAAACCCTGCTGCAGGACCAGTAAATGTTTCCTTTCATCAACACACACACACACACACAGACACACACATGCACAGCAGCCCCTTTCTCCCACTGCAAACACCCTGCTACAGACATCAAGCCACACACACACACACACACGCAAGCCTCCTGATAACTTGTATCTTACTGCAGTATGTATTTGCTGAGCAAAGCTTATTTGCCTCTGCCTGGCTAACCAGCTTTAGCTCTCTCCTCCAGAGACCACCTCCACATCTGATGCAACAATCACACGGCCGTATGAAAGCACAGGCTTTTGGGAGTATGCAGACAAGCAGGTACATCGCCACACGATGCAAATTTGGAGCATATTCTGGCAGAGGTGAGAAGTGAGGAAGAGGGGGATGAGTGCACACTTGTAAACAGTAATAAAATATTGGGGGGGGCGCAGAAGAAAAGTTGCTTTGTTGGCAAGGAGCGGAAGAGTCATTACTCGTCCTGCCCCGGAGGCACAGGCAGAGGTAGAGGTGTGAAATGGGACCAGCTTCTGCTAGTCTGCACTGATGGGTTTGTTTAAAGGGTCAGGATAGATCGCTGAACCTTCTCTATAAATATGAATCCAACCGTTTAAAAGAAATATCATGAAAATGAGTTACTCAGGCAACATTATTGTTTGGCCCCGGGTTGTTTTATATTTCATGCATCAATGGCCCCACAATTCAAAAAAGAAAAAGGTTTCACCTCTAAAGTCGTTCTCAATTTTGCATTAATATGGTTCCCTCAGCATCATGTAAGAGAATCTTTCTTCTTTGTCCTATAAGGGATTAGAAACGGCTCTTAACTGCTACATCTCCTGTGGATGATTTGTTATGGTTTAGGCAGGGATTTAACATTTGTACTAGTGCATAAAAAAACACTTCAAACAGGTGTAACTATGACAGTACTGCAAAACAAAGCAAGGAAAGACCAACACTGTCAGTGCAACCTTAAATCTAAATTGAATTAAATCCTTTTTTTTGGGGGGGGGGGCATAAATATATTTTTCATAAAAAGGAGTTATAGCTAAAGGGAGAAAGGAGAGCCAATAAGTAGGAAACAAAATGGAGGAAATAAAATAGCTCATATAATTAATTGTTCACCTTTACACATATCATTATTCATTGATGCCAAAAGGTTATATTTTTTAATAGATTTGAAATGACAGGTAACCTTTAAAATCTTGATCTATCACTATGGACTGAAATGACAGCAGAAGCACTCAGAGAGCGCATACCTCCACCAACGCCATTCATGTTGTGAAAAAACATCATTAAAGCTTGATTCAGGTCACTTGTAATAAATGTGACTGTCAAAATAGCGAAAATCTGATCTGAGCGAAAAAAATCAGAATTTAACAATGAGGCTTGTAATGTGAATTTACTCAACACCACCCATATCTCTCCACCCTATATTCCACACGAGGACCCACAGCAATAATTAGAGCAGATCAAGCACCTCTTGCAAGAAGCACTAATACAGGAGATGTAATTTAATTAGTTGTCACCATCATCAGAATGCTCACCTAGTGAATGCTAAAAAAAAAAAAAACCTAGATCTGTCTTTTGCAAACATTCAACGATTGCATTCACATTGCTTATATGGGGCCATTTTCAGCATCCAGGAATAGAACAATTTACCAGAAAGTGATGAAATATCAGCAACTCATCTTTGACAAGACACATAAAACACATGAATTCCAGTTAGTAGCATGGCACTAACCTGAACCACACCAACCACCACATTACTATAGGCTACTATACTGTATGTCTTAGGAAAGTAGGCCTAACAGATGTCTGAAACATAAACAAATGTCATAATAATAATGGATACCTGCCATAATATTCAACATATGCAGGTATCTACTGTTAGAGTCGCAGCAATTAGTTGATTAATTAGTCAGCTGATCCAAATTAACTCTGAATTATTTTGTTAATTGATTCATCTTTTTGTCAAACTGGTTCCTGCTTCTTCAAGGTAAAGATTTGCTGCTCTCCTTTGTCGGTCCTTATCAGACATAAAATTGATTGGGACTGGGATCTGAAGACATTTCCTTCAGCTCTGGGAAACTGTGATGAGGACTGGATTTTTTCTTTTTTTTTTGCACTATTATTATATTAATTAGCATTAATTGATGTTTAAGCCACAATTTCACTAATAGCTTAACAAGCTATGTCAGTATGGCTGCAGTATGTCAACATAGTGTCATTAAACCTGCCATTACCAAATATCCAGTAAGAGAACTTACCTCCTGACAAATCTGGGCGTAATCCACAGCATCGATGGAAGGGACAATAATAAAAACATAATTTTCCACACAATAGTTTTTCCAAAACTCAAAGCCCCTTTTCTGAAACTTTACAGTTTTTGCTTCGAAATAGTACAGGATTGCAATAGTAAGTTCTTGGTCAGAAGTATTTCTTGATGTCCAGTCCATTTGTTTGGGGGTGAAGGTGATAAAATAATAACATCATGGAATTTTCTTATTACTGCAAGCCATACAAACATAATATGTTTTATGGATGATAGTATCATATTATTGTCAAGAGCCATTGGAGCTTGGTGCTACAACAGATGTCAACCTTGCATATTGCTAAAGTCGGCACCTGGGCCTTGTTAGGCTGAGGAAATGGTTAAAGTATGGTTAGCTTTTAGCTTTCTGATCAATTAAACTTTTAATTCAGGCAAGACACAAATGTCTTGTTTCCAATGTATATTTTGAGCAAAGACATAAGAACCTGTAAATATTGCAGTAAGGCTTTACTCTGTTATTGGTCAGTATTGACAGATTGACTTCCAGGTCATCTTTTCTTACATCTCCATATGTATACTTTGCAGATTAGGTAAAATCACTTGCTGCAAGCTAACACAATACAGAAGGTACTCCTTATTTTAAAGACAGAGACTGACAGGATTCATCATTATGTTTTTATCTTGTTTTTATTTACCTTATATAATCAATTATGTAATTTAAATTCAAAGTTATATAAAAAATGAGCAGGTCTAGACCGACTATTCTAAAAAGACCCAACATTCCACCATGAGCAAGCACTTAGCGACAGTGGCGACGAAAAACTGCCTTTTTGAAAAAGGCAGAAACGGCGAGCAGATCCGAGACTCATGGTGGACGGCCCTCTGCTTTGACCGGTTGGGGGGAGAGAGATAGAGAGAGAGAAAGGTTGAGAGAGAGGGAGGGAACATTTATACACATTTATATACATTTTACCAAAAGGATAGATGGGTGGATGGATGGATGGATGGATCTCAGCTACACCAGTCAGTCCCACGGCATCATTCATATCTGTTGTAAAAGAAAAAAGAAAAACAGGGTTGTAAAACGTACAAGTTCATGGAGAAGCATGTGACATCTTTTGGGTAGGCATGGTAGGAAAGAAGACGTGTGCAGCTAGAGAGAACTTAGAGGATTCTATTCTTTATTCTATGCTGTACCTGACGACGTAGATGGAGCTTAATGGGCCTTTTCATCCTAGCGAAGGTCTTGATGCTGCAGGAGGGCAAATCCGAGAGCTCAACAGTGGTCATACTCTGAAAGGGAAAGACGAGAGGCTGAGGTCAGTCCCAGAATAGGAAGATATTTACATCAGTTTAACATTGTATGTTAACTTAATAGAACACTTTTGAAGATAGTTTAGCATACCAGCTCTTCCACTTCCTTGCATGGTGTCTCAAGCTCAGTAGCACCAGGTCTCCCAGTCTCCCGAACTGGTTCTTCACTGACTTTCAGCTTCTTTGGTGAAGGTGAAGCTGAAGCTGAATCGGGAAGAAGACGCCTCTTTGCTGGCCGTGGACTCGCTGGTGGTGTGACGTGTCGTCTGGCAATGGACGACTGATCACTTGAGCCCTCTGTCACAGACACCGGTTTCTGTTCAGAACAAAGAAAACGTTATTTTATTTTATTATATAACAACTTAAACAAGAGCTTGTTGGCTCAGTTTATTTTTATGTACATCTTACTACAATTATTGGCTAAGTTAACAAAGTAGGAAATTTACTATTTATTTACTTTCTTGCCTAGGGTTAGACGATTGATACCACTCTCATGTATTTGTGATAAATATGAAGCTACAGCCAACAGATCGTTATTTTAGCTTAGCAAAAAGACTGGAAGCAAGAGAAGCTGCCAGCAGGAATGGTCCAAGGGTAATCCATATGAAAGTCTATAATCTGTAGAAAAACAGAAGTGTCAAAATGTCTTGTTTGGTTTTACCTAGATTATGTACCAGACTATCGGACAAAGTTGTGAATTTCTCAGGCATTCAGTGGAGACTCCAGGAAGTAACTGCACCCAACCAAGAAATAGTCTGGCACATAACCCTCAGTAAAACTACAATGTGTCACTTTTACACTTCGATTTGTATACAGATGAAATAAAATCATATATTAGGAGATAAGCTAACTACACAGACACGAGAGATGAATCAATCTTCTAATTCTAGGCCATACAGTTATTAAGTGTATTCCCAAAATACGAAAAACGTCCTTCCTAATATGACAGCACTAACATGTAAGACTTTAGATTCATAGAAACTATTCAAACTAATACATTTCCTCATCAACAGAGCATTGAATGGTTTGGCGTACCGTGTCAGCTTTGGATCTTTTAGCTGGGCTCTCAGAGTCACACAGGTGTTCTCCTTCGATGGCTGGTTGACCTGGGCTTACAGCTGCTGCGTCACCAAGGGAGACTGGCTGGCTCACTGTGGGCTCTGCTGCAACGGTGAACACACTTTTGTGCTCACCGCCGGCTATATCCCAGGAAAGATTCGCCATCTTTATGAGGCAAATGGCTGAGAGGGTCATTCCCTCTTCATATACCTCACAGCTGTCTGCCAGACTGTAGACTGCAACAACACAAAATAAATGTATGATTTATAAAGTCACCTAGCATTGTTTTATTTGATCCGAATCTAAGAAAGCAAAAAACAAACATACCCTTGTTGGTGAAGGCCTGGAGGATGGTGGTCAGGTCTACGGTGATGTTTCTCTGTCTCAGCATATCAAAGAGCAGCCCGATCTGCCACACTGTGCTGAATCCCCCTCTGAAACGGAAATACAGGCCAATGAGGTGACAAGTAAAACACATTTCATCACCAAAGCAACAAGACAGGTTTTAATACTTTTTACTGCAAAGTTACTGACAGTTCTATGATATAAATCGTGTGTCCTTACTTGTCAGTGGGTACAGTGGAGGACTCTAGGTTCACATGGGCCTGGGTAATGTTCATATGCCTCTCCAGCTCTCCCACCAGAAGTCTGATCTTTGACTCCACCATGCTGACCCTGACAAAGGGAACGAAATACAGTTGTCAGAAAGAGGAAAACACTATAGTAGGTCTCAAAGAGGACCACAGGCATTGGTTCCAGTTTTCCTGAGACTTGTCATTTTCTTTACTCTGTGTACTCACCATTCAAGATGCTGCCTCTCTGTAGCCGATGATGCTCTCAGCAGAACGTAATGCCTAGACACAAGAGGATCATTAACAGAACAGCAAAACCTGGTCGGTATATTCATAAAACAATCAGCATTCAGCTATTAATTCAACCACAACTTAAAGCCCAAGAGGGTTTAAAAGTTCAATTAAAAAAATCTGTAAATCCACACAGACACAAAGAGATGATGACCTGAAATGACATTTGTCCACATTTTCACTTAATGATAACACAAGGCAAATCCCAGTCAAAAGCTTCATTGACAAATTTAAAACGTTAAGTCAGTCCCACAATTAAACCTTATCAGAAACAATAAATATAAAACAGTTGTTTGTGGCACATTCAATATAGGAGAGGTATTTAAGAATCCATGTTAAGTACAAAACAAGTTCAATATACACAACAAAACCGCATCAGTCACAGTATCAATGAACAGAGTCTGCCTTCAGCCGATTTTAAGCAAAAATGACAAAAACTCAAATCAAGTCGACATAATTCAGAGTAAAACGTACGATACACTCCATCAATGGTACAACATGTGAACTAAATCATTTGTTTTTAACAAATAGGGTCAAACAGAGCATTTTCAGTGTGTAATATCCTACAACAAAGTACACACGTCTTCATAAAGAACATAAAAACTTCACAAACAAATCTCTGCCTTCTTTGGAGCCACGATTAAATAATTATAAAAGGTTTTAGTAGCAGCTCGATGTTCAAAATATCAAAATGATCAACAATTACATAGTAACTAGTGAAGAAGCTTTCTGAGTCGACTCACTCGCGACCATCACTAATAGAAACGGGTGAAATGAATATATTTTACAAAGTGCAGTGCATGTTAGTGTATTCTGTGTGTGACAATCCACATTTTCATCTGTGTCCACCTGAATACATACTTGTACTTTCCAAAGAAGTCTGGCTTGTCGAACAGTTTGGACCACTCCGCTTTGTTCTGCTCAATCTCTTGAGCGATGGCATGGCCTGTGAATGAGGACAGGAGAGCTTGTTAAAGTCAGAGACAAACAAAGAATCCATCCATCCGTTACACTATGCAGGCAGCACTGTGAGCGTTTGGTGAATATCATCTGAGTGAATACATACCCCGATTGATCTCCTCCGTGATGATGTGGTATGTGGTGAGAGACATGTTCACATTGGTGTTCTGCTGTGGGTATACTGGGGTGATGATGGGCATGAGGTGGCGCTGGTCACTTCGACTCAACTGGAAATTCACAAGACAATATTTTCAGCTTACCTGTGCTTCGGATCTAATGTGATATTGAATTGACTGGCATGACTTTATATTTTTAGCCTAAATAATCCTGATAGAAATCTGGCTGATGCCTTACCCTTGGATCCCAAAACGGGAGGTTGAAGTTGAGGTCCTGTACTGTCCGCAGACGAATCGGGATCGGCCACTCCCTGACACAAAAAACACAAGATTTTCACATCAGCTGATCCTCATTTAACACTTTTACAAAGCATTCACATGCAGCTCCATTCTCAGAGAGGAAGAAAACGTATCAGGACTCAATACACAATGTGCATTACATGTAAGTGAGTTCTGTTAAATAAAATGACAGTCTGTACATAGAGAGCAAAGACTGAATGGGCAGACTTTTAATGGAAATAATTAACTAGACTATGATCAATTAATGTGACTCTGACTATAGTGGATCTCAGAGTCAGGTGACTTTTATTAAAACTAATCCAATATTTTTTCTTTCCACAAGGACATCAGAAATGGACAACTCACCACATGGCGTAGACCTTGAAGAATTTGACCACCAGGGTAGATGCTGTAGCGTTTGGGTACACCTGGCAGATTCTGGCCACCAGTATAGCCCACGATACTCCGCCAAAGAAGCCCAGCATGTTGGAGTAAATGCTGCGTCCTGAAGAGGAAGAAGAGGATGAGAAAAACCATTCAGATCTCTAGTTCACAATGTGACCTAATAGTAACAGTGACATGAAGGGCTGTTTTCACAGGGCAGTCAGCCATTTTTTGTGTACATGTGTAACTATCAGTTAATGAAGGGACAGGTTCAAAATATTCACTCTCTTGAGTGACTAGTCAGCTTAAGTAGTCGTGTGTGTTCCACTTACGTTTGGCCCACAGTTTGATGGCTCTCAGGGCCAGCCTAAAGGTGTCAGCATTAGGAACAAGCTGGAGGATCTCTGCTGTCACTCTGTAGCCTAAGAAACACAATCAGACAAAGATGAACACAGAAAGTCACAGCGAAAAGATACACAAAATGGTCATACATCACAAAAACATCTCTGACGAGTACAGCTGTCACATACTAATGCTGCAGTTGTGTTCTTTATCTGATGCTTACCATTGAGACTCCTGGCAGACTGTTTGTCCATGTCCTTCAGGAGCTGGTCATTGAGGACATTTAGACGTTCTGGAATACTCCTATGTCCCACTTTTGCATAGAGCACGTCCATCTAGAAAGTAACGGGAGCACAGAAACCATTATTAAGACATGCAGCACAACCTTTAATGTAGCGTTCTGCAGACAGTAGAGTTGTTACTGCTTTCTCTAGCCATATTACCTCAAACCCATCAAAGGTCATCTTGATGACTGGGACGAACGCCTCTTTGATGGCCTAAAGACACAAAAACAGTCAGTCATGTGCACCAGAAAGATAAATGTCCTTTAAGTAGTATGAAAAATATAGTATGATGTATAGTGAACCACTTATATGACTCACCCGTAAGTTTGTGACCTCCTTCTGGGCTGCAAGCTTCTGAAAGAAGGAGGTGAAGAACTCCTCCCTCTCCAAAAATACAGGTCCCACGCAGACAACATCAATATCAGCACCTGTCAAAGAAGCACAGAGTCATATGAGAGGAACGTCTCCATCACTATCTGAACCACTATCTTCACCATGAACATTCAGAGGAGGGAACCATCACTCAAAGAACCTCTGCTGTGTGTCTCCAATTAAAAGGCTAGTAAATTTATCACACATCACCTTCACATAAACTGACCTACTGTGACTGAGCAAAGTTTGATCACATATTATGAACCAGTTTAAGTCATGAACCACAGTGATATAAGCTGCCACAGTCCTGATACTTATAGTCAAGGATAGAAAAACTCACCTTTTGAGTCGACGCCCAGCAGACAGGAGCCGAAAGGCAGAACCTTTCCTCCGACTTTGTCCGTGACTGTTTCAGGTACATTCTAAATTGAAAAAATAAAGGAATCAAATGCGTTATCTTTGTAATAACATGTTTTCAGTGCCATATTTGGAGTTACTTTTGAAACAATAATATATACAAAAAGGATGTCTTACCATTGATATACACATCTCCTTGAGCCACTCCTTAAATAGTGACTCCAGCTTTTTGATGACGTCCTCTCTGCAAAGAAGACACAAAGAGCATTTTCACATGTTATTTCTCTCCAGCAAAGCTAGCAAGCTGTGGTCCCTCCACTTCTGCTCTATATATTAAGTTTTTGTAATCAGCCTGTCAAATTGAATATGTCATAGTTTCTTTGGTGCTCTCTGGCAGTAAACTGAATAACTTTAGGTGTGAACAAAACAACAAAACACTTGAAGACTTCCCCTTAGGCTTTGGGGGGAAACTTGATCAACACTTTTCACCATTTTCTGACATTTTCTGGACCAAATAACTCATCGACTAATGGAGAAATTCAACAATAAGTAATCGTTCGTTGCAGCCCTCATGACAAAATGAAAATGATGAACTTTAAAGAGGTGTATCATACCTGTGTTTAAGCTCCGTGTCGCTCTCAAATACACCGAAGTCCGTCAGACTCTCCATCAGCTGTTTGGTCCGTGTCAGCTCCGCCTCCGCTGGCAGATCCTCGCTGATCGGAGGGGAGAGACCGTAACAGGTGGGGAAGAGTGGGGCAGGTGGAGCCTGGCTCTTATTTGAACTGAAAAGGAACATTTGTGTGTTAGTGCGTGAGTCCTGAGACAGTCATGACAAAACAAGCACGAAATACACGCACATCAATATGAAAACACCTTGTTGCCGGGAAGAAGGTGTGAATATAGGGTAACTGTAGGCTCCATTATGCTAAAAGGGTAATGCTAATTTTGTCTATTAACTCCTATCATAATGTACAAACATATGTATCAATTCCCGTCAAAACATGAACAAAAAAACAAGAAAAGCATACTTACATAGACATGGTAGCGAAAATGAACTTTGTTGGTGGTTGGAAACTGGAAGAATTGCTTTGAAAATCGAAAATCTCCTCTGTTGTGGATAAATTATCCGTCAAACTCGTAGAAATCGGTCAAAGTAATGGCTGGTTCAAACAAGTTCTGCACATATAAAAATAGGGTTCGTTGATTAGCAAGAAGAACTCCCGCTGTAACGTTAGGCGAGTTGCCAGATATCGCGAGAGAAACAAGTAGCTACGACAGAGTTGCCAGATATCGCGAGAGAAAAAAGCAGCCGGAGGCCTGTTGTATAAAGCAATTTTAGCTAATGAACCAGGCTTATTCGAGTTTAGTTTGCCTTTTTTTTTCAATTTAATACATTTCTATTTTTTTGAGGCTCATTTGGTGTCATGTATCTGATCCTAGTTTTTTGTTCCTCTTATTTTTAAAATCTAATTTTATGATTTAGTTGTTCTGTTTCCTGTTTTATTTTGTAGCGTTATTCCTTGCCATATGTTTTGCTTTACACTTCCTGTTGTCTTCTCTTGCGATCTGTTTTTACCTTTTGTCTTTTCTCTCTCAGTGTTAGTCTTCTGTTTTTAGTTCTGGTTTGTTCTCTCTCTGTTTGTGTATTTGTAGCCCTGTCTCATGTGAGTTTATCGTTGTATCCTCCTCGTGTCTTCCCCTTCAGTATTTTCCCTCCAGTGTGTGATTGTCTGATTGTCTCCACCTGTTGTTGATTGTCTTCTCCTCCCTGTGTCACCTGTTTGCCATTCCCTCATTATCCTAGTGTATTTAGTCTGTGTTTCCCGCTGTGAGTTGCCAGTTCGTCATCAATGCCTCGTCTATGTTTCGTCATATCTTCTCTCGTGTCCCAGTGTCTCCAGAGTTTCTTCTAGTGCTTGTCAGTTTTCTGTAAGTTGGATTTTTGCCTGTTTTTTGGATTTTGTTTCTGCCTTTTGTTTTGGATACTGTTGTTTGCTTTGGACTGCCCTTTTGTGTTTTTTGACAGTGGACTGTTTCTTGTTTGTTTTTGTTAATTAAATCATTGAACTACACTCTGCCCCTGTGTTGTCTGCAATTTTGAATCCTGCTTTTGTGAACCCTGACATTTGGTCAGGTATCATTCTCTGGAGGGCGACAAGTGTGTCTGGTTCATTAAAATACTTTTTAACTTGAGTTTTTTTGATGTCATGCCATCCTGTTCATATTAAATATCAAAGGCAAATTATGGTTCACACATCTTTATTCACCCTTTAGCCATACAGATGAATCATTTTAGTGCAAATTAGTTGTTGCCATAGTGTTTACAAGTCAAAAAGTGTGGATGGTGAGACAGAAAACAACATTCAGTAACGCCTGTGACCACCTCCAGCATTTATCACAGCGTCACATCTCCTTTGCATGGAATTGATAAGACGGTTCATATGGACTTGTAGGATGACATGCCATTTTTCTTGCAGTGCTGTGACAAGTTGGTCATGTGTTGCTGGAACAGGATCTCTCCGTCTCACCCGATGATCCAGAACATCCCACAGATGCTCTATTGGGTTGAGATCTGATGAATATGCTGGCCAAGGAAGGACAGCAACATTGTTCTGGTCCAGGTAGGCTACTCCTGACAGACATGAGCCACATGTGATCTGGCGTTGTCATGCATGAAGATGTTGCCTTATTGCTGTATCCTGACAATGACGTGTGGACCTAGGGCCGTATCTCGGTAATGGATAGCTGTCAGTGTACCACGGATGTGGACAAGGTCTGACAGTCATCCATTAGCAGTGGCTCCCCTCATCATGACACCACCACCAAAACGGTCCACTTCCTGGATGTATGTGGCAGGATAGCATTCCCCATGGCGACAATACACACGCCTACGATCATCAGATCTGTGCAAGTTAAATCTGGACTTGTCACTAAATGTGATCTTCTAACATTTGTGCTACACGTGTCTGATGAGTTCCGGCCATCAGCATCATCAGCAAATGTAAGTTTTGTGGAAGCCGTGACATCAGTTGTTTCAGTAGGACATTAATTAGACCCGGGATTTTATTGCCTTGGCCAGGTGTTTTCAATCATGCCGAAAAAAATCTCCCCAACACCATCATTTACTCTGAAATGCACCAATGACTAAATGATGGTTATTCATGATTTAACATGTTTTGGTTGTGGGTACTTAAAAAAGTCATTCCAGTGTATGGCATGCTTGTTTGTTTCAGTAGATTGGGGCTAGTGAAAGGAAAATATTGGGTTTTTAAAATTATGTGTTTCTACTGTTGCTCAGTATATTTACAAATCAATATGTTTTTGAGCTTGAGACCAAGAACAAAATACTAAAAAGAGCAGCTAGAATACAAGAAATGAACACTGAATTTGAGGATAAATAGCTTAATATTAGTGACTTTATCTGTCCATACAGCAACATAATTTTACCTGTTAAATAGGCTATAAATTAAGTAAATAACTTTCAAAACAAGATAACTAATCGGATGTTTCCAGATCCAAGATATTAAATCTTGGCAAGTACAGAACACTTTGCAGTGAAATACAGGACATTCAGGATGGATGATTTTACAGGCTGTGCAGGAGAGAGGATCCATCAACTCAGACCTCACTACTTCCAAACAATGAGGTTCAGGTAGCAGCAGGGTCTAAACCACTGACTGAGATGACCCCAAATCTTCCAGCAGTGTATTCCAGAGGTTTGGTGTTTTTTTTTTTTTTTTTTTTTTACATGTTTAATGGAAAAATGCTGATCCCATCTCACGCAATATGCTACTCAACAGTTAATTTGATATTATAGAAGCAGCAGACATGTCATTGCTTGCTTGGAAATCAAAGAATCAACTCATATGTGACGTGGAGTATGGAAAGATGGATTCCATAGGGAAAATGCAAAGTGTCACAGAGAAATAAAAACAATAAACAAGTTGTTTCTTGTCAATTTATATTTGCAGGTAATGTTGACTAAAAAAAAAAAGACGCCGTGGCTACTTTTATAGAAACAGTTTTTCATTATTTCTTTGAAAGCAGTCTGTCTCAGTGATTTAGGAGATTTGGATTTTTGTTTGAAGATGCTCCTCTGGAAGGATCAAATTTGGGATTGGTTTGATATAAAAAGCACAGCTGAGTCAGGAGCTCTTTCATAAACACACACAGTATAGGCTACACATCACTAGCACACATACACACTCATAGCACAATACAACCTTTAAAATCTTGATCTATCACTATGGACTGAAATGACAGCAGAAGCACTCAGAGAGCGCATACCTTCACCAACGCCATTCATGTTGTGAAAAAACATCATTAAAGCTTGATTCAGGTCACTTGTAATAAATGTGACTGTCAAAATAGCAAAAATCTGATCTGAGCGAAAAAAATCAGAATTTAACAATGAGGCTTGTAATGTGAATTTACTCAACACCACCCATATCTCTCCACCCTATATTCCACACGAGGACCCACAGCAATAATTAGAGCAGATCAAGCACCTCTTGCAAGAAGCACTAATACAGGAGATGTAATTTAATTAGTTGTCACCATCATCAGAATGCTCACCTAGTGAATGCTAAAAAAAACAAAAACCTCGATCTCTTTTGCAAACATTCAAACATATGCTGAAAATACATTCACATTGCTTATATGGGGCCATTTTCAGCATCCAGGAATAGAACAATTTACCAGAAAGTGATGAAATATCAGCAACTCATCTTTGACAAGACACATAAAACACATGAATTCCAGTTAGTAGCATGGCACTAACCTGAACCACACCAACCACCACATTACTATAGGCTACTATACTGTATGTCTTAGGAAAGTAGGCCTAACAGATGTCTGAAACATAAACAAATGTCATAATAATTAATGGATACCTGCCATAATATTCAACATATGCAGGTATCTACTGTTAGAGTCGCAGCAATTAGTTGATTAATTAGTCAGCTGATCCAAATTAACTCTGAATTATTTTGTTAATTGATTCATCTTTTTGTCAAACTGGTTCCTGCTTCTTCAAGGTAAAGATTTGCTGCTCTCCTTTGTCCGTCCTTATCAGACATAAAATTGATTGGGACTGGGATCTGAAGACATTTCCTTCAGCTCTGGGAAACTGTGATGAGGACTGGATTTTTTCTTTTTTTTTGCACTATTATTATATTAATTAGCATTAATTGATGTTTAAGCCACAATTTCACTAATAGCTTAACAAGCTATGTCAGTATGGCTGCAGTATGTCAACATAGTGTCATTAAACCTGCCATTACCAAATATCCAGTAAGAGAACTTATTCCAGATGTTACCTCCTGACAAATCTGGGCGTAATCCACAGCATCCATGATGGAATGGACAATAATAAAAACATAATTTTCCACACAATAGTTTTTCCAAAACTCAAAGCCCCTTTTCTGAAACTTTACAGTTTTTGCTTCGAAATAGTACAGGATTGCAATATTAAATTCTTGGTCAGAAGTATTTCTTGATGTCCAGTCCATTTGTTTGGGCGTGAAGGTGATAAAAAATTAACATCATGGAATTTTCTGATTACTGCAAGCCATACAAACATAATATGTTTTATGGATGATAGTATCATATTATTGTCAAGAGCCATTGGAGCTTGGTGCTACAACAGATGTCAACCTTGCATATTGCTAAAGTCGGCACCTGGGCCTTGTTAGGCTGAGGAAATGGTTAAAGTATGGTTACATTAGCTTTCTGATCAATTAAACTTTTAATTCAGGCCAGACACAAATGTCTTGTTTCCAATGTATATTTTGAGCAAAGACATAAGAACCTGTAAATATTGCAGTAAGGCTTTACTCTGTTATTGGTCAGTATTGACAGATTGACTTCCAGGTCATCTTTTCTTACATCTCCATATGTATACTTTGCAGATTAGGTAAAATCACTTGCTGCAAGCTAACACAATACAGAAGGTACTCCTTATTTTAAAGACAGAGACTGACAGGATTCATCATTATGTTTTTATCTTGTTTTTATTTACCTTATATAATCAATTATGTAATTTAAATTCAAAGTTATATAAAAAATGAGCAGGTCTAGACCGACTATTCTAAAAAGACCCAACATTCCACCATGAGCAAGCACTTAGCGACAGTGGCGACGAAAAACTGCCTTTTTGAAAAAGGCAGAAACGGCGAGCAGATCCGAGACTCATGGTGGACGGCCCTCTGCTTTGACCGGTTGGGGGGAGAGAGATAGAGAGAGAGAAAGGTTGAGAGAGAGGGAGGGAACATTTATACACATTTATATACATTTTACCAAAAGGATAGATGGATGGATGGATGGATGGATGGATCTCAGCTACACCAGTCAGTCCCACGGCATCATTCATATCTGTTGTAAAAGAAAAAAGAAAAACAGGGTTGTAAAACGTACAAGTTCATGGAGAAGCATGTGACATCTTTTGGGTAGGCATGGTAGGAAAGAAGACGTGTGCAGCTAGAGAGAACTTAGAGGATTCTATTCTTTATTCTATGCTGTACCTGACGACGTAGATGGAGCTTAATGGGCCTTTTCATCCTAGCGAAGGTCTTGATGCTGCAGGAGGGCAAATCCGAGAGCTCAACAGTGGTCATACTCTGAAAGGGAAAGACGAGAGGCTGAGGTCAGTCCCAGAATAGGAAGATATTTACATCAGTTTAACATTGTATGTTAACTTAATAGAACACTTTTGAAGATAGTTTAGCATACCAGCTCTTCCACTTCCTTGCATGGTGTCTCAAGCTCAGTAGCACCAGGTCTCCCAGTCTCCCGAACTGGTTCTTCACTGACTTTCAGCTTCTTTGGTGAAGGTGAAGCTGAAGCTGAATCGGGAAGAAGACGCCTCTTTGCTGGCCGTGGACTCGCTGGTGGTGTGACGTGTCGTATGGCAATGGACGACTGATCACTTGAGCCCTCTGTCACAGACACCGGTTTCTGTTCAGAACAAAGAAAACGTTATTTTATTTTATTATATAACAACTTAAACAAGAGCTTGTTGGCTCAGTTTATTTTTATGTACATCTTACTACAATTATTGGCTAAGTTAACAAAGTAGGAAATTTACTATTTATTTACTTTCTTGCCTAGGGTTAGACGATTGATACCACTCTCATGTATTTGTGATAAATATGAAGCTACAGCCAACAGATCGTTATTTTAGCTTAGCAAAAAGACTGGAAGCAAGAGAAGCTGCCAGCAGGAATGGTCCAAGGGTAATCCATATGAAAGTCTATAATCTGTAGAAAAACAGAAGTGTCAAAATGTCTTGTTTGGGTTTTACCTAGATTATGTACCAGACTATCGGTCAAAGTTGTGAATTTCTCAGGCATTCAGTGGAGACTCCAGGAAGTAACTGCACCCAACCAAGAAATAGTCTGGCACATAACCCTCAGTAAAACTACAATGTGTCACTTTTACACTTCGATTTGTATACAGATGAAATAAAATCATATATTAGGAGATAAGCTAACTACACAGACACGAGAGATGAATCAATCTTCTAATTCTAGGCTATAAAGTTATTAAGTGTATTCCCAAAATACGAAAAACGTCCTTCCTAATATGACAGCACTAACATGTAAGACTTTAGATTCATAGAAACTATTCAAACTAATACATTTCCTCATCAACAGAGCATTGAATGGTTTGGCGTACCGTGTCAGCTTTGGATCTTTTAGCTGGGCTCTCAGAGTCACACAGGTGTTCTCCTCCGATGGCTGGTTGACCTGGGCTTACAGCTGCTGCGTCACCAAGGGAGACTGGCTGGCTCACTGTGGGCTCTGCTGCAACGGTGAACACACTTTTGTGCTCACCGCCGGCTATATCCCAGGAAAGATTCGCCATCTTTATGAGGCAAATGGCTGAGAGGGTCATTCCCTCTTCATATACCTCACAGCTGTCTGCCAGACTGTAGACTGCAACAACACAAAATAAATGTATGATTTATAAAGTCACCTAGCATTGTTTTATTTGATCCGAATCTAAGAAAGCTAAAAACAAACATACCCTTGTTGGTGAAGGCCTGGAGGATGGTGGTCAGGTCTACGGTGATGTTTCTCTGTCTCAGCATATCAAAGAGCAGCCCGATCTGCCACACTGTGCTGAATCCCCCTCTGAAACGGAAATACAGGCCAATGAGGTGACAAGTAAAACACATTTCATCACCAAAGCAACAAGATAGGTTTTAATACTTTTTACTGCAAAGTTACTAACAGTTCTATGATATAAATCGTGTGTCCTTACTTGTCAGTGGGTACAGTGGAGGACTCTAGGTTCACATGGGCCTGGGTAATGTTCATATGCCTTTCCAGCTCTCCCACCAGAAGTCTGATCTTTGACTCCACCATGCTGACCCTGACAAAGGGAACGAAATACAGTTGTCAGAAAGAGGAAAACAGCATAGTAGGTCTCAAAGAGGACCACAGGCATTGGTTCCAGTTTTCCTGAGACTTGTCATTTTCTTTACACTGTGTACTCACCATTCAAGATGCTGCCTCTCTGTAGCCGATGATGCTCTCAGCAGAACGTAATGCCTAGACACAAGAGGATCAATCACAGAACAGCAAAACCTGGTCGGTATATTCATAAAACAATCAGCATTCAGCTATTAATTCAACCACAACTTAAAGCCCAAGAGGGTTTAAAAGTTCAATTAAAAAAATCTGTAAATCCACACAGACACAAAGAGATGATGACCTGAAATGACATCTGTCCACATTTTCACTTAATGATAACACAAGGCAAATCCCAGTCAAAAGCTTCATTGACAAATTTAAAACGTTAAGTCAGTCCCACAATTAAACATTATCAGAAACAATAAATATAAAACAGTTGTTTGTGGCACATTCAATATAGAAAAGGTATTTAAGAATCCATGTTAAGTACAAAACAAGTTCAATATACACAACAAAACCGCATCAGTCACAGTATCAATGAACAGAGTCTGCCTTCAGCCGATTTTAAGCAAAAATGACAAAAACTCAAATCAAGTCGACATAATTCAGAGTAAAACGTACGATACACTCCATCAATGGTACAACATGTGAACTAAATCATTTGTTTTTAACAAATAGGGTCAAACAGAGCATTTTCAGTGTGTAATATCCTCCAACAAAGTACACACGTCTTCATAAAGAACATAAAAACTTCACAAACAAATCTCTGCCTTCTTTGGAGCCACAATTAAATAATTATAAAAGGTTTTAGTAGCAGCTCGATGTTCAAAATATCAAAATGATCAACAATTACATAGTAACTAGTGAAGAAGCTTTCTGAGTCGACTCACTCGCGACCATCACTAATAGAAACGGGTGAAATGAATATATTTTACAAAGTGCAGTGCATGTTAGTGTATTCTGTGTGTGACAATCCACATTTTCATCTGTGTCCACCTGAATACATACTTGTACTTTCCAAAGAAGTCTGGCTTGTCGAACAGTTTGGACCACTCCGCTTTGTTCTGCTCAATCTCTTGAGCGATGGCATGGCCTGTGAATGAGGACAGGAGAGCTTGTTAAAGTCAGAGACAAACAAAGAATCCATCCATCCGTTACACTATGCAGGCAGCACTGTGAGCGTTTGGTGAATATCATCTGAGTGAATACATACCCCGATTGATCTCCTCCGTGATGATGTGGTATGTGGTGAGAGACATGTTCACATTGGTGTTCTGCTGTGGGTATACTGGGGTGATGATGGGCATGAGGTGGCGCTGGTCACTTCGACTCAACTGGAAATTCACAAGACAATATTTTCAGCTTACCTGTGCTTCGGATCTAATGTGATACTGAATTGACTGATATGACTTTATATTTTTAGCCTAAATAATCCTGATAGAAATCTGGCTGATGCCTTACCCTTGGATCCCAAAACGGGAGGTTGAAGTTGAGGTCCTGTACTGTCCGCAGACGAATCGGGATCGGCCACTCCCTGACACAAAACACAAGATTTTCACATCAGCTGATCCTCATTTAACACTTTTACAAAGCATTCACATGCAGCTCCATTCTCAGAGAGGAAGAAAATGTATCAGGACTCAATACACAATGTGCATTACATGTAAGTGAGTTCTGTTAAATAAAATGACAGTCTGTACATAGAGAGCAAAGACTGAATGGGCAGACTTTTAATGGAAATAATTAACTAGACTATGATCAATTAATGTGACTCTGACTATAGTGGATCTCAGAGTCAGGTGACTTTTATTAAAACTAATCCAATATTTATTCTTTCCACAAGGACATCAGAAATGGACAACTCACCACATGGCGTAGACCTTGAAGAATTTGACCACCAGGGTAGATGCTGTAGCGTTTGGGTACACCTGGCAGATTCTGGCCACCAGTATAGCCCACGATACTCCGCCAAAGAAGCCCAGCATGTTGGAGTAAATGCTGCGTCCTGAAGAGGAAGAAGAGGATGAGAAAAACCATCCAGATCTCTAGTTCACAATGTGACCTAATAGTAACAGTGACATGAAGGGCTGTTTTCACAGGGCAGTCAGCCATTTTTTGTGTACATGTGTAACTATCAGTTAATGAAGGGACAGGTTCAAAATATTCACTCTCTTGAGTGACTAGTCAGCTTAAGTAGTCGTGTGTGTTCCACTTACGTTTGGCCCACAGTTTGATGGCTCTCAGGGCCAGCCTAAAGGTGTCAGCCTTAGGAACAAGCTGGAGGATCTCTGCTGTCACTCTGTAGCCTAAGAAACACAATCAGACAAAGATGAACACAGAAAGTCACAGCGAAAAGATACACAAAATGGTCATACATCACAAAAACATCTCTGACGAGTACAGCTGTCACATACTAATACTGCAGTTGTGTTCTTTATCTGATGCTTACCATTGAGACTCCTGGCAGACTGTTTGTCCATGTCCTTCAGGAGCTGGTCATTGAGGACATTTAGACGTTCTGGAATACTCCTATGTCCCACTTTTGCATAGAGCACGTCCATCTAGAAAGTAACGGGAGCACAGAAACCATTATTAAGACATGCAGCACAACCTTTAATGTAGCGTTCTGCAGACAGTAGAGTTGTTACTGCTTTCTCTAGCCATATTACCTCAAACCCATCAAAGGTCATCTTGATGACTGGGACGAACGCCTCTTTGATGGCCTAAAGACACAAAAACAGTCAGTCATGTGCACCAGAAAGATAAATGTCCTTTAAGTAGTATGAAAAATATAGTATGATGTATAGTGAACCACTTATATGACTCACCCGTAAGTTTGTGACCTCCTTCTGGGCTGCAAGCTTCTGAAAGAAGGAGGTGAAGAACTCCTCCCTCTCCAAAAATACAGGTCCCACGCAGACAACATCAATATCAGCACCTGTCAAAGAAGCACAGAGTCATATGAGAGGAACGTCTCCATCACTATCTGAACCACTATCTTCACCATGAACATTCAGAGGAGGTAACCATCACTCAAAGAACCTCTGCTGTGTGTCTCCAATTAAAAGGCTAGTAAATTTATCACACATCACCTTCACATAAACTGACCTACTGTGACTGAGCAAAGTTTGATCACATATTATGAACCAGTTTAAGTCATGAACCACAGTGATATAAGCTGCCACAGTCCTGATACTTATCAGGACTATGTCAAGGATAGAAAAACTCACCTTTTGAGTCGACGCCCAGCAGACAGGAGCCGAAAGGCAGAACCTTTCCTCCGACTTTGTCCGTGACTGTTTCAGGTACATTCTAAATTGAAAAAATAAAGGAATCAAATGCGTTATCTTTGTAATAACATGTTTTCAGTGCCATATTTGGAGTTACTTTTGACACAATAATATATACAAAAAGGATGTCTTACCATTGATATACACATCTCCTTGAGCCACTCCTTAAATAGTGACTCCAGCTTTTTGATGACGTCCTCTCTGCAAAGAAGACACAAAGAGCATTTTCACATATTGTTATTTCTCTCCAGCAAAGCTAGCAAGCTGTGGTCCCTCCACTTCTGCTCTATATATTAAGTTTTTGTACTCAGCCTGTCAAATTGAATATGTCATAGTTTCTTTGGTGCTCTCTGGCAGTAAACTGAATAACTTTAGGTGTGAACAAAACAACAAAACACTTGAAGACGTCCCCTTAGGCTTTGGGGGAAAACTTGATCAACACTTTTCACCATTTTCTGACATTTTCTGGACCAAATAACTCATCGACTAATGGACAAATTCAACAATAAGTAATCGTTCGTTGCAGCCCTTATGACAAAATGAAAATGATGAACTTTAAAGAGGTGTATCATACCTGTGTTTAAGCTCCGTGTCGCTCTCAAATACACCGAAGTCCGTCAGACTCTCCATCAGCTGTTTGGTCCGTGTCAGCTCCGCCTCCGCTGGCAGATCCTCGCTGATCGGAGGGGAGAGACCGTAACAGGTGGGGAAGAGTGGGGCAGGTGGAGCCTGGCTCTTATTTGAACTGAAAAGGAACATTTGTGTGTTAGTGCGTGAGTCCTGAGACAGTCATGACAAAACAAGCACGAAATACACGCACATCAATATGAAAACACCTTGTTGCCGGGAAGAAGGTGTGAATATAGGGTAACTGTAGGCTCCATTATGCTAAAAGGGTAATGCTAATTTTGTCTATTAACTCCTATCATAATGTACAAACATATGTATCAATTCCCGTCAAAACATGAACAAAAAAACAAGAAAAGCATACTTACATAGACATGGTAGCGAAAATGAACTTTGTTGGTGGTTGGAAACCGGAAGAATTGCTTTGAAAATCGAAAATCTCCTCTGTTGTGGATAAATTATCCGTCAAACTCGTAGAAATCGGTCAAAGTAATGGCTGGTTCAAACAAGTTCTGCACATATAAAAATAGGGTTCGTTGATTAGCAAGAAGAACTCCCGCTGTAACGTTAGGCGAGTTGCCAGATATCGCGAGAGAAACAAGTAGCTACGACAGAGTTGCCAGATATCGCGAGAGAAAAAAGCAGCCGGAGGCCTGTTGTATAAAGGAATTTTAGCTAATGAACCAGGCTTATTCGAGTTTAGTTTGCCTTTTTTTTTCAATTTAATACATTTCTATTTTTTTGAGGATCATTTGGTGTCATGTATCTGATCCTAGTTTTTGGTTCCTCTTATTTTTAAAATCTAATTTTATGATTTAGTTGTTCTGTTTCCTGTTTTATTTTGTAGCGTTATTCCTTGCCTTATGTTTTGCTTTACACTTCCTGTTGTCGTCTCTTGTGATCTGTTTTTACCTTTTGTCTTTTCTCTCTCAGTGTTAGTCTTCTGTTTTTAGTTCTGGTTTGTTCTCTCTCTGTGTGTGTATTTGTAGCCCAGTCTCATGTGAGTTTATCGTTGTATCCTCCTTGTGTCTTCCCCTTCAGTATTTTCCCTCCAGTGTGTGATTGTCTGATTGTCTCCACCTGTTGTTGATTGTCTTCTCCTCCCTGTGTCACCTGTTTGCCATTCCCTCATTATCCTAGTGTATTTAGTCTGTGTTTCCCGCTGGGAGTTGCCAGTTCGTCATCAATGCCTCGTCTTTGTTTCGTCATATCTTCTCTCGTGTCCCAGTGTCTCCAGAGTTTCTTCTCGTGCTTGTCAGTTTTCTGTAAGTTGGATTTTTGCCTGTTTTTTGGATTTTGTTTCTGCCTTTTGTTTTGGATACTGTTGTTTGCTTTGGACTGCCCTTTTGTGTCTTTTGACAGTGGACTGTTTCTTGTTTGTTTTTTTGTTAATTAAATCATTGAACTACACTCTGCCCCTGTGTTGTCTGCAATTTTGAGTCCTGCTTTTGTGAACCCTGACATTTGGTCAGGTATCATTCTCTGGAGGGCGACAAGTGTGTCTGGTTCATTAAAATACTTTTTAACTTGAGTTTTTTTGATGTCATGCCATCCTGTTCATATTAAATATCAAAGGCAAATTATGGTTCACGCATCTTTATTCACCCTTTAGCCATACAGATGAATCATTTTAGTGCAAATTAGTTGTTGCCATAGTGTTTACAAGTCAAAAAGTGTGGATGGTGAGACAGAAAACAACATTCAGTAACGCCTGTGACCACCTCCAGCATTTATCACAGCGTCACATCTCCTTTGCATGGAATTGATAAGACGGTTCATATGGACTTGTAGGATGACATGCCATTTTTCTTGCAGTGCTGTGACAAGTTGGTCATGTGTTGCTGGAACAGGATCTCTCCGTCTCACCCGATGATCCAGAACATCCCACAGATGCTCTATTGGGTTGAGATCTGATGAATATGCTGGCCAAGGAAGGACAGCAACATTGTTCTGGTCCAGGTAGGCTACTCCTGACAGACATGAGCCACATGTGATCTGGCGTTGTCATGCATGAAGATGTTGCCTTATTGCTGTATCCTGACAATGACGTGTGGACCTGGTGCCGTATCTCGGTAATGGATAGTTGTCAGTGTACCACGGATGTGGACAAGGTCTGACAGTCATCCATTAGCAGTGGCTCCCCTCATCATGACACCACCACCAAAACGGTCCACTTCCTGGATGTATGTGGCAGGATAGCATTCCCCATGGCGACGATACACACGCCTACGATCATCAGCTCTGTGCAAGTTAAATCTGGACTTGTCACTAAATGTGATCTTCGTCCACTGTGCAATGCGCCATAACATCTGTAACATTTGTGCTACACGCTTCTGATGAGTTCCGGCCATCAGCATCATCAGCAAATGTAAGTTTTGTGGAAGCCGTGACATCAGTTGTTTCAGTAGGACATTAATTAGACCCGGGATTTTATTGCCTTGGCCAGGTGTTTTCAATCATGCCGAAAAAAATCTCCCCAACGCCATCATTTACTCTGAAATGCACCAATGACTCTTATGGCTATGTTATGACTAAATGATGGTTATTCATGATTTAACATGTTTTGGTTGTGGGTACTTAAAAAAGTCATTCCAGTGTATGGCATGCTTGTTTGTTTCAGTAGATTGGGGCTAGTGAAAGGAAAATATTGGGTTTTTAAAATTGTGTTTCTACTGTTGCTCAGTATATTTACAAATCAATATGTTTTTGAGCTTGAGACCAAGAACAAAATACTAAAAAGAGCAGCTAGAATGAACACTGAATTTGAGGATAAATAGCTTAATATTAGTGACATTATCTGTCCATACAGCAACATAATTTTACTTGTTAAATAGGCTATAAATTAAGTAAATAACTTTCAAAACAAGATAACTAATCGGATGTTTCCAGATCCAAGATTTTAAATCTTGGCAAGTACAGAACACTTTGCAGTGAAAAGAAGGTGTCGCCGACAAGAGCTCAGACAACAGTGAAGAAGAAGAGGAGGAAAGAGAAGACGATGCTGAGGCTCTGAGCTTCAAAGGGTTAAATTGAGGCAACTTGACAGGAAAAAGTTGAATTCTGATTTCCTTTCTGGTTGGATCTTAAATCAAATATGTCCTTGAATTCATCAGTTGTATAAGATTGGGTTGTAATGATGTGTTCTACCAAACATTTGGTCACAAATCAGTTGGATGCACACCCCTAAGCACTATAGTTCTCTCACTTCATTGGCCAGTAAGAAAACAAACCTTATGAGACAGCCATAGCGGCTAAAACATGTCAAGGCGCTGAAATGGTTCCTGCCGCAGAGCTTTCATGCATCACCAGTTGCAGATCCCACAGTCATTCATTGGCCTTCATAGGTCACAACAGCTCTCTGCCATTCTCCCCACACAGGACATTCAGGGTGGATGATTTTACAGGCTGTGCAGGAGAGAGGATCCATCAACTCAGACCTCACTACTTCCAAACAATGAGGTTCAGGTAACAGCAGGGTCTAAACCACTGACTGAGACAACCTCAAATCTTCCAGCAGTGTATTCCAGAGGTTTGGTGTTTTTTTTTGTTTTTGTTTTTACATGTTTAATGGAAAAACGCTGATCCCATCTCACGCAATATGCTACTCAACAGTTAATTTGATATTATAGAAGCAGCAGACATGTCATTGCTTGCTTGGAAATCAAAGAATCAACTCGTATGTGACATGTGGAGTATGGTAAGATGGATTCCATAGGGAAAATGCAAAGTGTCACAGAGAAATAAAAACAATAAACAAGTTGTTTCTTGTCAATTTATATTTGCAGGTAATGTTGACTAAAAAAAAAAAAGACGCCGTGGCTACTTTTATAGAAACAGTTTTTCATTATTTCTTTGAAAGCATTCTGTCTCAGTGATTTAGATTTGGATTTTTGTTTGAAGATGCTCCTCTGGAAGGATCAAATTTGGGATTGGTTTGATATATATATATAAAAAGCACAGCTGAGTCAGGAGCTCTTTTATAAACACACACAGTATAGGCTACACATCACTAGCACACATACACACTCATAGCACAATACAACTACACGTTTGGATGAGTCAAAGACAAACAAGATATCAGAGACGGCATTTTTGGAAACGTTTTTCATGTTATAACAGTAGTATAAGGATTCATGCAAAACCTGAGATATTACAGCTAAGAGACAATGACAATATATTTCCCTGCATTACCTCTTTTTGTGGACCTGTCTATTCTCCTGTACAGCAGTCTTTCTATCAAAGACAAAATTAAGGCATTTACATTTTTCAAAAATATTTTATTTGATATTGATTCAGGAACAAGGAAATAAAAGAACAAGGATTTATCTTACAGGACATGGGAATGAGACTGTAAAAGCTTATTTTCTTGATCCACTCTCTTCTTGGACAAGGACATGCAAGCAAATACAGAAGGTATTTCACAGAGAAAAAAAAAAGGAAAGCAGAATGTACTGTACTGTAGAAATGGCATCGGATGGGGGTTTCACCTCACCCCAAACTGTACAGAAAGACTTCAGCCAACAACTTTCTCTTTTTATCATTTTTAATCCTCTTTTATAGCAAAAAGGCAACACACAGATAGGCTACAAAGAATTAACAATATTGAGAAAATGAAAAGAGAGGGAAAGCCAAAGTACTTTCATCCTTACAAATAGTTGTTTTCTCTATTGTCTTGAAATCAAATTGTGAGCATTTTGCTCCTTGTGTTCAAAAAGGTTTTAAGTTTCTGAGGTTTTGACATGAGAGGAGCAGTGTGGTGAACATGCAGGACAAAGAATGGCTCAGACAAATACTGACCCGGCACTTCACCATGCTGTGAGCACAGTGTGCCTTATCATCTCATTATGGCCTCGCTGCTCGCCTCCGACAGCAAACTTTACAGGGAACAAAAAACACGTTTTATATTCCACAAATCTTTATGCATATTTCACAATATACTTTTATTATCATTTTAATAAATACAAAACGACAGTGATTTAAAAGAAAACAGTGAGTATTAAAGAGACACTAAAATGCATTAGACTTTAGAAACATCAATTTTAATTTGGTATGTTCTTTTACTGACATCTTGTCTTAAGATGGATGAACCAGCACATTATACTCAGAATCAAAATCCACAGCAGAAAAGAAAAGAGGGGACAACAGAATCGGACATGAGAGGGATATTTCTGTCAATGAAAATGGAATGGCATAATCAAGTGGAGATTCGTATGGATATATACACATATATACACATACATAAACACCACCAGAATGTAAAATAACCTGAGATACTCTTTGCACCTCATTTCCAGAACACTGGCCACTGGGTGAATGAAAGAAAATGACAATGGCTTGACGACAAACAGCACAACAGCATCTGACGGCCTTTAGTTTCCACCCCCCTCTTATCAACATTAGCATTAGGCTACAAAAAAGACAACAACAAAAAACAGTCATTGAACCACAAAAATCCTGAACATTAATATTTAAAACATTGTTAAAGCAGCGTTTTTTGAGTCCATAAAAGGCATACAAACAAATAAGCTTTTCATTAAAAAAGGAAAACCAATAAAAATATTGTCTGAACAGACAAAAATTGAGATTCAGAGGCTGACAAGTTGAAAGCTGCGGATGACAAGTGTGTGTTTTGTGGCGGTCACGCAGACAGAAAGTGTTCTGCTCCACACTGTGGCTGTAGACATGGAGGCAGTGGGACCTGCTATAGGTAACATCCAAGGTTTTTCTCCATTATCACTTCCAAACAGTGACTCAAAGCTACAATGTAAACCATAGATAACATTTCTGTGACTGTGCTGATCATGTCTTGGTAACTGAGGAGCCAACCTTTAGAGCAACAAGTACTTTAACAGATGACCTGCTTTTAGCAGCCCTGTAGCTGGACCAAACAGGTAAATGTGTTCTTTGATGATACTGTACCACAGATCGTAAAATAAACATAAAACTGTAAGTGCTCCAAAAAGTAAAACAATATTAAAATGGATGGAACTAAAGACATAAATCTAAAAATTATAATATGTAAACAAAAGATGTTGCTCCATATTTAAGGTAGGTTTGGGAGTATCATTGGTACTAATACCCTTTGTGTATGATGCCTGCTTATCTATTAAGGCAATAGAAGAATCATGAATCTGCCTCTTTAAGTGCTTTTATTGAACTACAGCATGTGGACAGATTTCACTGACTCCACCTCCCTTTTGACTATTTTAAATGAGTGTGGTATTACACTGAATGAGGAGCCTAAACTCAGTGTAGTAAAATGATTTAGACAGCAAATCAAAAAAAGAAAAAAAGAAAAAAAAAACTTGAAATGTTTGGAGACCCTTGTATAAAAACAATAATAAAAAAACTCTTTCAGTCTGCTTCTAAAAACAAGACAATACCTGGAGTTGCCAATATTATTGAGCACAAAATGTTTCTTAAATCAAACTGTTGTTTTAGGGCAGTTAATTAGGAATTAAATAATTAACTCTGTCTCCTAGCAATACAGCATCCTCTGTGTACAATTCTTCTGGCCTCCACCCATTTAGTCTCGACGATGGTAATGGGTGCCTTATTTGTTGCTGCCTGTGAGCAAAGCCTTACTCTTTAATATCTCTCTGTACATTAGTATATAATTTTCTTCTCTTTACTTTACAGTACAGAAACTCCTCTTCACATATTCTTCCGGTTCTTCATGTCAGCAGGAGCTATGTTTTTGTGCTTATCACCAAAAGTTGCAGTGCAAAAACAATAATTAATAATAATGATAATAATTAATGATAACTATTAACAAACAATGGATTATAAAACAATTATTTCATGGCACAAGAGCCACTCAATTCACATATAATACAAATAACCAGATAAAAACCAACTGTTCCTGTGTATAGAAATAAAAAGAAACTGAAGTGAAACTGATTTAAGCTTGCATAGCAATGCAACAACAAGTTAAAGAATATATTTACAGGAAAAGAAATTCCCTTTTCCTCCAAGGACAGTAACCAGAAAATGTGTTGTCATATAGATGTTTTCATTTTTTTAACTTGCCTTTTTCTAACAAAAAGAACATTACAGTAAGGTAGGAGGTGGAAAATATTTTCTTGAGGACGAAAACATAGTGAGATGTACAGTATGTCTGTGTCTATACATCACATTTACAGTTCTGTGACACTGCTGGTCTCTTGAGTTCCCCCTGCTGCACTCCTTCCCTCTGAGAACACACAGATAAGGACAGTTTGTTGCCTCGACTGGGAGGACATCATTCTCTCGAGGACAACAGGGTTTACTCCAGTTCACATCCCAGGCAGATCACTCTGTGGGAAGCAAGAGGAATGAAAGAAAAGTGTGAAAATCGAAGAAAATAACATGTTTTTTAAGCAGTATTTCAACATTTTGGTTAAAGATGCTTATTTAATTTACTCTCACGTCTCATGAGTCTTGATGCATTAAGCTCAGCATAGATCAGAATCAACTTCTGCCCATTTAAGTTGGCATATACAAGAAACTTAACTACAACTGACATTATCTCTCAATATACTGAAAGAAAGTGTCGGGGACAAATTTACTGGACAGACATACAGTTACACAAAGAGACTGCATCAAGCTACAAATATTAACTAAATGGTAAAAGGGAGGTCAAAATTATCAACCCCTCAAAAGCCCAATTAAGATTGATTTGGATGATTTTGTAAATCCATACACATATAAAACAAGTTGTGGATTTACTGTATGGTGAACAACAGCCAGGTGAAGTGACATCTCACAGACTGAATTTGCAGTACACTGAAAAACTAAGCGCACAAATCTGTCCAATGGCAAGAAGTGGTTATGGTCATATAAGGGTCAGAACTATTGGACTACAAAACTTTCTTCACTATACATGCAGTGTCCCATATCGTAAAAAACCCTGCTGTAAAACATCGTAAAGCTGAATGACTCACATAACTCTCCCGAGTACTGTCCCTGACCATTGGTCCCCAGGAAATCAGCGTGCTCTGTGACGGTCCACTGTTGTGGCTGTCGTGGACCTTCAGTCTTTCGTGGTCCTGTCGAGCCCTTGGAGGAGGCTGTGCCAGATGAGCTGTGGGCGCCAGGAGATGGGAAGGATGGTTTATTGTATGGCAGGCACACGTCCTCTGAGAACACAAACGGAGATCGAAAGGCACACTTGAAGCGTATAAAAGTAGACACAACACGTGACTTTAACTGTCTAACATCTGATGCACGGAGACAAAGAGCTCTTTGCATCCCCCCCCCCCAATCCCTTCCCTCCTGACATCTGCAGAGTGGCGGTGCCAACAGGGTATGCCAAGGCGAGCCAGAGAGAGGACTCGCAGCATCACACATGGTCTTGCAGCTACCAGCTTACATTATGAGGGGGTAAATACAATAACAGAGGCACCACTGGCAACTGTTACACCCCCTGCTGCAGGGCATCATAACATTGAACCTCAGCAGTCTCCGTCATTGTGTGAAATCTCATCAACCTGCTCCCCCTACTGCTCTGCTAATGACTTTAATAGAGTCTGCCCTGACCTCCATGGATTCTACTGTGATTCAGTCAGCACTCTGACACACATGGGACCTCACCTATGGGTTTTTTGTAAAGATGCTGATTGTGGCACACAGTCTCAGAATAACTGTCTGACAAAGTCATTGCACAAACAGTGCAGGGCACACCGCGTGCAGATCTCTAATGGTAGCACACACGCAGACACACACATACACATGAATGCAGACACACACAGATGGTGTGCGGAGTGGCTGCTGTACCGATTAGCAGAGCAGGCCCATATTGGCAACAGTTGCAGGGGCATTGGAAGGCTGAGGATGGCATTAAGGAAACCAGAACAAGTGGCAGACAGTGCAATCTGTCCATGGGTACCCAGTCTCAATGCAGCATGAATGCTAACTTCAACATGAGCCCCAACAGCCACGCCATGGCAGCGGCTCATTTGTTCTTGTTGTTTTCCTGTTATCATCATATAATTTGAAACAAATACTTTATGAACATTTCCACTTCTTTAGGAAGTGAGGCCTAGATGTGAAGCCTAGGAGAGATCTTGCAGAACTGGCATTTATTACACATTACTTCATTTTTTATAAATAAATGGGGGTGGTGCTTATGTGAAGCCTAGAGTGCAGTGTGCTAAAAAAAGATGTGGGATTGCATCCTTGAACTTTTTGTAAACTTGTTGACAGCATGAATGCAGTGACTGAGATGTCAGTCATCAGTCTGTCGATGCATCTGTTAGTTCAACATTTGGTACGGAATAAATTGTCCTGACAACCATTGGCTGGATTGCCAAAGAATTAATCCAAATGTTTTGTGGTCCTCCAGCACAAGCGGGTCAAATTTTCCAATACTTGAGCCTACAAAAACATATAGTCTTCAAAACCATTTGAGGGACGTGCACATAAGCTATAAATAATTCAGTCCTGTTTTAATGCGCACCTGTTTTTTGTCCCCTGCGACCATCATCAGCTCGGTCCATGGAGCCCAGCCTGTCTTGAGCCTGGCGATGGTGTTCCAGAGCAGTGCGTGTCTGTCTGTCAATGGAGCTTTTCATATCATCCAGCCCAGACAGGGCTCCTGACATTGGTGTGCGCTCCAGAGATGAAGCCTTCCTATCTGTGGGGGGTACCATGCTGCTTATGCTGCGGGCCCCCTGGATACGACCCTGCCCCTGACAGGGAGGAGGCTCAGGGGGAGGAGGTAGGTCTGTGCCAAAGGAGAAACCCACAAAATGAATCAACTGAAGCCAGAATTTACTAATAAAAAGTACTTATAGATGGAAAGTACAAATCATCTCCATCCAATATAACAGATGTAATTCTACTTGTTTCTAAAATGATAACAGATGCTTTCAGGAACTTTGCACATGAACTATTTAAAATGTGTTGTCAGTCGCTGCCTCACCGTCTGCACCAGCATCTCTCCGGTGGGGTGCGGTGCCCTGGCTTCGGGGTTTGCGTGTGGGTTTGTTGGCCCTCTGGTGACCCAAGCTGTGTGTGCCGACTGTGCTGCCATCTGTTGAGAATGGACTGCTGGGCCGGGGCCTGTGGGACAAGCCTTTACCTACAAGAGAGAAACAAGAATAGGTTAATAGAGAGACGAAGAAGCCAAGACCTAGAGAGTGGAGCTAATGCCGTCATTAAAAGAAAGTTAGAGGTTATCAATCAAGATCCAAAACCCTATTAGAAATCAAACACTTTCATTAGAAGGAAAAACACTCTGGTGGAAGCCTGTGAAAGGTTGCAAGTATAACACGTCACCCAGACAGTACTCATCCAGCCCAAGAAAGTCATAGTGAACAACAAGACAATTTATAGAGGAGCTGAGGTAAAGATGTGGATAGAGAGATATCCACAGTCCAGCCATTTGCAAAAGGTGCCATGCGCAACCAGGACACAACGAAGGAGCAGGAAGGAAATCCCAAGCCAACATTATGGAGGAAAAAATTAGCCAAGAGGAAGAATCAGAGCAGAGAAGCACAAATCATCTGCCAGTGGTATAGGTTCTACTCCAGGAGTGGGTAGTTGGTCTCCAATCACCAACCTCTCTTGCTGAGACTAGTGCCCTCCAGGTGGTAGCCTGCCTTGTCTGCAGCAGCCACCAGGGCTTGGGCAAAGCTGCAGTGGGTAAAGATGGAGCCATCAGACGAACTACCCAAACTGGACCTATGGCTGGAGAAATTACGGTCATCCTCCGAGGCTGAGCCCCACCCATTCACCATGGACCCTGTGGAACACCGCAGGTCAAACGTGTGCGTGAGTGAACCCTTTCATTATTCAACTAAACGATACCATACTTTTTAAGTCAGTGGAAATAACCTTTATGGACGTGTTATCTGACATCTTGAACATCTGCGCTGTGATTTTCCAAACAGATGGAGGAATGTATTGAGTGATCTTATAAAAAAGAGGTAATGTTAACACCCCACCGCATGGTATTGTGATGATATGATATTGATTTGCTGCAGGGCATTTCATTTCTTGCAAGTGAGTGCTTTTGTGTAGTCATTTTGTTCTGGCCTGCCCTGTTTCACCTATTACAAAAAGATGTTAAACATATATTACACACACACACACACACACACGCACACACACACACACACACACACACACACACACACACACACACACACACACACACACACACACACACACACACACACACACACACACACACACACACACACACACACACACACACACACACACACACACACAGTGTAAACAGTGGAACTACAGGACTGGCATTTGCTCTTTTTTTGATTGAGAACAATGAACACACCTGTGCAGAGCAGACAGGTGGCTCAGGAGACACAGATAAAGAAGCACCTCACAAAATAATGTACCTATTTTTAATATGCAACATGTTTTTATTGCTGCTCAAAATTACACATCATTATTTGTCTAAAGTGTGTTATAATCTTAAGAAGGGAAAAGATGAACATAAAATCGATGTGTATCCCTGCTGGCTTCTGATGTTTAGACAACCCTCCTCATCTATGTACTAATGTATGCTACTTTAAAGATGATTAAAAGATGGGAGATTGAGTCAATACCATACTTAACATGCTACGACCACTGAAACATAAATATTTGACAAGACTGAAAGTGCACACATAGGGGAAATGTCTACATATCTTTTGATCTGTCCTACTTAAAGTATTTCATCATGCTTCCATTTATTCTTCACATTAAAAGCTAGGCCAGCACTTTAAATATAAAATGTATCAGTCTGCCAATAAAAATATGCCACTTTGGCAAGCAAAAACACAGAGAACAGTCGATTAATAGCACAGCTTTCAGTCGGACTGGTTTGGCACTTTGCTAAAGTGGCACAAAACCAAGGGCTCTGCTGCCACACTCTTTTAAACAGAACACAAGAGCGATGTGATTAAACAGACTGGTGTGACAGAGAACTGAGGAGGGGTGAGGGTAAAGGTTGTAGCGGATGTGATGGGGACAAAAAAAGTTAGCGGCAGGATTTATTATCAGGTCAGCATGATACAAAAGGTAGAAAAATCTTGGCAAGGACAATTGGCAGAGTTCAGAGATTCAAATGAACGCATTCAATGGATATATTAGCCTAAGTAAGAGTTTGATCTCTTTGTTCTTCCCTTTGCAAAACAGGATGACCCATTCAAAAGAATACACAAAACTTGGTAATATGAGTCTGGTTTATTTATCCAGATACGGTGGGAAAAACTCCTAAAAGACTTTTCTACCTTCTTCATCTGTGAGTCTAAAACTTTAAACATAGTGCCTCAGAAAGGTGGCTGCTCTCTGGATGTGTTTCAGCGTATTGCACCTTCAACAAGTGAAGTTGCAACAGCTTTTCACTCCTATTGCAGGAACATTCTCTCAGATTAATGGAAACTTCTATAAAATGTAAGCTTGCATACAGTAGAGAACCCCTTACCCAACCAATTTTTTTACAGCGCTAACCGGAATTCAAGGCAGTAACTACCTCCAGCCCTCAATCTTGCCAAGACTTTTTCTTTGAAATTCTTTTCTAAGAGTTTTCTGTCTAAGAAAGAAAGACAGCAATTCCGCTGGGTCCAATCCTCCCACAAAGAACAGAGCAGATATTGAAGTATAGGCAGTGCCAGTCAAAGCAGTGAAGCTTCCAACTCCTCTGGCTCAGAGAAGGAACACTGCCTCAGCAAATCACATCATAAAATGACTTTTCAGTGGCACTGACTGCCACTTTCTACCGCTGAACCTCTGGAGCACTTCTATTCTAAGAAATAGCAGTCCAATCAAACTGTGATCATTGTATCATAATTTGATAAAAATTCAATCTAGTTTTCTTTTTGTCCTATAGAGATGTGGTTTTTTTTGCTAGCTCCAGACCCAGCTCTACAGCTCCGTCATTTTATAATGTCTTGAACCAGAGAAATGGGCCAGACCATGTACTCTAAAATTCACTGGCTGTAATCTCCTATATGCTCTATGCACTGATAGAGCAAGGCCAGTAAACGGGAGATGGTTGGGCGGGGGGTAGTAAAACCCAGCCCAGGTCTGTCCTGCCTCTAAAACTGATTTATATGGACGGAAACCCTAATCTGCATGTCATTAAGCAGGGAAATCATTCCCCCTGACAAGCAGGCGTCTCTACCTGCCGTCAGGAGACGTGACCCCTCTCCTCACAAACCTGGCAAGGCTTTATGGGAGAGTAATCGCCCAGAACAGCTAAGCTTTCAGGTTATTGTAGAAACAGCCTTACTGCTACCACATCTCAGCTTCACTTGACATATACCGCCCACACATAGCCCAGGTAATACCTGCTTGGTTTCATCTCCCCGGCTCAAGCAAAGCATGGTTCTTCAATACCCACCACAACAGGGATTTGCATTCATCTCCGAAAATGTGTGGTATCATCTCAAAGCATGGAATAACACATTGGAAGACCTGTGCAGACAGTTTGCAGATGAAAAATTGTGCCCGGGGGAGAAGGCTGCTGCTTTTTTTTTTCTGGGGCATCAGTGAAAATGTTTGATTTACTGGCCTTTGGTGTAACATTAGGAAAACAGACCTATTTCCATATTATTAAAACAATGACAAATGTATCAGGCAGGGCTCGACAGGAATCTCGCTCCTACCCTCCCCGATTTATACAGCCTCAAAATGGTGGCCATAATAAATCTCTGCAGAATCCCTCTCTCTCCCTCCTCTCTTCCTCTCGCTAACCCCCGAGCTGGGACCATGTCTGTGTTGTGAAACGATGGGGTGCGAGGCAGACTTGCAGAGAGATAAGAAGAAATAGTGCCGTCTTCAGAGCAATACAGTGGAGACGAGATGCAGTAGATTAAGGCCCAGTTGTTGCTTTATATTCCTCCAAATATATCAGCAGTAGCATGTGTCAGCGTTACCAAAACCACTGTTCCATCATCCAATGGAAAACTAGTCTTTAGGGCTGCCACTGACACGGCAGACCAACAAGCAGCGCTGCCAATCCTCTTATTCTCAGGCTTCTTCTCTCAGCTGGTTCAGCTCCTCTACCTTAAGAAGCAGAAATATATTTTCTGCTCGCTCTCTGATTCTTTCACACATAAATTTACCAATATACGGATTTTTAAATTTTTTTTAGGCTTTATCGGAAGACCTGATAGACACACCGTGTCACGGGGCAAGCATTTTGTATCCAAACTCATCCCATATGGTGAATGATAAATTCCACGCTTTAAAAAAAAAAAAAATCCCTCCAGTTTAACTCAGATGAATGGTGAGGCCTGGTCAGTATAAGAGCAGCAGTCCAGAACCCAGCTCTGCCGCTGCAATGTCATGCCCTTCAAATGCCCCCTACCCCTAACAGGCGGCTGTAAAAGTTTTCAGTGAGTTGTAAAATGGAAATCGTGCCTCTAGTCTGGAATGGAATATGCCACACGTGAAATTTATTTCAAATCTCTTCAGGAAGATATGGGTGGCGCTGGCTGGCTCCGGTGCTGTGTGCGAGTTAAATCACAGTCACTCTCCCCTGTTCGCCATGCCTCTCCCTCCTCTTAATTTCCCTCTCACTATCCTGCTTAAAATTCATTGACTTCCTTATCTCTTTTAGGAAATGATAATTGTAATTGCCCAGAGTCTGCAAAAAAAATGTTTAAAAACTTGATTAAGGGACACTCAGTAAGCATGTTTACATAAAGATGTACGCAGAGCAGACTGATTAAGAACATGTAATGCACAACGATCCATTACGGTAAGACAAGATGTAACAACACCGGGATTGTGTGTTTTTCCTTCGGAGTCGTCATTTTAATTGGAACAACAATGTGCCCAATGGGTTAATCAGTAAATATTAATACAATTTATTGCATAAAAATGTATTTCACAACATAACTTAAGGTAATTACAACATGATTAACAAATATGCACCTTAACAAAGAAGAAGGGCTCAAACAGCCACACTGCACAATCAAATGGACTTACCTGTTAAGGAGCTGTCCAGGTTGTCCATGCTAGACCCTGGTGTGTGCTCAATACCGCGCGGATGCCTGGCTCCGTAGCCTTCATCCTCCTCCTCTTCCTCCTCGTCCTCATCCTCATCGGGCAAGTCCGTCTCCAGGTCGGAAACCATTGTGCTCAACACGTAGCCCACTGGAGGAGCTGGAGCCTGGGGGGGAAGGGAGCCGACCTGCATGTGCCTGGGAAGAGAAAGAGGTATCGCTCTAAATATACATATTAGCCATACATATTATTCTACTGGATGAACACCCGATTTGTTTATCGAGGTAGGATGATTACGAAGGGAATAAATGAATATTCAGTGTATAGCTAATGTTACGGACCATTTCATATGTGAAGTGCTGAATAAATTTGGACAATTCCACTAATTCTATGTTGCTGCTTGCTTGCTAACACAATGACCCACTAATTGCTGCTGTAGATGGTTCAAAGGCCTGTCGACACATGGCTGTCACCTTAGGGGCAGCCGCTCTGCTGACAACCGCATTTGTTTGGGAGTGCAATGTCTTTGACGCATTTTGCGGTGGGAATTGGTTGTAATTACTGGCCCTCTGGTGTTGTCAGAGATGCTCTCTAACCAACATAGTCATTACTGGATAACATGACATCTCCTTCCTGACAGGGCTTTCCTGTCTCCCCCCCCCCACATTATTATTATGAATGAATGCCAGTCTCTCGTTCTCTCTGCTTTGCCGCAGAATGAAGCATGGCCTTCATCTGAATTGCATGAGAACAACAACAACGGAATGTGCAGTATGTTTGTGTGTGTGTGTGTGTGTGTGTGTGTGTGTGTGTGTGTGTGTGTGTGTGTGTGTGTTGAGGGGTGGGGGGGTTGGTAAATAACCATGGTTAAGAAATTGTGTCTGTTATATTGAGCAAGATACAGTAGTCGCCTAAATGGTAGCATGCGCCTATTAAAATCAAATGATTAATGGGTTTGTGTCCACTGCACACACAGATGACATGAAGAATAATGCAGGGCTGAAATAAATCCTGGCAGCAATACACAAAGAAATGAATGAACAGTAAACATTTTAATATGACAACAAGTCATATATTATCAAATATAACAATACATCTTTCTAGTTAGGCAGATGTAAATGAGATAAATGCATAGTAAATCAAGTACAACCGTATTTCCTTAAAGATTAATTAAATAAAGGCTATTAAAGGGGGATAAAAATCAATTTCTTTCACTTCTGCATTGTTTACCATGTCTGTTTTGCCATGTCCATTTGGTACGCTCTGGTCAGCTCATCCAAATGGGACTGGAGCATGGGTTGCATCTCATCCCGAGGAGAAGGGGTAAGGGTGGCTGTGGATTGCTGTCCAAAGGACACAGCAGCTGGGGAAGAGGCAACCCCTCGGATGGGTGGGGTTGGAACCCTCTCCTCCTCTTCCTCCAGCTCATCCTCCATGCCCTGGTGTAGATAGGTTTGGACGGGCATGGGTGGGCCCCAGCCATCACTCTCATACCTGATGTAAGAGGAGGTAAAGTTGTACGAGCATCTTTAGTTTTATGTCGAAATGCATCGACAATTATTTTTGACGACTGATTACATTTACAGATTATTCTCTCGATTTTTAGATTTATCGTTTCAGAAAATATATAGAAAGGGCCTTTATAATTCACCAAACCCATTGTGGCATATTGAAAGTCCTTGTTTTACAGTTCCAATGATATTTTGTGAACTTTCATATACAATAAAGAAAAGCAGAAAATCCTCAGAACTGAAACAGAAGTGCAATAAATACATTTAGAAGTAAATAAGGCTATAATATAATAATAATAATAATAGTAATAATAATAGAATAGAAGTATACAGCATAAGAACCTTTTTTTAATTTAATTCTTCTGTTGTGATAAGATTAAAACTTTGTGACCTTTTCTAACTTTCATAAGATTTTGTTATACGACAGCCCTAAGTGGAATTATGGAGGTAGTCAGGCTCCACTTCACTCTCTCATAGCTGTGCTTATACATGCTGAAATAATACTAGCCATAAAGTAAATGTTCATTAAAGAAATTTGTCAGTGCACACTCCATAGGACATAACTGTTTTAATCTGCTGCCATTAAGAGCAGCCTCAGATTTACAGTGCACAGGACTCTTCATTTGCCAGATAGCCTATTAAAGCAGATGACTCCTCCAGATTGTAAATGGGAGTAAGAGGACATAGCACCTACTAGACCATAGAGAGAAAACCACACTAACATTTAAGCTCTGAAGCTACAGCAGAGCATGTTTGAGCTTCTGCTGCATTCACTTAACCAAATGAAGTGTTAAAACGTGTCAGCTGATTGTAAAAATTCATGTATATATAAACAGAAGAAGCTATTTGCACTGAATCAGACACTAGTAAGAACTCAGATTTTTTTGCATCTCCTTCAGAGGTTGATAAGAATCTTCTGGTGCGAACACCCCCCCCCCCAATTCTGTCTGTCCCACTTTTTAATAAAACAATGCAATTATAATTTGTTTTTTTTCCAGAGTGGAAAACAGCAAATAGATTAATCTGAAACCATCTGTGTGTCTGCGAGTGAGTAGTGGCAGGAGGCTGTTCGAAAATTGTTTTTTTCGCTTCATTTATCTTCAAGTTATGAAGTCATCTGATTGATTGAAGACGGGATCAGCAGATAGTTTGATCTGCATCCAACTGTATATGAGTTTTTGTGTGAGAGAGAGCCTGTGTAAACAAGTATGTGTGTGTATCTGTGGATACTATACAAACGTTGATCCTTCACTTTTCTCCAGATGTACAGCAGTGCAGTAATTAGCAGCAGAGAAAACAAAGCTGAACCCTGTTATTACTGACAGAAATGTATGGCGCTGCTCACATTGGCAAGCATTGCCTTGTTCTTTCCAGCAAGCAAGACAGTAGATTCTCTACTACAGAGGCAGTCAGAGTGGGGAACATACAGTGGTAGTTATGAACAAGCTCAACTGCATATACACAGATGGCAATTATATCATTTCATTATACTGCTTCATTTTCTGTGCTCGATTACTTTCTACTTTACAATATGACAATTTACCGAAATGCATAATTAAAAATGTATTTGAAGCCACTTTTGCAAAAATAAATAAGGAAGATGTGTCTAAATAAAAGCAGTGAAACCTCAGCTGGCTTAAGTTCCAATACAAAGCCAGAGTGCAACGGGACTACAGGCATGATTTTTCTTTACAACAGGATATTTTAAAGAAAGAAAAAAAGATTTTTTAGAAATCTGAAAAGCACTCATGGTCATTTTCCACGAACCTGTGACATGGCTTCACTCTCAGCTCAGTTTCTTTTCTATTTTTAAGTGGTGCAAAGTGCCAGGCTTCAATATTTGCTCATGAGGTAACAATGAAATTGTGTATGTTTTACCTTGGACTGAACAAAAAGTCATATGAAATAATTCTGTAAATACATTTTTCACATTTGTTTGCAGCACATTATTCACACTGTATTCCTATTTGTGTTTATCTCTAACAAACATACCCTCCTCCTTCATGATGCTCATTGGGATAATGGTCCATCTCTGTGCCGGGGAGAGGGTGTACAGGGGGAGGAGGCAGGGGAACATTGGCCCAGTTGGACCCATTGGCTTTACTGGGTTTGGAGCCGGCCTTAATCTTCTTCTTCTTTCCTCCCTTTCCACCTACAAAGGACGGGGTGTGTTTAAAAGACTCCGTCAGTGGATGTGAGATTATAAGATGAAATCAATTAAACCGAATGCATATGTGGGATGGCATTGCAAATGACAATAGCTGCTTTTACCATGTGACAAACATGTTTTCTAAAGAAACTCATTTGAATCCATACAGATTACAGACACAGTTTCAACACACCCTTGGAAAACTGAAGACATTTTCAAACAACATTTCAATGGGCTCCTGTCTGTCGGTGCTTACATGGAAAACCTCAAGGTTGCCTGATGAAAAGCTTGCTTCTATTGATTAATTGGCTGAAAAGACTCAAATCTCCATAGAAACAGGCAGTAAACGAGGCCGAGGCAGACCTTTGAGCTCCACCCATCTCTCAGTGTCCCCTTTAACACCAGGCTTTTGGTTCCACAATGAAATATCTCACTTCACAGCATCATCATAATGAATGGCTCGTGTAGTGTCAGTGTGTCCCTAATCGAATTCACTGAGAGTCTATTACTACTTTCATTTCTTTTATTACACTGGAGAGCCACGAACCCCATCCATTTCCACTCATATCCCTCCATCACCAGATTCGTCTCTGTCCCATCCATCTTTATGATCTGCCAGCCAGGTCAACTCTGGTTTTTATATGATTTGGTGACTGTGAAGAAACCTTATTTTTCTACAAAGCACATTTGACTTCCAAGTCCAAATGTGTTTTGGAGTTATATACAGAGTACACATATTCCTGAAGACTGAGACAAGCTGATGGAACATAAGCTCATGCTCTGGTTAAAAACTCATTTAATTTAAAAGACACTTTTTCTTTTATTTTTGTGCTTAACAACATAAACACAACTTAATTTATTTACATTCACTGCAACTACCGAACTATTTTTTTCATATCTTATTGTATTTATTTACTTTGATTAATATAAATAAAATATTAAGGAAAGAAAACATCACAGTTTGTGGATGGTTTCTTTAAAATATGTTATTAGCTCCATTAGAAATGATTTACCTACTGATACTGTACATGTGGCAATATGTTGTTAGAATTTTCATGAAGACTAATTATCTTATTTTATAATAAATCATGAATTAATTCATAATTGTTCTACACTGATGTAGCTCAAGGTATAATATGTTACCTTAACATTAGGGCTGCAGGCCTGATGATTATTAGTTGTGATGGATTTTCTTTTGTTTAGTTTTTTTTTTAAAGGAGCATCATCATCATCATCATTTGGACGATGAAATGCAAATATTTCGTAATAAATTAATTTCACAATTTCCTAAAGGTAAAAGTGACATCTTCAAATTGCCTGCCTTGCTCATCTAACAGTCTAAGACCAAAATATATTTTGTGTACTATCATCACAACACACAATAAAGTAGTATATCCTTACAAAAGATAAGCTGAAACCAGATATTATACATTGTTGGAAAAACAAGAAGACCTAAACCAAAACTTGCTCAGTTTTTTTTCTATTTTTCAGCCTGACTAATCAATGAATTACTTCAAGTCTACCTAACATAGCCAAATATAGAGTAAAAGCAGCAAATGGTATACATACTGTAGGAACAACATGATGCATTATATTTTAAACATCATCGCTAAATGTTCTTCCACAATACATGGTTGAGAAATGATGCCAAAGTCAGAAAAAAAGATGAGGCTCATTCATGTGGAAAGTTGATTAAAGTATTACCCGTTTAACCAAACTCATCCACTGGACATAAAGAGTATGGTCATTTTTACATATATTAGGTAAATCACTATTCTTTGCTGCAACATAACATTTTGGTCTGTCAATAAAGGCATCATTCAGCATTGAATAAGCACATATATCTGTAATAATGATGAAAAATGTTTCTTGAACACTACAGAAAATGGTAAGTGCATCCGTACAGTGTAAAAATGCAATTCATTTGGTACAAACTTTATTCAGTGTCATGCAGATAAATATATGGTGATATATTATATATATATTGTGCAATCCAAATCTATAACATTACTTTTGATGAAGTGAATTTTATTTCTTCCACCAAAGAGGTTATGATTTCCCCCATGACCGTTGGTTTGTTTGTTTCAATGTTTGTCAGCAGGATTACATAAAAACTGCTGGATGGATTTCCTTGAAACTGGAGGGATGGGGCATGGGTCAGGAAAAATAAAATACAATTTGAGGCTGATCCAGGATTTCTTTTCCCCACGTTCTTTAACATTGTGGCAGACTTGAGGATGGTCTTGGCAGAGATATGCACTCTACTGAGTGCTGTTCTGGTTAATATATTAATTTTCTCCCATTTGTCTTCGATTGTGGACGTATGAATTAGGTAGGGAGACATACTGTATAGTATTTGGTTGAACAAATCAATTTATGGGAGTCTGAAATGCAGCTAACACCTTAAATCTCTATCCATGAAATACCTCAAACTGACATCACTAGCCACACAGACTAGTGAACGCCATCTTTGGGAAACACATTTGTCTCTGTCATCTGTTGGTTTGCCTTTGCTGCCAAAGGCCTGTAATCACTTTTCAGTCTGCCAATAAGGCATCTTGAAACATTGTTCACTCCACTGTGATCTAATAAACTGCCTTGACTCAGTAAAAGGTAGATCACTGTCATCGAGAGGAGACGTACAGAGGCAATACGGTTCATTTCTGCTGATTTTGATGGAAGCCAGCTGGCAGACAAAACAAAGGTCCCGGAGATTTTGATTATGTTGCTATTCTAAGTCTTTAACGGCAATTTAAAGAAAAAAGAGCATCAGAAATAAGCGGGATAAAAATGCTTAGACAAAGGATGAAATATCAGGCATGAGGAGATAGAAGAGGTGTCAGAGTAAGATTAATAAAGAGTGGAAGTAATAAAAGAAACAAATGTAAGCCCAAGGCAGGCAGCAGCCCAGTGTAAGTATAGTTTGAAAGTAATTGGGTTTCTAATCGTACCTCTGGGCGATGCTCGACTTTTACCAATAAATGGAGAGCTGACGTGCTTGTTCAACCATCCTTAGTCCCTCCACACAAGACCAGCCATCAATATTGTAAATGAGCCTCTTCTATGGAAGGATGGTCTGGCACTAGAATTACAACAGCTCACCCCAAATATGAAAAATACAGAGAGAGGCTGTGGCTAGGAGCTATACAGGAATTACCCAGCGAACCCATCTCCTCTGACAAGACTGGGCCTCTCTTCAAAGGGGAACTCAGACTAAATATAGACTCAGCGTTGGGTATTTATACCTAAGGTTTGGGCGCTCCCAGCATATAACTGTAGGGCTGCATAGCCTTGAGCTTGCTTTGTTTTGATAGTGCGTCAGTGTTGCAAGGGAAAGCCACAGACTAGAGATTCTATAGTCAGATGTAAATTTTGAGTGGAAGAATCATCTCAAAAAGGGCATCAAAATAAGTTAAAGTCATGTATCATAAAGTCGTTTTAGCTAAAAATAAATCCACATGACATTATACGGTGACACAACACAACCCAACAGGTCACAGAGAACCATGGACTTCCCATAATCATGGAGGTTCACAGAGGGTGAGGGAAGTGCAGGAGACTCCGGGGTCTCAAATTGAAAACACAAGCTACATCTTCTCCCCTACTCAAAGGTTTTAATGAGCAGCTTCGTGTCCCCAGTGGAGATCCATGCTGCCATGAAAGCTGCTCTATTTCTGTTTCTTTTCATCCTGCTCTTCTCCTTAAGGCCTGACACTCATTATTCCCTCCATCTCCTTAGAGGGAGAGCAAGACAGCAACTTGGTAACTCTCGTTCATGCATGCTGAGCTTACTTTGGTTGAAGTCTGAATCAAGTCTTAGCTCGTACAAGCTATCATCACCGTACATGTACAGCATAGAGAAGTTGTAGAGTTGAAAATCGTCATGTCATATCATATATTACACTAATTGTATATTCTAAAGGGAATGGACCAAGGCAAATTATTATTTTTTAAAATTTTTTTTATTGTATATCAAATTACATTTATCTATCTCGTACAAAATATCCACATTCTGTAAGTGTCTATATTATTTCCTTAAACTGAACTCATGAAAAACTATTAACGAAATAATTCCAACATTCTGGGAGGAAACCCTTATTTGCTTTCTTGCCCAGTTAGATGAGAAGATTTGCATTGCATAACTGGAAGCGGAGGGAAATACCTAACCTGGCTCTATCCGATGGCAACAAAACCTTATTTTCCAAATTTTTGAGCCTTTCTTTCAAAAGCATATCCTCTGACATATTAACCCATGCAGGGATATGTTATGTTTATTACGTTTTCTCTTCATCTAATGATGTTATGTGTCACGCACAGTCATGGCATGGGCACATCGCATCCGTCTGTCCATACCACCGTAGCCAGAGCATTGAATTAGAGACCAGTTAAGGCAGTAGCTTGTAACAAGATAAAAGAGAGTGAATGGGAGGCAGGCAGAAGGCTGCCTTGGTGTCCTATAAATGACATTGTAATTCTCTGAACATGGGTTTTAGTGTAGTCAGCCACCATTAGGAGAAGAGGAGAAAAGGGAGGTATTTTTGCCACTTTACCCAGCCAAGCATCTATAATGGTGTGTGTGTGCATGTGTGTATGGTCCACTCTGTGTGAAAGACTCTTTTTGCCCCTGTTCCCGTCTGCTCACTCACACAGTGAGAGACAAAGCCTTTACTAAGACCAGCAGTGATGGCAGAAACCCAGCATTAGGACTTGCAGCCATATTCTGTCAGGCGATCACAGTATTATTCTTCCTCTGTAATTTAAATGTCCTGTTTCTTTATGCTCCAATAAGCTGCCAACCACTTTTCAATATCACAGCACAGCCGCAGACATTAAAGTAATAACTATTGTACCAAGAACCTCATATAACACCATATATACATATATGTATATATACATATATGTATATATGGTGTTATATGATATATGATATACATATATATATATATATTATAAAAATTACTTTACAACATGTAATGAACTGTAAGCAGTGGGAGTCGGGTGAGCAAAGCATCTCTGGTGAGGGAGAGGGACAGTTTCATACAAATTCTCTCTGATGTCAGGTTAGTACATGCAAATAACAGATCAATAGAGCAATTAAGACATCAGTCAATCATCAAGTCAAGCGGCAGAACCCCAGAGAGTGTCCCAGATTCCTTTATAAGATTCTCTGCTGCGTAAACCAACCTGAGAGACTGCCGCTTCGCTCTGAGCTGTTGTGAGAGCTGGTGGTGCTGAAATCTTGTGATTGGTTGTGTGGTATTCTATTAGACAATCCGTCAGCCAATCGGTAGTCGGGAATGAAAAGGAGGGCTACAGTGGGGGTTAAAGGGCAAAAATCACAGTGGCATCAGGTGTTTGGCAGTTAGCACAAGCACATGCAAACATGCAGTTAGAGCATTGAGCAAGCAGGATATATTCAGGTGTCATACATTCAACAAGGAGCACTTGTTCAAACGTTCTTGCACTTTCTGATTTGTATGCAACTGATAATACGGCCGTCGGACACTTTTGATTTGTTGGTCATTTGAGAAACACACGGCACTGCAATGTCACACAACACTTTCAGATTGATGAAATTGGATAAATTAATTAAGAGTGGAGATTTTAATTCCATATTTGCCCTCTCTCACAGAGGTATTATCATAAATAATCATACCCGATTATATTTCCCAGGCAGAATCAGAAAAGTCGTTTTTTTTTTTAAAGATTCATAGCATTAGAAGGACTGTAAAACTAGAATTAATCTGTTTTAGACTGTTGGATAATGAGATCATAAATATGTATAAGAACATAGCTGAGGAATTCTCATTAAATTCTCATTCTGTTGGTTTAAAAAAAGAATTATACATCAAATTCTGAGGAATTAATTAGGATTATTTTCTAAATTATTGGTCAAACTTAAATGGATAGGCACTTACTCCTAACCTGCAGGAGGAGTGGCACCATCATGATCCAGCAACAAATGGATGCATGACTTAATTGCACAACGCCTTCATGAGATATTTATTCAACCTTGAAGTGTAACCAAGATGATATCTGCTGCCAAAAAAAATCCCTCTTTTTAAAATGCACTCCTTCCAACCACAGGTTTGGAAAGGCTTCCAATACTTTTGATGGTTAAGTTTTAAGTTCAAATAGCCATCTTGTTGAAAGTGTAAATGTATGGTTTGTAGTTTGGGCTAATCTTCATTTGTTTTTGATGTCACAGGATAAACTTAATCTCTTAGAGCAGCAACATCCCAACAAATCACAATTAGCACGCTCACTTTATCAGAGAAACTTACTGTTGTTGCAGGAGTTTTTGTCAGGCAGGGAGTATCCCAGGTTGGCCATCTCCTGCTTTGCCTGGAGCGAGGCCTTCCACTGGGCCTCGGGCAGGTCCACTGCCAGCTCATGGATGCTGCTGGAGTGGAGGATCTGGGTGGTGGCATATGGAGTGGCCTGGGATGTTTGGCCAGGGCTGTTGTAATTGGCTTTGGTGGTGAAGTCTATGCTGCTGTATATGGCTCCATCAGACAGCATGGTGCCGCTCTTATCCCCTTGCCCAGAGGGGAGATCTGGGATAGAGGAAGAGAGCGAGTTTACAGGACAGCTGTAACCCCAGAGGATTCAGATATTAACTAGTCTGTTTATTTATGGCAGCTAAAGAGGACCAACCGTGGACGTCAGACCTCGAATGAATTGGGACTCATGTGCATGTGGTCCTGGAATGTTGTGAAGGTTCATCTCATTCCCCTTCACCTCTCGGTTCATATGTATAAGGGATAATGCTGCTGCTCTGCATGTGTTTGTGATGGCAGTGGAAGGGAGGGAGAGATAGAGCTAAGAGGAGAGCAAACAGACTCTCTTGGTGGTGGATGGTTTGCATGCCCAGTGAAGGGGAGATGATGTAGAGCCAAGGCGGAAGTGTCCGCATCTGCGCCAGTCAAGCTGCGCCTGTCCTTCACGACTGGCTGCTCTAGACCATCCTTTCAGACACCCATCCACCCCCTGCTCTTCTGCCCATCTCTCCGCTCACATTCTTTTCCTCTGAAGTATGGACTATAACACCAGGCTGGACTAGTTGCCATTACTCAGCCTGGTGACAGTAGAGGCCCTGCTGTTAATGGTCTAGCTATCATCTGATGTGATATATAGATATACTACCAAACACTCATGGGATATGCATATATGTACATGATGAACAACAGGATCTCTGGTAGAACAGAAAGGAGGCCAATCCCTCATCTTTAATCTCGTATGGTCTTTCCCCCCCCCCCCCCCCCCCCCCCCCCCCCCCCCCCCCAAAGCACCAGGGACAGCACGGAGTCACTCACCTCCTCGGCCAAAGTTAGTCAGATCATTGGGTCCCCCGGAGCCGCTGTTGACAGGCAGGCTGGTGGCTGGCCAAGAGTCCGCTAACCAGGGGTAACCTGGGTCACTGGCATTTAGCAAGCCTGGCCGGCTAGGCAAAAACACAGGATGAAACACTAGATTAACCATACTGTGACGTGACATTAATGCTTAAGCTTATGAGGGGGGAAAAAACATATTATACATGGTTTAATTCTGAGCTATGCTTCTGAAATCAGAGATAATAACTAAATGATAAATAAATAAACGATAGCAATCATCAGCGAGACAATGAGGCAAACATATGTTTAAATGGTAAATGTGTGTTTGTATGAGATAAGCTTCCCAGAAGAAACTGGAGCGCATGAAACAATTCTGAGATAGGGGGCAACTACTGTACGAATACATTTCTTCACCCACAAAGGAGGAATTCCTTCAGGCACACACAGCCCTTTATCTCTCTGTTTCTCCTGCTGTGTCTTTGGCACATTCCCTGAGTTATTAATGCAAAAGCACACTGTGGAGACACTAATGCATGCATTAGTTCTCCGCATACATTCAGTGGAGCACCCCCATGTATACCGTATCCATATTCATTAATATTGTGTTCATTCTGCTAAGTTTTCCCATCAAACCCCTGCAGTGACGTCCAGATGTCAAAATCATTTCTGATGAGACGTCAAACCTCGACTCCGGCCCCACCGCGATACCCCGACCCACTTGTGGGATGCCTGCATATATGAGAGAGGGCAGCTCCATTTAACAGGTGTTGTGTCACTTCTGAGGGGGTGAGACCCATTAAAATCAGCCATTAAGACTTTAACCTGCCATGGATGACTGCTGGGAGGCCATTAGGTCCACTTTACTGTACAATCACGTATGAGGCTCATTACCATGAGTAACGCTGATGAAGTAAAATGGGAATTAAGTTAAACGCCTTTGTTTATGACCTAATGTAAAATGACCGAAATGTAAACAAAATATAATATACAGTATATATAACATAAACACATTTTAAACACACAAAAGACCCTCAAAAATATATTAAAATTATTTGGCTTTCGTTCATTTTTTCCCCTGCAACGGTCAGACAAGCACCAAAAGTGATGAAGCCGATGACATTGTCCTCTGAGAAACACAGCACACCCTGTTGTCAGTGCCTGGCAGTGTTGTATGAAGCATACTACGGATACATAAGTGTGGTCTGAGAAGATGAGGAGCACAGTAGTTAGCAGCCTACCTGCCTGATGAAGTTTTTTTTCTTTTTTTTTTCCACTTAGCTACAGTGTGGTGTTGGCTCTGTGGAACTGGGAGAGAGTCAAGCCCTGAGGACAAGGGCAGGTAATGGGTGCACTGCAGTCAGTCTCTCCCTCAGCCACAGGTTCTAATGAGAAGAGCTGCTCCACAGACGGGGGGAGACCAAATGAACTGCAGCCCTGGCAAGTCATGAGCCCTTGCTGTGGTTTCTGAATGCCAAAACAGGCCCTCAGGGGAAACAAGTCATTCAAATTGATGGCTGTGCATGACACAGATGCACTTTTATAGGGCAATACATCTCTTTCTCTCTTTCCTATACCTCAGTCTCTTCCTGGCAAGTTCCCCCACTGCCATTATTCTCTCTCACCATACCATCTTTCTGTAACCCTAGTTTCCTTTATTTCGTCCTGAAGCACCTCCTTCTCCTCTTTTTTTTTAATCCATCCTCCATCCCTGTTGTGAGCTTAGCATCTGTCAGACTAAAGATTCCACGGAGCAGAGATAAGACCTTGGTGCCTTTTCATGACTGGAAGACTGCGGCACAAATGTACCCAATCTACAGGAGGATGCAGCTGGATTAGGTATCATAGCAATATGGCCAGTCTTGTGGCTGATATTTTAAATTCAATTCTATTTATGTCTCTGTGCCTTTTTGCACTAAAAGTTTGAAAAGTGTTTTGATTATTTTAAATTTTTTAATGTTTTGTTTTTTCCACATTTGCACTAGTTTGTGATGACGCCTTTGTCTCATTAGTTGTCTCACCTGCATTTCTTTATTCAGCCATGTGCTCCGAACCTCATCCCCTGGGGTACGACCATTTGTAATCTCGATTTGAAATTTGCAACATACAGTGGTATTCCTGGAATAATTACAATGATACTGATATGCATGTGTGTGTGTGTGTATCTGTGTGTGAGGAAGCGATGGATATCCGGTCATTCATACAATAAAAAGTCAACATCTGACTTTTAATCCCTGCCCAACCTAAGATGGATGGCAACCTGGGCAGATAAAATTTGATTTGGAGCATTTTGTCTTCCTGTTAGACATTTCAGTTACTTGTGACGGGGAGGAAACCATAAATACTGCCTAGGATGCCTGACACTGAGCCTCCCATAAATAAGGTAAGTGAGGGATTCAACTTCATAAATCAGGTGTTTATGGTCTCACGGACGAGTGAATGGAACTTAGATTAAAAGTCTAGACATTAGCTAACACTTAGAGCGATGGGAAACACAGATTACTTTGTAGATCAAGTCTCAGAGAACATGTTGTCATTTAGCAGTCAGATCCTGGCATGTAAAGGAATCTCCATAGCAACATTGTTAGTGAGACCTGCTAACTGCACTGCTCAGCCTATTCTCCCCGCCTGCTGTAGCGAGTCTGCGCTGCTAAAATATTGATCAGTGCCAAGATAGGAAGTTATTACTACCTCCTAATTGCTATCTCCACATTGACAGGGGTGATAAGGGATGAGCCCTTATTGGCTTTTATCAATTTCAATTGAGCTGCCAAAGTCAAATTGTCCAGGTCTACCAATATGCAGCCTATTCATCTTCCATGAATCATTTATTTTGTGATCGATTAACTGTAATTGTTTAGTCAGTGCAATTTGGTAGGAGCCAATGGGAAACTGAAAACAGATGTGCCTTCATTTGCTATTGTCTAATTAATGCAATAAACATCTCATGTAACAAATGAACACATTTTCCTCTGATACTCTGGTGTACATTTTCACTCTCGGGGCAGATGGGCAAATTCCAACATCTGGGAATTGATGGCACAAGAGTGACGAACGGATCAGAGGCTCCTGTTAGAGTAGGAGTTCCAGAATGCATACTATTCCAGTGTTGGGAAAATTGCTGCAGTCGCTGCTATACTGACTAAAGACATGACAAATACAGAGCGCAGGAAATACAGACATTTCAAATCCCATTCACCGAAGTGAGAATCGGAACCACTTAAGTGGAAAATTGAAGGAAAAACACGAAAGCAGAAAGTGGATGAGAAAAGTCATGGTGTGGAGCGTGGTTAATTCATTGAGAGTATGCTGGCAGCTCACTGAACAATATAGGTAAAATTGTCAATTGTGGCATCCAGTCACGGAAAAAGGAAAAAAAAAACATACATATAAAAGTGCTGCTGCTAGACTGGAGACACATTCCCAAAAGCCTATACACATGGGGTCAGATTTAGTTGGCAATCTCTCACTGAGTGTTTGAGATCTGGAGGCTTTACCTAGCCAGGTGTGATAAACAGTAGATAGACAGAAGGCCAGGATTCTCAAGGGAGTCTCCTGAATACCCACAAAGGCTCAGTAACTGGTGTCATTGAGATGTGCCTGAGTCTCTGTAGCCCCTCTCTCTTCCACCGACACATATAGAAATGAAGCAGGCAGTATGGGGGTGTAAGCGGGGTACCTGCATACATCCCTCCCCTGGGTAATTATTTTTACATTATTACATGTGCTCAGATCCGAGCCGCCCACATGAGGTGACAGGCAAATTTATCACTCCAGAGGGCTCCTGGGTTGCCTGTAGCCAGCAGCGTAAGATAAATGACAAAATAAAAGCACTCTCTGCTTAAATTGTTTCTGTTAATTCTGTTGAGGAGATTTATGAGTTCATCTATCGATGCATGAACGGAGATGTGGTAGAAATGTATATTTGCGCGGAGGTTTGCATGGCAGGCACGCAGACAGTTATGGGTTAGTTTTCAATCTATCAGTCATCCATCAGTGTTAGAATCAAAAGAAGCTCCCTGTAGACTTGATGCATGGCTGTGGAGGAAGAGGTTGTGTTAAGACATGTAAAGCTCAGCAAGGACGGAGTAAAACAACAATAATGACAGGAGGATTGTTTTTTATTTTCTGGTGATATTAACTAGTGACCACACTCACCTTCCGTTGCTCATCAGGCCACCATCAACTCTCTGAAATGTCACTAAAATCAGAAAATAAAGTAAGAGGAGAAAGAAGGAAGAAGACAAAGCAGGATATTGAGTTTTTTTCTCATAACATAGCATCATAAAAGAAAACAACCATATTTTCCTAACTAAGATAAAATACATCATCTTATTAGTATTGTCCAGTTTGCCCTTCAAAAGCTATGTATTCATCTGGTCACATTTCCTTACACAGCTAGATAGTTGATGGATTCACTAAGGGAAGCTGATGCCCCTCTGTGTCCAATGCCTTTCATGAAAATTGAAAAAAAAAAAAAGTGCAGAGATGAGGACTGCATATTGCTCTGCATAAGTGGAGACGTCATGTGTTCCTCAAGGACAAGACGCCTGATGAGAGGAAAAACTCATTTCATCTTTCTTATTTTGCTGCTGAGTTATTATCAGATTTGTGATTAAATCTCAGCCAAAAAGTGATTAGAAAAGGCAGAGGGCTCATTAATCACGCTGAGTTTTCTATCTGCAAACGTGGAGGCTGAGTTACTGATGCTTCAGCAAGCAGGGCTCCCCAGAAGCCATACATGCGGCCTGTTCCATTACAGTGATCTATAGATAACAAGGATTGCGCTCTTTGTCAACGGCTAGTAAAACTCCATGGCTCAAAGTGAGAGACGGCTGTGAAGGATCTATTTCATCTCTGTTCAATGGCCGTGATGACAAAGCAGCATCGCGAGTTCTGAGCATGTAAGAACTTCAATGGATCACAGGAAACACAGAAAAGCAGCAAGAGTTTTGGAAATCACCGCATACCGACGAAGGGGGGGGGGGGGGGGGGGGGGGCTGGTTTACTCAAGAGAGAGAGAAGGAGAGCTGTTAGTAATTTGGCTCACTTGTTCCACATATGGAGATTAAAGAGAGAAGGAGCTGAAACATTCCTCCTCTCTTTTCTGTTTCATTCAGGTTGATTCCACAACAAGCCCAGGCATGGGAGAGAGAGGGGGCTTTTCAGTGGGTGACGTAGCAACACAGATGTCAGGGAGAGGAAACTCCCACAGTAGAATACACAATCTGCTAACAGAACTTTTAATGCATCATCAACATTACCTAAGCTCAGCTAATCCAACTGTCTCTGCCCTGAACAGAATCGTGTAATTTTAAACAAGAGAAACACCATTTGAGAGATGTCTGGTAAACATGTCAGAAAAGTTGCTAGCTTGTTTATTGGATTAAGGGTTAAGCATCTGAATAGCAGCATGAGGAGTTGAGATACTTAACTGCTAACAAACGTTATACACAGATAAAAGCGACTTTGCATTCAGTTGTAGAGCAATGTCTCTTTTTATTCCGCCACCGGCAAACTTGCATTAGAGAATTCTCTGCCATTTGTGAGGGGACTGACAGGAGGAGGAGGGGGAGGCCAGGGGAGGCTGTGCAGGAGGAAGGCCTCTGAAGTCTCTATCTGTGCTCAGGCATATTTCTGGGCTACTGTGGAACACTTTTATGTTAGCCAGAGCGACACGGCGGCATAGCTGTGCTTCTCGCCTCTGTCTTCCAGATAAGCACTTTCTCCAGTATGAATACAGATTAATCCCCTTTAATAAGCATTAAAGGGGTGGGGGTGGGGGGTAGATAATCAGCGTATAAAAATTCCATCAAATCTCCCTCCTGCTGGCTGTGCACCTCGACGGCGCGCTGATTTATCTCTCATGTGCTGACAGCTTTAGGAGGCTGAGACAGGACACTTTCAATACATCAACTAATTGTCAATAAAGAAAAGAGCAGGACTGGAAAACCCCTCAGCCACACTTTGACTCATGTTCTTAATATCACCTCACACTAATGCTATAATCTCTGCTCTATCTGACCTTGTTTAGCGCTTGACACTCAAAACTCTTTCAGTGAGATAACCTGATTCCAATTTAGAAGTTTCACCAACATCCATGCTGATGTGTTCCATAAGCTGTTGTTAGAGCTGCAGGCTCAGTTGGGTTTTTGGGTCTGGACTCAACAGGGACCAAATGGAGACATGTATAAAGCCCCATTTCCACTGCGTAGTACCGGCTCGACTCTACTCGCCTTTTTTGCATTTCCATTAAGTAAAAAGTACCCAGTACTACTTTTTTAGTACCTCCTCCACTACGGTTCCAATTGAGCTGAGCAGATACTAAAAAGTCACGTGAAACGTTTCAGACCACTGATTGGTCAACGGCCGGCACGCACGGAGCACCCTGCACAGCACAAATCAATGGCCGCCACACTCAAACAGCGAAGCTACTTTAGCAACCGAAACCTTTTTTTTTTTTATTGCAGCTGCTATACTGCGGAGGTGCAGACGTTCCTGTCTTAAACAGCCGATGAGAGGATCATGAGAGGTGTACAGTAGAGGTGCTTGTCTCGTTTAAGACTATGCCATGACAGTCCTGACCCCTGACTCATTTTAGCTATCAGATACATGGGTAGTGACCAATACAGGAGCCTCTAGGCATATTTCACGGTGCACATTTATCTGTAATGTCTTGTATAAACTTTCTCACTTATGTGCTTCTACTTGACAAAAACGCCTAAACAGGTTTCTAAATTACAAAATGATCCATGTTTTAAAAAGAAAACGAAGATGAATAAGATTATTGGTGGAAGAGGAAAATGGACGGTCTAACCTTCAGCAAAAGACTGCCAAAAAAAAAAAATCACAAGACTAGATGATCTTCAATTCAGACACACGTAGGCACAACAGACATACACACAAATGCATCACACCATGTAAATAAGGCTGTAGGTTTGGCAGGAATAAGGACTCTAGTCATGGCTAATAGCAAATCTATATCTTTGACCTGTAAAATTGGCTTCTTCTGTTTGGTTAAACTGGCTTCATGATCATGAAGCATAGATTTGCATTAGCAATGACCATCGGTCTGGCAATCGAAGCATATACACTGTAAACGGGCGGATGGATCTGCGTTGAAGGTGGAGTGAGGAGACAGGACAAATGAACAGTACCTGCAGGGGTGAAGGTGAAGGACTGAACTGCAAAACAAGAAGACAGAAAAGTTGTGTGTTAAAGCCTGCAGAGAGAAGCGGTGCTTTAGGTGCATCTGCACGCTGGGGACCGGGTGGAGCCGAGAGGTGCTGAGGATCACAGAAAGATAGACCACGTCGTCACCCAGCATGCAGAACGACAGCCAGTAAAAGCAGCCGGCTCAGAGGCCACAGAGGTGTAGGAACGGTGGCGCAAACCAAAGAACACACAAACACACAATGAAACAAACAGAAAGGAAGAGCAAATTAATCAAGCCAGCTAATAGTAGCTGCCCCTGTACATGCTCTGTTTGACTTGCTTTAAAAAATAAGCAGAAAAAAACAGCAACATAAATATATTCCTCTTGCCATTTTTCTGGGTATTAAGGCAGCAACTAATGTTGGAATATCTTGCTGCCCTGACGGCATCATTTATGTGTCAGCTACCATTTTCTGCTCTCTAATTAAATCTCATACACCTGGCAGTGCATGCAGACTTGGTGTTTTCTAGTACTGACTGGGAGGGGGCACTCTTTAAGATGTTAGGGTCAGCGTGTGGGAGGAGAGCTGGATGAACTCCACCTTCAGTGACCAGTACAGAGTCCAGTCTGCCCACTCAGCTCGACCACCCTGGGCTATTAGCAAACACTGTGGGTGGATTTGTCAAAAGTGCAGCACTCGATTCACAACGATTCAGTTTTAACATTGTAGCTGTCTAAGCCTCTACAATGTTTCATGATGTCTGTACTGATTGCAACTAAAAGACGACATTGTAGTTGTTTAGTTCAGTGCATGGAGATGGAATAAGTCTAACCGTCTGGCAGTCTAACCTGCATAGTTGCTGAGGCCCTTTCTCTTCTTTCTCCTCCAGTAGAGCCAGATGCTGAAGCCCATAAGGATGACCCAGCAGGCCCCTCCAATGCCTGCGATGAAAGCAGGCTGTTTCACCACATCAGTGATCTGCTCAGTGATGCTGTTGTTCCGGTTTCCATGTATGATCACGTCCCGAAACTCTTTACCTGCGGGGGCAGAGGAATGAACATTAAAGTGATGCTGGCTAGACTGTAACCAGAGTGTAATAACAAAGCTGTTGTGCATGATCTGCTGCCTCAAGGTGAAAACAATCAGCTATGTGATATTGAAGGGCTTGAGGATGTTACACTTCCTCACTGTGCCGAAATAACACCTATAGATACATCAAGAAAAGGGTTAAGGCTAACTTCAGCTCAAAGAAAGTAGGTCTGATGAATTATAGCTGAGATATTGACCAATGGGGTGCTTAGATCTAAAGGGTGTGAGTGAAATATAATGTGCAGACTGAAAAAGACAAAGCCTGAAAGCTTAAAACAAACCCTGGGGTGAGGAGGTTGTTTGCTCAGCCCCTATTTCACTCCACCACCGGTAAAACACATCCTGTGAAACAAGAGGATCCTGGCCTGTATTGATCTCCAATCAGAGCTCACCCTGACTAGCCTGCCTGACAATACTTCCTGGAGCTTGATAAGAGCACAAACAAATGTTCCCACCAATTGACAGGAACAAATACGTGCTCAAAAGGAAAAATATGCACATGTTATACTTTCATGCGTGTAAAGTTGCACAAATGCCCTTCATCTTTATATTAATGTCCAACCAAATGATGACACAGACACGCAAACACACAATATATTATAACTGCAAGCTTTGGGTCTGTGCTCTCAGAGATGGATTATGCGAGTGACACTGGGGAAATAAGAACATGCTCCAGGCCAAGCCATCAGTTATGGGTCAAATCAGGCACAATCTGCCTGAGCTCCACATAAATCATATGTGGTCAGACCACACATCAAAATAGCATTTTAATAATACTATCCAATATTATTCTTTGTGAACACTGATGTTAATATATATGGAGAACTTTAACTGGAGGTTGGAAAGTTGCGAATGCTTTTAATGTACCGTATCCATCTTACCAATGATAATAGACTGAGGTTCACTCTTGACTCCAACCCCTGCACTTGTGCTGGCAGCAACTTCCACCCTGTACACCACTCCAACCTGCAGGCCGCCCACCACCACCGAGCGTATGGCTGCATCCACCGTCTTATTTACATGGAAACGTGTCTCATTTCCTAGACACCAGATCTGAAGCAGAGAGGACAACAATAGGGGAGATGGTCAATTCCATGTGACTTTGTATAGTTTAAGTGAGAAATCACGGTGGGGACAAAAACAAACAAACAAACAAACAAAAAAACAACAACGCTGGGACGTACCTTGTACTCCTGGATGATGCCGTTCTGGTGGTCTGGTGGAGGTGGATCCCAGGAGATGCTAATGGAAGTGCTGTTCTGGTTTCCCACAGTCAGGACTGTTACCTGCTGAGGAGGAGCGCTGGGAGCTGAAAGACGAGGCACAAAATAACCCCATCAATAAACAAATACACTCTTCTGCATTTCAGGCAACAGTAGAATATTTAACCCTTCGACACAAGGACACCAGGGTTCGCAGCAATAAGGGACATCTGAACGTTTTAGAACAAGAACTCACAAATACGTACACACAAGTGTGCATAGGCAAAAGCAGACACACACACATACTTTTTTTTTGAGGAATGTTATTCTTTGGGGACGGCATAGGTGGCTGAAGACTGTCAAAATGTCTCATTAGGGGGGATTTACATCAAGACAAGGGCAGGTCTGACATAGATATATCATTAATGTCTTACTATGATTTACTATCTTATGTATCCTGTCCTCCAGCCTGGTGGATTTGTACAGGGCCTACTGGTATTGATTTGTGAAATGACAGTCTGGCACAGTCAGGTAAGTGTACTGAAGTTAAAACTCATGCTCTGACCAACTCTGGGTGGTGTGACTGTCTACAGGCTTGTGGGATGAAGTGCAGACGAGAGGGAAATATTTTTAAAAATGTGTTTCAACAGAAGGAAACAAGGTTTCGGTCAACATGTTGACTGGTTCCATTGATCAGCCAAATGAAACTAAAGACAGAACATAGGGATCAAGGGGAGCTTCAGAGCGAGGCACATCTAAATGAATCATCTCTGTCCACAGGCAGAGAGAGAGAGAGAGAGAGAGATAGAGAGAGAGAGAGAGAGAGAGAGAGAGAGATAGAGTGGATGGAAACAAGACAAGTCAAGCTTTCATAAACCTCACTCTGTTGTTATTCTGATGGCAACAATCTTCTGACCCTACAAGGGGTAAAAGAGGACAAAAAAACAGTTGGTCCAACTGGAAATAACATTTTAAAAATAATGTTTTCTCATTTCCGCAGTGGCTGGCAGGAGAGCGGCACCACAGCAGAATACTGACAGGTCAATTACTCCTGGGCTGCCTCTCCCTCACCTCGCCTCCATCCAAAATGGCACATGTCACCCTGTAAATCTGTGCTCATCCCTCAGCGCGATTGGCCACACCAGCCCCCAGAGAGCCAGGCAGGCTTGGCATGGCGGAAGATGAATGGGTCCAATGATGAACCCAAAACCTTGGCCAGATTAGAAACAATCTACCGAGGGAGCATCTGATCAGCCATCATGCTCAGAGCTATCCAACGCTGCATTACATCCAGGTGACAAAGTGCTGGACTGGCGCACAGCAGCCATCAGAGACAATGTCGTTCAAAGTTAATGTTATGAATGATTTAGCAGCTTATTATCATGGATATTTGGACTAAACAATACACATTTTTCATTAGAGGCCTTCAGAGGCTGTGCTAATAGAGCCATTAGCGGGCTGATGTATGGCAGACAGGAATGTGACCCCCTGTCTCTCACACACACTCAGTGCTGTGCTGCATGCTGAAGGAAAACAAACATATCAAAAATGAGCCAACAGCTAAAGTAAAGCTGTAGGTGGTGTGGGAGGAAATCTGTGGACCTTTCCCACAGATGCTTATCAACGTGGATGAATTTTAGACCACTGCAAATGAACATTTACACAAAAATGACTGATCTCGCCTTCCCCCGAAATAAAAGCATTATTCATCATGAAGTATGTGCCTCCTAAACGACCTCTTAGACTATCATTCAGTGGGAATTAGATGGCAACTAGTTCATGTATCAGGCATTTTATGACTGTCCAGATGGAGAGGAAGGGAATGTGTGAAAAAAGACCACAAAGATGGACTTTGTATTGGAGTGCTACTGTAATTTTGCATCCTTCTGGTACGGCTCTAGGGATTTCATAATTGTGTTAGCTAATGGACAACTGAAGTTTTAATCACTCTCTGAAAAAAAGACCTCTTTATCCATCTAGGTGCCCTTCTCAATTGTCCCAGAGACTCTGAGGAGCCCGGAGCCGTGTGTGTTTGAGGGTGTATCGGCTACGACCACGCACCGCAGCTTAGGTTATGACAGGAGAGAAAGTGGTCAACCTCTCTGAGGGACAGGGATGCAGATAGAGGAGAAGTTATCAGCAGTGGTAATAGCTGGGACATACAGATTCTGGTGGCCTTATAGGGAGAGGTGTTGTGCTGGCATATATGCGTTTGCTATGCGTGTGAGGGTGCGTGTTAGGAACAGCTGTAATATGATGGTAGTTCCACTACAGTGGTGCATACACTAGCTGGCCACGGGAGATATGGTCCCTCTGAGGAAGGGAAAATAAATTGGCCTGTCACATAGACAGGATGTGAACTGTCTCCTATACATGCGGGCCTAAATATGTTGTGGCACGATGGGCTTTGTCTCGAGTATGAAGCGTGTGTATGTGTTCTTTTGTTGTTATTCAGTTGTATGAATGTACAGCACTTACCTCAGATCACGTCACATTTTAATTTCAGTTATTCGATGCCAAGGTTCAAGCAAGGCTGGTGCAAATGCTGTTGGATGTACAGTATTTGTTTTGGCATTGGTCAAAAAAAGTCATATTCATCCAAACACAGACCTGTGTGTGATATTGTGCCACACCGCTCTGTAGTATTGTCAGAGGCCGTATGAACGGACGACAGATGCTGTGTCCAATCACAACTCGGGCTTGTGGCTGCTGTGTGATGGATTAGAGGAAGGTTGGCACTAACACCACCAATCATAAGCAAAAAAAAAAAAAAAAGGCACAGCAGGAAGGTCACACAGACAGGTACCAACATGAAAACTATTCACACATATACCCACAGTTCTCAGTATCAAGGGAGGGGCAACGGCGCTTGTGATATTAGGACAAAAAACAACAATATCAAAGCTATGGAATCGTGTCACCCATCATCCCACGTCTGTGGACGCACCACAGTTTGACATGCAGTGCTGTACTGCTTATTGCTTACGGACATAATCTACAAATACTCATTATGTTCCTCTTTCTGCTTCATACCTTCTTCCGTCGTGCGTGCTGTTCTGGATTCACTGTCCATGCCTTGGAACTCGTTGAAGTAAGGACGGACCTTGATCTCGTACACGATGCCCTTTTTGAGCGCAGCGAGGATGACGCTGCGTTCAGAAGGGACCTTAACATCCTGGGTCTGCCAGGGGCCTGGTGCAGGCATTCCTGATGTCTGCCTGTGCAGAACTCTGTAACCCTGGATGAACTGGGACTGTCGATCCACCTGAGTGTGGAAATGAAGACAAGATTACTGCTGTATTTCGCTGCCAGAAGAACTGCGCAGGGGAGATTGGTAGATGCAATCTTGGGCCAGCCCCTAAAAAGAAAAAGGATGTTTTTCTGCAATGAATTTCTTCCTCACAGGATTGCATTCATGACGTTTTTGAGGTCACCACTCCTTTAATGGGCCTTTCATCACCCACTATGACACACTTATTTCTATTAATGCACTTACACTACCTTATACATCCAGCAAAGAGCCCCAAAATGTCACCCCCTCGAATAGAGAGAGACTTCCTGTATTGCCATCTTAAAGGACATATGCATGCCGCCTATGTATTATACAGTAAATACTAACTAAACACACTGGAAAGCAGGTTCCACCACATCTAAGATGAGAATGTGCCTTGCAGCAACACATACAGACACCCTGGGGACATGGGGATAATACACCGCAAAGGTGATAATGGCAGATATGTCCCATAGAAAAGACAAAGAGACTGGAAATGTGATAGCCCCATGCAACCCATAAAGGACCCCTTCCTTAAAGCTGGGGTCCATTTAGCTCGACAGGAAAGACTGAATTTATGCAGATGAGGAGCGGCCCATAAGTCATTGTAATGGCTTGTTAACAGTAGAAGAAGTGAGTGGAGCTTTCAAGTAGATATTAAGCAGCTGTTTTTCACCAACAGAGCCAGGGTAAATCAGCAAAATGGATGTGTGACTTTTATTAATGGAATGATTTGGGAATATAAAAGCTCTCTGAGTATGGCCCCTCTGTTTACTGAAAAGCCCCTGATTGATTAGGTAGCCATGTTTTGTGTTGACTGTGCATTACAATCATAAAGCAATGCATCAAAGTAGCTATCAAGTCACGGGGTGAGACTTATTACAGGGGTCAATAAACATGCCACCAGGAAAACTGAATATGTGGTACATTTGAAAAAGAAAACAGAAATCACTAAGTGATTGGTGTGTAATGTAAATATCTGGACCTGAGCGACATATGGCACCACAATCAAAATAAAGCAGCATGAACACCTCAGCTTTGACTAATATAAATTGCCTTTTTGTCCTCATTACCATGCAATTAAATTAAACCCTTTTAGCCGAGGCTGCAGCTGATTTTTTTACATTTTTCACATTAAATAAAAATGTCTACTTTTGGGATATAATGTGCTGATTCCTGTGGTGAGGGAATAGGCCCATATGCATGGTGGAAGAGCAGATGTGTGTGCACATATGACTGTAAAGGAAGATTAATTATTTCCCGGTGGTAAGAAAACTGCTGTTTGCAAAACACAAGTTGACCACAAACATTAATTTCAATCTAATTTTATTCCTGCAAAGAGTGTGTTGTAAGAGGAAAGCAGCTGAGGACAAATGGAATATTGATGAACAACCAGACGTCTCTGACATCTCCGGATGTTCAGTGTGGTTAAAAGAAATAATCTCTCAGCTATTTGATGCTCAGTTACTTTAAAGTCACCAAGTGCAACATTTCAAAGCTGCAGTCTAAGGGAAAAGCCTAATAATATCCGGACATAAAACACATAGTCTTGATGAGCACCTTTTTGACTTGTAAAGAAGGGATCTTTCCCATCATCTAATGTGAATTTATGAATTTTATGAAATCAAAGATGGAAAATGAAAACAGAATGATAAGGGGAAAAAAGAAAAAAGAACATATGTCTATGTTCTTACGGTGCAAGGACTTGAGCTGAATAAACGATTCCCCTGCTGAAAGACTACCATTAATTAAATATAGTTGTATCCTCTGTGCAAAGAGACAAGCTTCACTTACCGTCCACGTGACCTGAATGGTCGTGGGACTCAGGACAACTGGGTTGTGCAACCGAACTATGACCTCGCCAAGCTCCTTCTGTACATGCCTGTGGTCGACACCCTGAGCTGGAGGACTTATGTCTATGAGAGAAAGACAGACAAATGAGTAAGAGATAAAGAGGTGGCAAAATAAAACATTGCCCACCCACAGCTTCACTCCTGTCCTCATAATAAAAAGGTTGTTCGTCTGAATCAGAAGGGGAATGGGAAAAGAGTGAATGAATACACCAATTGGTTTTCAACAAAAAAAGGTTACGTTTGGTTATCACAACTTCATTTCAAAAGGAGTGACTTCATCTGCATTAAAATGGCCTTATTCTACTTTGTAATGAGGCACACGTCTGGTTTGGAGAAAAGAAAAGAAACTTGAAAGTTCTTCAGATGTGTGACTTGTCTGCACTTACTGGGGCCTGACTGAACAACCAAATGAACAAATGGACCATGAACATGCAGCCCCAGACTCACTGGATAGGAGATGAATGGACACTATGACACTCTTTTTCCAGCTTGTTTCCCATTTTGCACACGCATGTGTTTCAAGTTAAAATCAATACAAAACTCCAGTATATGAGATGCTGAATGCTGCTGACAAGAACCACATTAAGTTTTTTTCACTGAAAATATGCGCGCACAAAAAAAAAAAATGTTGCAAGAGGAAATTACATTTCAAAAATACTTCAGTCAGACAACCTGACACAGTCATGAATCATGGGACACACTAATAGGGCAAGATGGGCCAAACGCAGTTAAAAAGAAGTTAAAATTCAATTTGTGATTAATGCATGCCATGATAAATAATCCCATCTATATATCATCTCAGAACCTTCATATCAGCTTTAGGGAGACATGTTGGATGCAAATTTAATTTTTTTTTTTTAAACATACATTTGGCTTTCATTTCACAGATTTAGCCAAAGGTTGCTTTTTTATTTTTATTTATTTATTCCAATTTTTGCAGGGCATTTATCATATAAATGTAATTTGTAGACTATGATTGGTCAGTATTGTCTTCTTTAGTCTTGGAGGATGTCATTTTCTCCTGCTATGATAATTAACATTGCATGGGTAGCACCAACTCAGTTAGGCCTTCCAAAAGTAGGCATGCTTATTTTACATAAATACTTGAGTGTAGCCGTAATGAGCTAGACTGCAATGAAGAATTTGACCTCTGAAAATTTCTCCAGTGTTTCAGTATAGTCATTCACTGCAGGATACTGGGAGGGGTTGGTAAGTTTAACACTTTGAAGGGGAACACAGTGACCTCAGTCTATTAGTAGAAACAGAAATTACACTTTGAAAAAAAAAACACAACAGAAAACGTGATAATGACACATTATAAAATAACTGCACATGCAAATAAAATCATACATAAAATCAGTCAACATACTGAATTCCATTCACATTCATGTCATGTCATGTAAGGTACCTTGTGTTCGGACAGGATCAGACATGGGACTTGGATCACTCAGACCCTGGCTGTTGACTGCTCGGACCATGAACAGGTAGATGGTGTTGGGCCGGAGACCTTTGACAGTGAACTGGGTGGTTTTGATATGATCTGCTACCGTTTGCCAGCTGTTGCTCACTGACTGACTGTAAAGCAAAAGAAGAAAAGGTGATCTCACATTAATTTCATGTCTTTTTTCATGGTGCGATATATTTTTCCATGCAATTCGTAGAATAAAATGACTGCTAAATACGAGGTTAGGTTTTGACGTTACTGTTAAAACAAACCTGAATGCCTCGATGACAAAAGAGGAGACTGGGGATGCTCCAGCAATCCCAGGCTGCCAGGACAATGACACACTGTTCTTGGTGACGTCTGTGACCTGAGGTTTAGATGTTGGGCCTGGAAGCTCATTGTCATCATGGGTTTTCATGACAATCACTTCACCTGATTCTGAATAGATAGAAAGAAACATAAATGTCTCTAATGATAACCCCAGCTGAGAAATGGAATTTTTTCTGTACAAAAAAAAAAAAAATACATGGAGTCATTACAAAATCCTGTACCTTTGACTTCCAAGAAAGCACTCCATGATGTTTCACCGCTGGAGCTGGTAGCCACACACGTGTAGATCCCAGAGTCGGACAGCTGTCGTACAGTTGAATACACACGTATATATGAATAAATGCAAAAACACACACAAAGCATAATGACTCCACTAATAACACGTTTAGTGGAAGGGGCATTTAATTCCACATACCCTGGGACCAGTATGACTGAATACATGTGCTCTTTCTGACACTGAAACACTGAGAAGTGATGGGGCAATTTCATGAACCAGCCTTGTGCTGGCAAAACTGTGTGTCATTTGTGAGTGCCGCAAAGTGCTGACGCTAATTTCCTAATGAATTCCATTTTCTACTCAGCACCCTCCCATCACTTTTCCACCCCCTCCCCATTTCCCCACTGTCCTGCCGACCACAACAAAGCTAGGCTAATTAATTTAGGGTGGGCTGCTGGAACCCCCTGGACCGATGACAGCTGGCTTGTCTCTCCATCCCTCTTAGGAACTTTGGTAGTTTGTTGGTTTTTGTCCCTGTGCCTTCCTTCCATTTATTAAATAACATGTCAGTGGCCGGCAGCTTTGTCAAGCATAATAGATATTCCACTGAGGCCTCCGAGTGGGGAAAGGAAGAGGCAAGCCTTTTAAATTTAATCATCTCTTAATGTGCACGTGTGTACACATGTGTCTATATATCTGTAAGTGCATACATGTTTGTTCACTACAGCTGGAGCCCGTCCAGCCCTGCACAGCTGAGCCCATGCAGTCGGAGCTGCCGTGCCACTAAGTGATACTATCAAACAATTAGAAAAATCAATGCTGCCTATTCATCGATTTAAGGCATTATGGTACCTTCCTCATGCTTAAGCCATGTCCTACGGACTTTAACAAAAGCTTGTGTACTGCAGTGATGCAAACATGGCCGTACAAATGTGTATAAATGTATAAACATCTTAAATTAAGATGCTTAATCAAGCGTTGTGACAAATGATGTTAGTGGGAGCTTTTGGGAGCTGACAATATAAAAATCACAGTCACACAAACTGTACTGATGGACAAAGCTATAGTGATATATAATTAGCAGCGTAGCACAAATTGATTAGTTGTTCTTAATACCAGTAAGACCAGTACGACCAATAACACCCTTTACCTTGATGTTTTTGATCTGCAGGCTGCCCAGCTCCTGCAGGGACATTCGTGGGTCTTTTCCCAGCAGACTGATCCCATCCTTCAGCCAGCTGATGGAGGGGATGGGGTCTCCTGATGCCTGACACTTTAACAGTGCCACACTGTCCGCACCGAGTGTCTGATTGGACGGGCCTTGGCGAATGATGGGTGGCGGCCTGTCTGTGAGCACTGCGATACAAAGACAAAGCCAACATATCGTATATCATTCTGAAGTTCACATGGATGATGCTGTTCATGTAAGGCTTTTGACTGTAAAATGAACTGAGCCACAGCATCGATCATAAAATGCACAGGGGGTGGATCTGGGCATCTTTTTCATAAAGTATACTATTTTCTCTGCAGGTCTTATAATTGAACCACAGAACAATGACCATATCCTGTATTTCCAGGAAGAAGGGAAAGAAAAGCTGACTAGCCTTTTCTAGTTTCCTTGATGTGGCAGAGGGAAACTGAGAAGTTTCCAGTTACTGCCTGGGTAGCCTTATTTTTATACACTACTCTAGACTGTGTGGTACAGTTCAGCGGTGAGACTCGTGTGTATTGACTCAGTGTGGTTCAGATAAATACTTCATCATGTGCAGCATGGGGCACGATAAAAGGTGAATTTGGAAATTGTACATGTTACTGAAACCCCCTAATGATACTTCTATAAGGTGTAAACGGAGTAAAGAACTATACCTAAATCTTAAATTATAAATTGTTCTAATTTCAGTTTAGATGGATGCTAATATTTCGATGAATATTCTATTTACATCAGCATTTGATTTGTTACAACGTACCAAAAAAAAAAAAAAAAAGCCTATAAAATACTCGGCATGTCAGAGGTGATTTTAGAGAGTTAGCACTCTAGCACGCACACAGGCAGTTTATATATCTGGAGTTGAATAATGTGGCATCCCCCTGGCATCTCAGAACCCACATTAATTAGAAGGTATGGATTAATGATGTCAGACCTGCAGGGGCTAATTACCAAGTCTACCTCAGTAACCTTTCAACACATTATAACACTCTTGTTTCCAGCCCAATTTTCTCTCCAGCAGCGACATTTGACAAAAGGAAAGGACTCCAAGTAATAACGCTTGCTTTAGGTCACCTAATAACACAGAAGAGAGAAAAACTGTATGGAAATGTGAAATATTATCTACCACAAGCTAAATGTCATAACTATATTTCACTTATTTCTTTAGTCTGCTGGAATGTTGAAATTGGGTCAAATCCGATCATTTGAATCAAAAGCGATGATGTAATTCAGATACTAAGCCAAGGAGAGGATTCAAAGCACCTGCTACCGGCCATGGACTCGCTATCCTGTAGTTTATCTTATCTCATAAACACATCCTTCTTCTATTGCCTTAGCCTAAATATTTACATAGCCTGAATTATGTTGTGCATCCATGTTTATTAATGAACATTTTAAGTGACTTCAATGCTTTCCTTATTAAGCAATGACAGGAAGCTATATCTAGCTGTGACTGAAAAATAAGTACAAGACATTCCTAGGTCTCTGGATTTGATGTGCCTGATATATGTGTTGATGGCACGTAGGAGTGACAGAGGGAGGAGGCAAGGCTCAACTAAGGCCTTGGGTCTCTGGATCAGGAATTTCTCATTACAGATCTCCTTGAACTCCTCAGACTGTTGTCGGGGCTCCGGGCAGTAAATCACATGAAGACCGTGGCAGGTGCGGCCGTGACCTTACCCTGGTCCTCCCATACGATTTCCTCCTTGCTTTCCTTTTCCTTTAAAAACTCCCAAACACCCGTTTTGCAAACTTGCCTTTTTTGTCATATTTAGGCAGAAGAAAAACATACCTTTAAATGAAAAAATGCAGTTTATAAGCCAGAGTATTAAGTCATAAAATGTGATTATGTATTGTTCCAAGCAATTGAAGGAAATGCAAATTGTTTTTTTCTTTTTTCTTTCTTTCTTTCCTGCTTCTGACAAAATACTGACAAGTGTGCTGTAGTGCTTTTAACCTTTCTGCTAGCAACCACTTCAGCAGACATATGGATGGCCGTCTATCTTGCCATCACAACAGATGAGCAGATTAGATGCTCCCAGACCTCGCAGGACCACATAAACCATTCCACAGAAAACCATTGTCAGTCACACACTCAATCATGCCCCCCCCCCTATGTGCCTTATGGTCCCTCCCTAACACACATCCTTCCACCTCGCCGCTTCACCCAAACACTGATCATTGAACTTGAAGGAACTCAAGGGCAATGCCTTATTTCCTTCCCAAAAGGAAAAGTAGAAAACCTTAATCAAATTGTGTCAGGAAAAAAAAAATGAAACAAAGAGCATACTGCAAAAACAGTAAGTGAAGGTCATAGGTGTAATGGCATTTCTCAAACAAAAGTTGAATTTATCATTGAAATAACAAAGAAAAAAGAAAAATTGACATTTGTGATTGTGAGAATAATTTGACGGTGCAAAGAGGCCGAATTCCCATAAAAACTCTGCAAGGCAAGACAGACTTTACAGTAAAACCATGACAAATAAAGTTGGATGTGATTTGTGTCGGTATAAATCATTTGTTTATTGAGGGGTAAATGTTTAAGAACATGTGGGATGGAACGAAACATGCATCTGTGCACATATGCACCAACCATTTGCAGTGTGCTAGTGTGCTGCAGTGTGTTTTATGGAGGAAATTAGGAGTTAGTATTCCCTCACCATCTGTGACCTCCAGTTGAGCCTTGGCGAGGATACTGCCTGCAACGGTCAGGGCCTGGCAGATATAATAACCAGCATCTGCCCGCTGCACTGAGGAGATGGTGAGGTCTCCACTGGGTGACACAGAGAAGCGACTGTTGGGCTGCTGGGGTTGGTTCGGAAAGAGCAAATTCTGTAGGAAGAGGAGCAAACATCCAATGAGTGCGGGAACATGGAACTAGTATAAGCTGGAAAAATGACAAAACAGCCACACAGTCACAAACATACTATGCACAATGAAGTACACACACATTACAAATGTAAAATTTCATTTATCACTTGATGAGCTAACCTCACAAACTGCCCACATCCACACAGTTTGATGACTTTGTTTCATTCTTAGTCTTGCGCCAAGCCAGAGGCACCACTGTGTTATCATAAAGGCAACTTTTGCTCTTGTTGGCTCTAGGTCTACTTTCCTTTACACTTCAATTCCACAGCAGTTTTGAACTGCTCTAAAACCCACAGAGACCATCCATTTTAGTTGGACTCATAATACTTCAACAGAAGAGGGATAATCAATGTTTTCCAGAGTAAATATAAGATTAGAGGACTGATGACATTGATAAAGCATCATCTCTTCTATTCAGCCACTCGATCCCAGCTGGGGTTTTATTCGTATTCTTTTTTCTCATGATCCCAAAGGTAAAAAGCAAACACATTAATTATATTTAATTACACATAATCACTTAAATGTGACAAATTATGTTTTCTTTTTTTTAAATTAGGTACTGCGCATCCAGCACATGAGCGTTGTACACTCCATTATGCTGTGAGAAAAACAAGCCTTTCTGTCATTTAATAACCGTACTGAATGGGCTTTAATTTGCTCTCTCAACAAATACATCCATATTTTTTGGTGGGTGTGGTAGAGAGAGCATTGATAAACACAAGGACAAAGATGAGCGCCGGGATGACGAGAGCGTGCAACTGCTTGTACAAAGGTTTTTCTGTAATGCATTCATTTTATAAGGCTCATCTTTAATGACAAGCGAGGCACACGCCGGATGCAAAATCTGCTCATAGCTCACAAATTACTCAATGATCCTGAGTCATAGGCTTCAGGTCAGACACTGGTAAGAGGTAAGTATAAGTGGGTGAGTACAAATGTTTGTGTGAACATGTAACCATGCGTCTCACCTCTGTTGACTCTTTTAAAAAGAACTTTACAGTAACTGTCAGCCTGCAGGCTTCGTGTGGCGTATCTATGTTTTTTGTGTGTGTTTGAACCTTAGCCAGAGTTGAATCATATCTGTGGCTCATCTACAAGCCCCAACAGGCTCCTAATTGGCACTGTTGCTGCCGTGGTGAGGACACCCAGGTATTTGAATGGGTTATCTACTTGACTGAGGGACAGGATCGTTCTTATCTAAGCAGGGTCACGGGAAACCGATAACCGATTTACCGGGCACACTGCTGTTTGGTGGCTCCTGAGAACAACGGTGTATCTGTGCCTGTAGTAAAGATACTGATGACAGATAGCGGAGTTTCAAGTGCTGCATCTATGTGTGTGTGAGCATGTGCAAGGCAAGGGGCTCATAAGTAGTCAGCAACTGTGCATACGACCATGGATGTAGATAACAGAGGCTACTAACTAAACAAGCGACATATTTTCACATGTAAGAATTGATGCAAAAAAAAAAAAAAGATTCTACCCACTGGTTTGTGAGATTATATGCTCTTACCTGACTTCCCTCCTTCTGCCAGAAGACGGCAGGCTGAGGGTTTCCTTTGGTTTCACACGGGAAAGTGGCAGTGCGGCCTTGAGCCACAATTTGGTCCCTTGGACGGATGACAAACTGGGGCGCAGCTGAAGCCAAAGGGTGAAAACACCAATGTTAGTAGAGGCCAAACATCAGGGCTGAATTATCAGAGTTTGGGGATTTCAAGCAAAGACAAGCAATATACACCACGTTCAAATCAAAATGGGAGTGCTGTACAGAGCTTCCATGCAGCTTTTTATCCGTCTTTCACTCTCAAGTGGCTCTGAGCAGAGGAGGAACACCAATGACTATCATTGCCATGGTAACCAGTTTGGCCATTCATCCAGGTGAGACTGAGGCTGAATGAATGACAGTCACGTTGGCATTCACACGGGGAAGCGCCTTGGTCACAATGGTGCTTGGATCTAAGACAACACGAAGGACCACCCATGCCCTGGAAACATCCAAAACTATGAACAGGTATAGACATATAATGGCTAATCACGTCTGACTCTTCGAATGTGAGCTTTAGTTCACGTCAGAATGAATGTCACATAAAAGCTGCAATCTGAAGTGGCTCAGTATAAGGCTACATCGAAAGGGTAGAGAGAAGAAAAGGTTATTTCTGTGTTAGCCACACTTCAAGCTAACGCCGCTCCATCCCAGAGAGAAAAGAGGCTATCAGACTGTGAAGCTTTCTCAGTCAATATTTGTGACTCAATCACAGGCCAGACCAGTTGTCACACACTTGCAGTTGGGACAGAGTGAGACGTTTGTGACTGACAACTTGACAGATGCAGTTCATTAATGACGAGAGGAGTTTAAGGATTAGATGCAAGTTCTTTTGGCATGCAGCGTTGCCTCTCATCGCTCCCTGACCATTTCCTTGATGACAAACTTAGGGAGGTGCCCACAATTCAATTAGCAAGCAAAAGGCAGATGAACTGAGTGCATAGTTGGGATCAAAGGGGGCTATAGTGTGCTTTCTTGCTCGTGATGAACTCAATTTACATCAACAGATATTTGAACAACTGATATAAAAGTTCAGCTCTACAATGCCTCACATATGTATGACAGTAGAGAAGAAGACATGTTATTCCTTCATAGTCTTTTTGAGCAGGACTCCCAGTGCTTACACAGTTGACCTACTAATTATAAGAGCAATTGGAGAATATACTGTAACTACACTTACGTCCTGAGCAAAAAATCTCTGATGTTGATCTAAGCAAAATTTACTGCATTGACCAAAGAACTCTATTTGCTTTTTGGGTGTCTTGGTCCAGTGTCGACAAGTGGCAGGTTTTCCAAAGATAGGACATCGACGGCATGCGCCTTGGAGGAGGAAACATGGTTCCTACAGAGATAAAGTCCAGGCCTAACCTCAAGTAAGTCATGACAATGGGTAGTAGACGCCTTAAGAAAAATGAAACGAAAAACAAAGAAGTTTCTACTAATCTTTCTTGAATTCTGTGACAAGAAAAAAAAAAAGTTGGAATGCAACACTTTGCATTCTTTTTGTTTCATTTAATTTCTTTGTTAAGTCCTTCCACTGAAAAGCTAGCTGGTTCCAGTAAGGCCAAAGTCTTCCTAGTTGGCTAGTTTCTACATGTAATCCCTTTTTGGGGGGTGTATTTGTCAAAGATACACACAGTTGGGAATGGTACAGATGGCTACAGATTTACTGCCTTCCCATTTGGCCTTCTGCAGCTCAGATATCTTGTGGCTCTGACAAAGCTGGGCCTGATACAGAGCTCCTAAATCATGCTTTGGCAAGGAAGGACTCAGTTCCCTCCCTTCACTTCCTCTGTTCTGCTCCATCCTACATACTGCATTACTAACTGCTCACTTAAAATATGGCTTAACACCTTCCAGAGTGGTCCCACATTACTTCCCTGGCCGACCTTGTCCTTTCTCACACTCTCTTCTACAGTGTTTTTTTTTCTTTCCCATTCTCATTGGCTCTTTTGCACATTGACCATTTTTTCATTTATGAAATTGATATGGATTTAATGTAACTTATTTCCAACTTTATTCCATATTGCAGATATTTATCCAAGTTCTGTCAAACAGAATTAGGTTATGGAATTTTGTTTGGATAATTGTTTGCAGCTGGATGTCAAAAACAAAAAATGCTGTTCAGCTAGATTTCATCATATATCATAAATCTGTTTATGATCTTTAATGAAGTCAAATACGAGGCATCAGTGGAGGCTCTTTTTAACTGAGATTCCCTAATTAAGACAATTTTTTTCCTATTGTACATGACTTTTTGACCCATTGATAACTGGTCAAAAATCCATTTTGAGTACAGTATCTATCAGCTCATATTGTAGTTTTGGGGTGTTTAGCTTATAACCTGAGATTAATCTTGGGCTCACTCTAAATCTATGGCACCATCTTCAAAAAAAGGAAAAGGAAAGACACTTGTGGGACATGAGAGGGGGATGGACCTGATGAAGGAGAGCACAGGCGGGTGGGGGTTGAGGGCCAAAGAGAAAAAATAGATCAAAAACTCATACAAATCAAGAGGAAGTCAGAGTGTGACAGTTTCACAGCTTGGCTCAGAGCTGGCCCGGTTTTGATTAAGAGCCCTTTAATGACATGTGAGAGGCTCCTTCCTGTCCCCGCCTAAGGAAACACATGATCAGGTGTCCATATTTAATTCATGACGAGTCACATCTGCCTGGTTTGGAGAGGCCTCGGCGTAAAACAGCAGTCAGGGTGAAAAGAACAAATGGACAGAGAGGCAGACATCCATTCAGTAGACCCAGGCTCCAAATAAGAAGTCTCCTTTAAAATCTCACATTCAATCATATTTTATTCAGAAGTCGACAGCAATTACTGTCTCTTCCCACAGCCAGAGTGAATGTGTAATTTCCTCTATATTCTTGAAAGCTGACAGTTTGACAGTCATAGAACAGCCACGGCTGTTTTGGCAACCAAAGTCCTGCCATTGATGCAGTGTCTGGGTTTTTCTGCCAGTCAAGCCTGTCTCGACACACACTTCTGCCATAATTTGCCTCCCTCTTCTTTGTCCTGACACATGTTTCCTGTTCCTGTATTCCTCCTATTTCTACACTCTCCAAAAAGCACAGCTCTCCCTCCGGATGCCCAACGTGAAAATCACTTGCATTATAATTCAACTTCTACTTAGTATATCATATTTAGTTGTGTCCTGACCTTTTCCCAATCTTTAGGAAAATAAAATGAGCCTCCCAGCACTGTGTAATGGAGCTCTGAATGAAATAAACTCATCCAAAATAAACAGATTTCAGCTTTGTGTTCCAAAAATCCCAGATGGTCTCAAGACATGCAAGTTAAACACATCCTGGACCAGATGAGATGACAATGTCTGTGACTGTCAGCCATCTCAGTCATTGTAAAGGACATTGTCTTACAATCAGGATAGACTTTAGTCTCAAGCTATTGGTTGGAATGGAAGCTGTGAGTTACTACACTTGATAAATCTGTGCAGTACCATGCTGCTACACCAGCTCTATCAGCTACCGGATCATTTCAAATGTAAGTGATAATAAACATACAAACATACAAAATGTGCACTTGGCAAAGACAATTATTTTGTATATTTTGTGGCTTTTGTTTAAACTATGACATTGTGAAAATAAAGAATATACTAAGTCATGCTTTCTTTATCTAAAAAGATGTTTTAATGCTGCAACATTTATTACAAAGTTACAGAATGAAATATACCACAATAATAATAATAATTAAATTTCTTAACATATATTCAAGTAAATGCTGCGTATAATTAAGTTCACTGAATACTTGGTTACTTAAACAATTTATAAGCAATATGAAAAAAAAAATTTCCTAGAAGCTTTGTCTCTGAGTTTTGGCAAGTTGCTGCAAAGAAGAAAAAATGCATCTGGCTGCATTCAGTTCAGTTCATTTTAGTTCGATTAACAGATAGACCTTGTGTAATAGGCCGTTAGTGTTTTAGAGATTCAAGTAGACAACACATAACGATAATTCTGAGGGTACACAGTATGATGTAGCACCTGTGTTAGTAAAATACAGCAATGTCAAAGCAATGGTAATTGATTTTCAGGCAGTTGAGTGCAGTAGTAGCATGTGTGGAGAGGGCATGCAGGATGAAATCAAATCAGAAGGATGGGTACTTACCAACAGGGCGAGCTGGAGACACAACAATGGAGGAGTGGATACACAAAAGGAACAAATTAAGACACAGACACACAAACATATAAAACAAGACAAGAGGAACAGAACAAACATAATAAAATAAGACACAAAGAAACCAAAGTCAGAATGAATGACATGTGTTGGGGCCAACACTTCACTTCACAGAGGATCCAGTAGTATTTGTTTGCAAGATAGAATAATTGATAAGGTAATAGTGAATTATGTGCTCTTGTATGAGCGCTCCCTGGTGGTTAAAAAAAAGCTTACATTCCATGCAAATACCTGCAGGGGCAGCTCACTCTTGTCAGAAAACAAACATACTACTGGACCCTGTCTGGTTTAATGAAAGCTACAATTCTACGTGCTGATGGACAGAGCAGAAAAAAAAGAGAGCAAGAGGACGGGAGAGAGCATTTTAAAGACTAAGTGAAGACACCATGTGGATTACAGGCAGAGGCTGCAGCTTCTGAAACTCTCTCTCTCTCGCCAGAAGAGTTAGTGCAGGTAGTGGTTCCCAAATGTGCGTCCTCACCATCGATGAAAACACAAAGATAACACTTCCACAAAGACATCCTTCGAAAAAAAAATACTGTAAAAACAACCCAGAACTACTTTTACCTTTCTCTAGCTGCCCGTGTCACTGTAAAGGGCTCCACAGAGGCCTTAAACACTTAGGTTTAATGGGAAGAAGAGTAGTGAAAAGAGGGGAAATTATGGCAAGAATGTTTTTTTTATTAACCTTGTAAACCCCCAGGTGTGGGACTGGCGGTGTGCACCAGTAATCTGTGAAATGGCTTTGCTGACTGGCTGGTTACAGCATGGCAGGTAGCATGGTTAGCGGACCACCATGAGAGGAGGGGGGGAGGAGGGTGGCAGAGTGTGTCAACACCACACAGGGAAATGTAAATAATTAAAGAGATTCATAGAGTCCTCTATATCTCTCTTGGCTCTCGGAGTCAGCATTCTAGGCTTTCACTTGTGTAAATAGGAACCTATGGAGTATACTGCCAATCTAGACCTGGTGGACGGCCTCAGTGGTCCATGAATTCTCTAAGCGTTGCTACGTGTGCTGGCTGTGAAAAGCTCACAGAGAAAAAGGTGTCTCCTACCTCTGACTGTGAGGGTGGCGGAGGCCTCCAGCTTGCCCACTCGGTTTTCTGCCACGCAGGTGAAGGTGCCCTCGTCGTTAACGGAGGCCTTCTTCACTCTCAGCACATAGTCGTCCTTGTCATACTTGATTTCATACCTGTCAACAGAGACGTTACATCGCGAATATTACCTTGCCTGTTCAGAATTAAATGAAAATACTATAAACTGGGATCCAACATTAACCCCCGTGACGAGTGGCACATGCTTCAGTATTTCACCCGTGCCTGTTGAGCCGGCTGGCAGTAGCCATGGGAGTGTACAGTACTTCCTCTTGGAGAGGCACAAAGACGCACAACTGTTCATTCTGACAAATGGAGGTTGCATTGAGCGGGATCAATTATTCAACAATGACACAGTACACAGAGAGGGGTGCATTCAGTTGGAACTCTCAAAACTTGTTCAATATTCATGAGATGTTTCTCCCTCTCTCTCTCTCTCTTGGTACGTATGTTTAACCCACATTGCAAGCTTTTGTGTGCGCCTGCATACAGTAACTGTGCCATTGTGCGTCTACTGCATGCGCATGATCGTACAGTTGCCGTGAGTCCATACAGAGCCACACTTCCTTATTGTAAAGCAACTAGCAGAATTCAATAAAGAACCTATACGGAGGCAATAGTAGTCAAATGTTTGTATTCCTGTGTGTTTGCAGATGGTCTTATGTGTGTTTAGATTTGTACGGCTGTTGACAGGGGGATGATACTGGTCTGCTTTGTTGTTCCAGCCTGTAACAGAGGAGGGTGTTGGGTGATGGGGCTGTGTCTGTCAGCCTGACATCCTTCTACTGTCTACACTCTGTCACTCAAAGACAATGAGAACGGAGGTGAGAACAAATTAAGGGGCATTCTATTAAAGCTGGATACTATATCCATCCCTTTACAACCCCCATGTGTGACGACAGAATATTCTAAACTCTTAGTTTATAGAAAAGTCTTTGTGTTGCTTTCAGCCCTTAAATCCGTACACTGCAGTCTACTCTCTCTTTTAGACTACAACTCTGGTGTCCCAAAAGTGAGATTTTTTTTTCAAATCCACATAGGGGCTTTGAAGAGAAAGTCTACCATTATGTTATCCTTTTATTATAGCTTATGCCTCTGTTCCATAAAACCCTAACGTTGTAGTCCAACAACTATTAAAACCACATGAAATTACCACAAACATTGACGTCAGCCAGACACTGGGGCTAACCCACCTGAGACAGAAAATGCAGAGTTGTTTTAGAACAAATTACAGTGGCAGTGGTCATTGTAATGAAGAAATATGCCACCCTGTGCAACACAATGACTGTTTTATGTGCCTGTATTATAGCTTTTGGATGAGAATAAAGCTCAGTGGGACAGAGGAATAAGCTGTGTTAGGTTTTGCTTGCACAGATGATACTTGTTAGAGGGGCGCATTCATTTTGGCTTTTGGTCTCTTAAGGGGGATTATTAAATGGTAATACATAATAGCACATAATATGAAGATGGATGACAGTCTGGGCAATACATCAGACAATTAGACATAGTAACAAACCAGGGTTCACAGCATTAGATTCTGATGTGACTTTAGAGTAACAATAAGCTGTATGGTCCATTTCCCTCAGAGTGGGAAAAGACCCCTCTGCTCAACCATCAGGTGTACTGATGGCAGCTTGCCACTGGCAGCTGCAAAACTAATCTGTCCTGTCGATCCATGTCTTTTTTTCTTCTTTTTTTTTTCGCCTCCTGTTATGACATTTCCTGAGCAAGCATTCAAAGGCAGCTTTATTGAAGCACATTCCTCAACTTTGACTGCCAGTTCCACGTCTCCACACAGGTACTTAAAGAGCCATAATGATTATTTGACTGAGTCATGACTGAATGCTTTGTTCTAGTGAGAGGGGATGTACAGTTCAGGTAATGGTTGGAGACATGAATAAAGCATTTAAAGAGAGTGAGTGGCATCCAAAGGAATGAGACAGCTTTTGGGACAAGCCCGTTGTCAGATGAAAAGCAAGGTAATAGAATGAGAATCGTCTCACACTCTGCCCTCTGACTATGATGGGTATAGCTCAACGTGACCTCCTGATTTGTAGGAGGTGGTGTTGATTGGCAAAACAGTGGCAGGGACAACTTAGGGCTTAGGGAAAACATCATGATTCCTTACAGAACTATGATGAAAGCAAATACAGCACATATTTCCATAGCCAGCTAATGTGTGAACATAAAAGGAATGCAATGTTTCACTTATGTTTGCTACTACAACCCCAACTCTTTCTGATTTCAATCTATACTGTGTAATGGGCAAAATATACATGCAATCTTTTTTTTTACTCCAGTCTCAGAGTTAGATTTTCTATGAAATCAGGCTGTTCTTCGTGCATTCAATGCTTTAAATTAGATGCTACAGTAACATCAGCATGCTAAGATGCTCACGCTGTCAATGCAAACATGCTGACGTCAAGGTGATAATAAGGTTAGCCATATTCACTGTGTTAGTTTAGCATGTTAGTATGTTACTAATTAATGCTGAACACCCATGTATTTAGCAAAAAAGCAAAGTATAAGATAAAATTATATTTCTAACCTGGTTTTAGCAGTAGTTAAAAAAGTCCAGGGTTTGTCATTTGGATGTATCCTCTCTGTACCATGAATGTCTGTACCACATTCCATACAATAGTTATTGAGATATAACTGCATATGTCAACCTCACGATGGCACTAAAAGAAAACTCCGATTATCACCAAAGTCAGTACAATTGATCCACTGGAGACCATGAATTCATCTTTAAAATTTAATGGCAATCCATTTAATGGTTGTTGAGATATTCAATTTGGACCAAAGTATAATGGACTGACTAAAGCGGCATTGCCATCCAAAAAGCCATGTTAAATAAATAAAAAAAGCTAATAGGCATCATTTTCTTCCAGCTATGCAGCACAAATAATGGTGTTGCCAGCAAAGCTAAGTAACAATGCCAAATAGCTAATTGCAAACTCACTCAAAATTTATTTGAACAGAATTTGATTTGGTTGTAAAACATTACAACCAAATGAAAGCATGGAACAATAACACACAGCTTTCACTTCAATTTCACTGTTTCACTTTATGCTAAGAGAGCTGCAGGTATTGTGATCACTCACAGAAAACAGTTCAGTTTCCACATCCTGGCATCTGCATGGCCGAGCCCTTACCATGTGGATAACCCCACGTAGCCACCCGCTAAACAACATGCTTATTGTTCCTGGTCCCTTCTCCATCAATCTCTCAAAACAGGACCTCAGGGTGGTTCATGACTTATTAGTGGGAAACATGAGCCCAATCAATCTGTAATCAACTTCATATATGGAATCAGCTTAGATGACAAGATGAGTGGAAATACTCAGGGATAAGAGGTAGTTTTGGACACACACATGGAAGCACACACAGAAATGGAACAGTAGCTCTTTATTGAGACTGGATTGGGGTAGAGCTCTGTTCTCTATTAGCGCAAGAATGTAATTGCACATGTAAGAGGGGATGTGGAAGGGATACGAGAGCCAAGCTCACCCTGCTGGACTCTCCCAACTTTTCAGCAAGAAAAAAGGAACTCTGTATACACATACACACTGACACACAATCATCCAACACATATCCACACATGTGCCGAGTCAGGGTGATGAGGAGTGATGGGAATGTGAGCAAATGCCAAGAAAAAGATGCATTTTTCTTGGTTGTCAACTTGTTTGCTGCCCAGAGATGGCTGTGCAAAGATGTAAACTTTATTGGACGACCTGTAAAAGCATTTCATCTGAAAAATCCCCGAGATACACTCAGAGGATTTGTCTTGAAAATGTCTGTCAGGAACACGCTCACCCGTTTTCCACCTTCAGTCTTGCACCAATTCGCTCACATTAAGAGAATCCTATCTTTTGGGTGGACAACTGAATGTGTGTGTGTGTGTACAGTTACCTACAAAATGACTCGACCTGAGATGATCTTATCTGCCTCGCCTCTTTGTATACATATGAATGGGACCAGCTGTAGGCAGGAGGGATGTATGCCAACTTTGAGCACATGACTCAAGAGACGGCAACAGGGCTAATTCCAGCCTGCTCTCTGGCCTGACCACTCTGACACAAAGTCCCCTCTCTGCTCCATTCCATCCTGACACTCATCCACTTTCACACCATCTGACTGCTTAACCTCATCCTGATCTAAAGAGAGGGACCTTCCCTCTGGACCTGTCCAGAGGGACGAGGGGGAACCTTCTCATCTCCCTTCTGTAAGGCCCTTAGCCATATCTCCTCTCCCTCCTAGCACCCCTCAGGCTTTTGCAGGGTCAAGACCTTCCCATCAGACTGACCGACAGTCGTCACTTTTTCCTAATCAAAGAACAGTTTGGCAAGATTTCAACCCCGATGGTTAGGCCGGGGGTTTGTGGGAAGAAAATTGATCCTAAATTTGCCTTTAAAAGAGTCACTTCTCCTGAGCGCCACAAAAAACATTGGCAGCATTGCAGCCTCTACTTAGTGGGAGTAGTTTGGAGCAGATGTGATGGTTGTACTGGAAAGATGTTGCAGATTGAAATAAAGAAATAGCTAAATACAGCTCATTGACCAATGCCTGGAAGCCATTCGTACGCTTTTCTCTATTTTGTGTGTGTTTGTCTGTGTGTGTGTGTCTGTCTCTCTGTGTGTTTGTGTGTCTGAGTGAAGACCAAAGAATGCACAAAGGCCAAAACACTGAGAAAGCCAGCTGAGATATTTATTTGTGCTTTCTAACTAGAATCATGCATAATGAGTCACCAGCAGGATATCTTCCTGATTACTGAAAAACTACTTCCATTATTCTGAATTATAAAGAATTAAATATTTTATCCACCCTGCTCTGTTGAAACAATCCGTGTCAACAAACCTAGAAGATGAAATAGGCTTCTGACATGGTCCTGCCACTCCGCTGACCAACCCCCTCATAAATACCAGATGTATCCACTTCAGGGGAAGTAATGAAGACAGGAACCGTAGCCTGCCGTATTTTCATTCTGCTGAGTTGCTGAGGTGAGGAATCACTGAAACTGGATGGTCAGCATAAACCAGGTGCTCCTGTCACACTACCTTTAACAACTCTCTCAAATAGAATGACCCACACACCTCTGTCACACAAACCCACACTTGTGCGCACACACACACACACACACACACACACACACACACACACACACACACACACACACACACACACACACACACACACACACACACACACACACACACACACACATAGACCACGAAGGTATTGAGTCAGAAAGAAAGGCTTTTGTGCTGAATATAGCAAGGTCTGGTGCTGTGGAGGTCAATGGGGACCAAAACACAGATAGACTGCAAGACCAAAGGGGCTCTGATAAGGCACAGGAGAGGCCACAAGGGTCCAGAGCAAATGAGGAAAGAGAGGGAAACCAAAGGACACCGTACACTGGGCTGGTAGGCAGCAGGAGATAACACATACTGCCCCTGTCCGTTTACTGGGATTCATTTTGGAGACACAAAATGAACGGGGTGAGTGGCTATTGTGTGCTTTTCAGCAAGATTCTGCAGAGATGCTTGACAGACGGATATTAATCTGATACTGATATTACTCCAAATGAAGACACTCTTCCAAATAACAAATTGGAACGTTTACAGGCAATGGTGGGAGATGGAAACTGGGCCTCAAAATGAAAGGACACTGTAGATAGATCATGCACTGTACGGTATATATATATACTGTATATATTTGAATAAACTGTCACTGTTTTATTGTATTTTCAGAGATTTTCAGACTACAGTCCAGCTGCTTGATGACATAAGCCAAAGATTTTCCCCTGGGAGGACACTACTCTGAATCTATTATTATGAAGACTGGCAAAAAGGACCAGATACCTTGTGTTTTCGAGTTTAATAAGCCCAGCACACAGTTCAGAGGTCTGTGTAACTATGGAGGACGTAGCAGGTTTTTCTTTTTTTTTGGACCAGATGGCAACATGAAGTCCTATTTGGGAGGCTAGACGATGAGGGAAAAAAAGCAATTATATGAATAAGAACAAGCTGAACAAATGGACTGATCTAATTTCAGCAAAAGGTAATTATTCAGTCTCGGCCATTCTGCCTTCATAAAACTTTATTGTATTTGAAACAGGCTGCAGTTCTCTCCTCACTGTTAAGATGCAATTGGAACACCGAAAGAAGAATTGGATAAACCTTAGCTTATTAATAACAATATTAAACTAGAAAATGTGTGTCCTAGAATGCAGAAAAACTCACCTTTTGTTGATGTGGATGGACCATAACCTGTATCATTACACACATTGTACTATTTAGCATTCATTTATCAAAGTGAAGTGCATAGACCCCCTATAGTCCCCCTTATATAACAGAATAATAACAGAATGACATGAAAATTGCCAAAGTCCAAATGTGCTCAAAAAATATAAAATAAAGTAAAATGAAGAAACCAATTATGAGATGCAAACCTTTAGAGCCCCTACAAAACATGTGTGACATTTGACTGAATTCTGTCCGGCAGTCTTTTCCTAGGTCTTCTGATATGGAAGTAGGTGTAATACCACCACACTCTCCTCTTGGAGTATTAATGCCGTCTGAACGGTGTGTACCACAGATGAGATTTAAGATTAAATACTGATTCAGTAATTAGGCTGCACTCTGTACCATGCAAATGAAAATATGAATGACACAGTGCTTCCAGAAAGAAAATCGTCTCTTAGAATAGAAGTTAGAATAAGGTCACTGAGATCATGCAAATGTTTTCTTTGCACACAAAGCAATATCTAAATCCTTATCATAATCCATGCACCTGTAGTAATAATGCACCACTTGTTCCTTGACATTTCTAAATATTTAGTCTGACGTGTGCCAGACTCGAATGTGAGTGGGTTCACAGGTATATTTCTTCTCATCAGAATGTAAACTGAAAAATATTGGACTGACCTATTTTATCACACTGTAATAGCAAAGCCTGTTAGCAAGTGTACCAGAGCAGATAAACGTGTTTGGTGGTTTTAATTTAGTTCATAAAAATCACAGTAAAACACCCACATAGGGGTTAAAGAGCAGGGCTGTTCTCCTCTAATTGAAACCATTCTTGTGTTGTCTCTATCTCCTTTCTATCCTACAGAGAATGAAGCCAATGCCATCCTTGCTTGTTTTATGTCTACGTGCCTATATGTGTGTGTGTGTGTGTGTGTGTGTGTGTGTGTTTGCCCGGGAGGCTGCTGTGGCCACTGAGCATATTAAAGACTTGTTTACTTAGCTGAGGCTTCATTTCTCTTCTTCCTAGTATAAATGTTGCACGCAAACACCCACAGAAAGACACAGGCATGCAGAAGGTCTACATGGACCAGCAAAGACAAGTCAAAACAATGTGATGGTAACGAAGGAGTGGTCTTGTTAAGTCTCTCTATGTCTACAGCGTTTTATTATAATAAGGACAGGGTAAACTTTCCATTCCCACTAACTATAGAAGTGCTTCATCTTTTATCTCTATGGTGACTGATGCGGACACCAACAGTGTAATGATGGATGGGGTGAGCTATCGCAGCTGCTTTTATTTCCTCTTCTTCTGAGCACTTGCCACTTATCAAATTGGAAACCATTCTTTTGTAAGTTTTATAACAATGCTTCTTTCAGTCAGATGGAAGCCATTTGTTTTTAATGTTTATTTAGTGAGGATAAGCAGTGGAGAGAGCAGAAACAGTTCACCACTTAATCGGAATTCTTCTGTTTTGGCACGTAAAATACGCAGCAGACAATGTCAGAATTAGAATATCTCTGTCTTCATCCATGTTTTCTGCTTCAAAAGCTAAAGTGGAGAATTAAATATTGCGAGGAAAACAAAAGCTCACGCGGCGTAATTAGTAACACTGCGATTTTTATTGCTTTTAATTTTGGTACTCTCTTTTTCATGGCTTCAGCTCTTTTATCCATATCCAAGAAAGGCCGGACTTCAAAAGGATGACACAGTTAGCAAGATGCCGGCACATGACACTCATACCACTCTTTTATAAATCTGTTAATTAGTCAACAAAATGAACTCTACTTCCAGAGCCAACTCCCCATCAAAGACATAAAATACTTTTATGTATTTGCTTTGGCACAGCGCTCGTGTCCCCCTGCCCAGCGAACCAAGTCCTTATCAGACACAAACAACCCACCCACGCACGGCTCTGTAGTTATAGGCTTTAGAGATGTCAGGTCCACTGAGTGTATGTTGCAAGAGGTGATGGAAAGAGTGTGTGAATGACTTGCTGGCTGGGGACAGAACGCTGGTCTCTTTGAAGCCCACTCCTGACCAAGACACTGCTTTTGACTGTGAGTACAGTGAGTCATGAAGAGGAACACGCCAACACACAGGCGCCAACCAGAACAGTATCACTACATCATCAGCTGTATTATTGTGTTTTTGTTGTTTTAAAAACATTTTCTTTACAGGAAATGAGACAGACTATAATAGCTGAAGCATTTTTCTGTAAATTACAGACTTTTATCACCCTCTGTTTTAGCAACTTTCAACGAATGCATGTGTCAGCTACGGTGCACAGACCTTGCTGGATGGGGTGAAAGGGGGAGGATTATTTGTTCCAGCTATTTGTGACAAGATTTCACCCGAGCAGCGAACCTGTACGCAGACACTTGAGGGCCACGTCAGCTGCTATCCGCTGTCTCTTCCTATCTCCAGTTTTTCTATCTGTATGTCTGCTTCTCAGTGTGCCAGGCTTTTTTCTGCCCCTATAAATGTCTATCTTCCTGCCTCCCTGCCCTCTTACCTGTCACTCAGTTTTAATTGACTGGCTCAATATATGTTTGTCTTCATGCAGACCCCTTCCTTGACATGAGACACCGTCTAACCCTGTTATGGCTGTGGAAGCTGTCTTCTGGGGAAGGGTGGAGTAATTTCATCCTAAATTAGTGATGTGCATTGTGTAGCCTAACAGAACTCTGTAATGCAGTCAGCATAATTTTAAAAAAAAAGTCACTCATACTGACACCAGTGCCTCCACAGCTCTTTTATAAGTAACACACACATTCATATACAGACAGACACACACATGCATCTCAGCATACATGCTCTAAACCATTTGCGTATATACTGTAACAGAGAAAGAGTGATTTCTCCTCCGAGCCATCATCTAATCATAATCTTTGGAAACTTTTCAGCTCTGAAATAAAGGCTTTTATGAAAATATTCTGGTAGATCGACTTACTTCCCACGAGGAACATCCACGTCATCTTTCCTCCAGCGTACATTCGGCTGAGGGTCTCCTTGTACCTGGCAGCGGAACTCCACCGACTCCTCTTCCAGGATCACCTGGTTGATGGGTCTCCGCAGGAAGGTCGGTCGCTCTGCAGGATGGGAAGAGGATAGAGATAGATGATTTTACAGTGCAATGCAATGGGTCTATGCCAGTGTGTGAATACACAGTGCATGTACACAGTGGACTCTTCCAACAGAAGATCTGTTATTGTCTTCTACACCTGTTCTTTAGCCTTGTGTCAGCTTCAAGAGAACTGGTGGAACGAAGCTTACCAAAGACTGTGACTTGTGCCGTCTCGCTGTCCCTCTCTCCCACCATGTTGGTACCCACACAGATGTACATGCCAGCATCACTCTTTCTTGTGTTGGAGATCATTAGCTTCCCTCCTCGAATCTAGAGAAAATAAAAGTTGCTTAAAAACACAAACATTTGCATTTGATGACTTCCTATTTTCTTCCTCTTTTATTTTCTTAATTTAAGTCCTTACCTCCTTACATTTTACATAAAAATGCAGTGGCAAAGGAGTGACCCCTCACTAGCATTTTCCTGTGCCCACAACAATGCCATTCAGAGTAGACATTGACAGTAGCTATTCAGTCCAGCTATTAAAACACATGGTAAGAGTACTCACTGTGATCCTGTCATCCTTGTCGTCAATTCTCACTTTGTCCTTCTTCCAGTAGATAGTGGGTTCAGGATGGCCTCTGGGAGGAACACACTCAAGGATGGCCGGCTCTCCCGCTGCCACCACCACATCCGTTGGGTTTTGTCTAAAGTCGTCTCGCAACACTGAGGGGGGAAAAAAAGAAGAAGGAAATATTCAGGGAGAGTATAGTTGTGTAAATCCCAACATATTTATATTGTCCTATCATGTATTGAGTTGTGTGCTCAACACAGCGTGAATGTACGCGGCTTTCATTGCGGCTATTCAAATGGGTTGAGCAGCTGACAAGGCAAGCACAAGTAAAAGATAATTGGAGCTAATGGAGGTCCCTGTGGAGGTGGCTGAACAAACAGAAACAGAATGCCCTGAAGCCCGATGTCATTCACATGTGAGAGCTCAAAGGGGTGCAACACAGCCTCCATTTTTTCACTCAGACTAAAAGAAAAAAAAAACGGTGGGTGGTCTGATGAACAACTGTGGCCTTGTATCTAATCACCCTCAGGTAGGCCTTTCATCACAGAAATAGCCTCTCACTATGCACAGCGTCCAGTGAGACACACAACACCCGCTGCTGTAACACACAATCACAGACACGAGCGCACAAAGGCAAACGTGAAAGCAAAAACCTTCACAAACTCTGAGTCAATTGTGTATTCAGAGCATGATACAACTTACACCCCAACGAGTGAACACAGGCCTAATGTAGTAAAAAAGAAAGGTTTAAAGGTACAAACTGGAGGTCGCTGTGCCTCTCTCCTGCTGTGCGTACCCAAACAGATCTTTCTCCATTTGATCTACAATAAATCTAATCCATGGAAAAGCACTTTAAGAATTTCAGCCTCGACAGTGTCCATCCAGCGAGGGACACATGATTCCTCTGAAGGATAAAAGGACTGAGCCCGTTGGAGGATGTTTGAAGATGCTTGAGGGGGGCTAAATTAAGGGCAGCACCACAGGTCCTTATGTAAATTCCACACGGTACCGGGGAAAATGGCAGGGAGGGCCGGGATTATAAGAGGGGATAACAGGTCCCTGCGCTCTAGGCTTCTCTCATCTCTTCATTCACTCTTCTTAGCCTCTCTACAGAAAGCCGTGCACCCATTGTCTTCTTATTTATTTATTTAGCAAGGGGAAGAGGGGCGGAGGACGAGAGGAAGCTTTCAACCCAATTATCCTGGGGATGCACATGGGTACAGAGTGGGACTTTTGTGTGACATGAATTCAAATGAAACCTTTACACCGGGGTAATATAGGAGAGAATATCGAAGAAGTAGAGGTTTTTTTTGTTGTTGTCTCTCTCTCATATAGGGCTGCCCTCTAATCAAATGAGCTCAGGTAATTAGCCAGCTCCAGAGTGGTCGATCCCCCAGCCAGGGTGGGCTTAACAGAAAGCACTAGTGGGCTCTCCGTGTTTGTATTACAAAAACAAGCCCTGTTTGAAATCGTAGCCTCGTTTGCAGCTCACGCTCCTTGTTGTTTTCAAGATCACACTGGATTTAATTGCTCCTTTCCATTCATTGCAAGCACCTATGAGATTTTGTCGGAATCAATTTCCTTTGAAACAGAACAGTGACAAAAGAAACACACATTAGGCGCATCATTACGGCGCTTGTGTTACACTGTCTAATCCAATCTAACTATGCACAGTGCGTGACAGTAAAATGCTCCCCTACCCTGCAATCTAAATAGAAGAGCAAAGACAGAAAAAAAAAAAAAAAACTGAGTGGCAGCACAGTCAAGCAAATAAAATATATGCACACACTTGTTGAGAACAGGATGAAAACAGAGTAACAAACAGATACAAGCAAACAAACAGATGACACTGGTGTAGGGATTACGCCGTGTGTGTTGGTTCAGCTCCGAACTGATATATTTACTAAGTAAATGAGGGTGAGGGTCGAATGCAAACGCACATCAGTACACTATCAAATACTACCTACAAGGCCACGGTCATCAACGTCAACCTTCACAGTAAAAGCACACACACACACAGCTCAAATATTCATCAGCTCAGTGCAATGTTTTCCTCGTTTCATTACAGTATGAGCGTGTAACACTCCCATTGCTGACTGTAGTCACCTCCATGGGCTGGGAACTATATTGCCGATCATAAAGCAAGCGGAGCTCTTATACTAGAATCATAACATGGCTTCTTTTCTCTGCGAGGTGAATCTGATATGTATGTATCCTTGAGTGGGTCGGTGTATTTGCCGTGGAAAAGCTGAACTTTTGCTCCAACTCTGAGGCCCTTTAGGCATTCAGGGCCAAATAAGGCAACAGATGTAACGTAATTGCCTTTCTATCCCCCTGAAACACTCAGCTCTTCTTCCACTGAAAACATTCCACCTCCCATGGAGTTCCAGCAGGCCCCAAACTCTGCCGTCTTGCTTACTTGCTTATTAATATTCATATATATTTTTACATTTACACCTCTCACTTGGCAAGTGCTACATCTGTAAATCCGACTGCGGGCTAAAAAGAACCCATATCTGAATAATCTGCTCTTGCCTCTCGAATATTTCATTTATTCCCAAAATATCAGAGGAGTGGGCTGATTTGAATGAAGGAGCATGGGGCAGGGGGTAAAGCATGGCAAATTTGCAACTCCTTCAGCTGGCACCATTTCAACACCCCAAACTTAAAGGCGAGGGAGTCAGGCTGCTGTGCTGTACGAAACAGCCAAGGGGTTGAGAGCGGAGGCCATTGCCAAAATGAAACACAAAGGAGACGCCCACGCAGTTACTTTGTGAACCAGATTGTGCTACATTGGTTGGGGGAGGCTGTGCCAGCAACCATTAGCAATGTCCAGCAGTGTGTGTATGTGTGTGTGTCCCTTTAGCTGGGATTCAAAGACTTCACACATTAAAAAAAAAGAAGAAAAAAAAGAAATCATCCTGATGCTGACACATGTAAGCACAAACAGCCAGCATCATAGCACAGAGGTGGTAGGGCAAGGAAAGGACGGGGAGAGATAATTTGTACAGTGCACCCTGTTCTTCCACCCAAGATACTGACTGGAGGCTGACACTGCTTGTTGGTAAGATTAGTGGGACGCCTTGACTGAAGCGTCCAGCCTGCATTCTGAGATAAGTGCAGACAAATGCATTCACCTACAGGAGCGCAGCTAGCTTTAGTTCACAAAGGTTGTGCACTGCCCAAACACCGCAGACTGATTTTTTTTTTATCCCCCCCTCGTTTTGACATTCACCTCACTTTCATAGTCATACGAAAACTAAAAAAAACTGTGAAATAGCTCTTAGAATAATATGTGTATTATTGTTTGAATACATGTGAATGTTTGTGTAGATATTATTTTTTTTCCTTCCCCCTTGCTTTCATAGATTTTGTCTTGGGTCAGGGGCGAAGAAACACAGACAGAGATTACAACAGCTAGAAGCCCGGGGCCATACCCCGGCACCCAGATCCACCACCTCGTACCGCACTGATTAGAAAATAAAGCATGCACACACACATAGAAGCTGGGAGAGCTGTAGAGAGGTAGCTCCAAGCTATAATATCATTTCGTTCGAGTGCTTTTTGCGCTTCATCCGGCAGAGTGCTATTACAATACCGCCATTTTCAATTCCGCCCTTAGAGAAGAGGGACAATATATATGTCACTTGACAAAAAATACAAAACCCACTCTATGTGCTGTCATTGATGTTTTGTATTACTGTTAACGCTGAAGGCAGGAGGGGGATAATGCCACACATATAATACTACACACTGTGAAAGGAGATGTGCTCCATTTGTCTGGATGCAAGCTTTTTTTCTCCAGCGCCGACTCGCTCGTTTGCCCCCCCACTGGCCAGACCTAACCTTTACCCCCTATCCAGATGCAGAAATTACCCCCTCAGCAGGTAGGGAAGCAGCAGGTTCACACATATCCGCTATATTCCTCTGGTGAGGGGCTGAAGGTCAGACCAGAGAAACAACTGCAAAAATATGGCTGTCTGGCGGTGCCAAAGGCTGTTCCTCCTCTGAGAAGTGAGTAGAGGCTCTCATCATTAGCACGACTCATCACCATGTCTATGTCTGTCTTACTCTCTTCTATCACCATCAGAGGTCATTCTCTGTCTTTCTCTTCCATCTTCTTAGTTCATCTTTTTTTCTTTTTCTTTTTCCCAATCCCACAGCATTGTCCCATACGTTTCCTTTCCCCTCTGCTTTGCTTGTCAGGGCTTTCTCTGCATGCATTGACTACAGATGAGGTTTTCACAGATGAAGCCATATACACACACCCGATCATTCTCCACAGTCCTCGGCCGAGCCCGATATCATCTCCACTACCATTCTCCCTATCTGCAAATCCCGAGCTAAGGGGCTGTAAATAACACTGTCACTTTCACAGATAAGATGTAGGAAATATGGAAAAGAGTGACGGTAAAGAGAATCACATAGCTGGCAGTGATGCCCATAGTGTGTGTGCGGGGGGGGGGATCACCAGCGGTGATATCATATGAAATGTGCATTTTTGATACAGCCATGGAGGGAATAAAAGAGACAGAGTATATGTGCTCTGGTGAGAGTGTTGAAAGAAAAGAGGCAAGACGTAGCACAACAGGGGATGACTAGAGGATGCCTGATCAAGGTCAAACTGACGGGACGAGTACAAAGGTGCTGAATAGGTTGAGCCGACTGTGAATGAATGGAGTGCATTCCATCAAACTCATACCACATACTGTGCTTCTGCCTCTGATTCAGTAGATAAGCCTAAACAAACATCCTTATTTAAACAGCAGCCACGTTCAAAGCTCATTTTTCAAACAGCACCCCTAATTTGGCCTAACAAGCCCCTTGGCAGCACAGTAATGACAGGAGGACCACAACGGGCGATTCTGCTGGCCCATCCAGGAAAAATGTGCAGTTCTGCTCCTGAGAAACAATGTAATTTAGTCTTAATGAACCTCATTCCTTTTAAAGCCTTTAACAATACCAACATACACACACACACACACACACACACACACACACACACACACACACACACACACACACACACACACACACACACACACACAGACAAAATTCAATTTACCCTAATACATTCTTTATGGTAATGTATAGCTCATTAAAATGTTAGTTAAAAACTCATTAAAATTCACTTGAAGAAGTAATGGCTTCATTACAGTAATATGCTGAAAAGCAAAGAAAAGACAAGTAAGGACAAGGGGAAGAAAGAGAGCAGAGAGTGACAGCCTTCTAATCACTTAATTGTGTCTAAAACGGAATACATTTGCATAATAAATAACAATGTGCTGCATCCAAATGTATTTTTCTATTCTCATAGCGTTCTGTAATTAACAGGCGCGGCAATTAAAGGTGCAATTTTTCCTAAAATCATTTTGGTGGCCACTCTAGCTTTATATTCTGTTGTCTTGTTTATGGTCATAAATGTGTTTTTTTTGGGGGGGGGGGGGGGGGGGGGCGGGCGCCCTTGGCAGATGCACACAGTGCTGAAACTGGAGCTGGCTGATACTGACAAACAATGTGCCCATGGGTCTTTGTGCCTGCTCTGATAAGGCATGATGTTGTGCTGATGCTTCTGCTCGGTCCAGAATGGACACTTCACAGCCGGGAGGGGGAGTAAAATGTGAAGGAGGGAGAAGAAGACAAGGAGAGGGAGGAGGGATGTGACCGGGATTGATTTCCTGCCAATTCCAGTACAGACGGCTCTGACGGAGGAAGTGAGGTGTCATGACGGAGCAGGCGGGTCTGTTCCTGCATCGGGTAAAGGAAGACAGGGGAGGAAGTAGCTCACCCAGGCCAACAGGTAAATGTCTCCTGTTAATGTCTTCTCTCTTAGGCTCCGTTTACGCGACAACATTTTGCTGAAACCGGAGAAGTTTTTTCTTTATGGTTTCAAAAACTTCAGTTTTCACACTGCATCGTTTATGAAACGATCCCCGAACACATGAGTCTGAAAAAAACGATTGAAAACACTAGTACAGTATGTATGCCAAGGCAGTAGTTGGTCTAACTTTTCAAAATCAACACCACAGAATCAGATCACAGTGGTGGTTCAGCCAATCTACACTCACAAAGCGTAAGCACAAACAAAACCGGACGGTAAGACGTTGTAGTTTTGTTTTTTTGGCCATAGCAGGCTATTTGCTGTCTGCACGCGAATAAGGATGGCAGGGACCGTAATAGGCATGTGCAAAGCGGGGCTGTACGGTCAGCGTTTTTTCCGCCAGAGTTGCATTTTGCCCGTTTACACGAAAATGGTAAGGTGGGTGTTTTGAAAAGTCTCCATTCTAGAGCCTATTTTCACGGCCAAAACACAACAAAAGCTTTCTGTATTTGGGTGAAACAGTCACCGTGTAAACGGCCCCTTAGTCTCCTACTCCCTCAGTCTTATCTTAACATAAAAGATAACAAGGTATGGACGCTGCTGGGGTTTTATGATTAGGAGTGTAACACAGACGAGTTGCTCTGTAGGCATACTGAGAGTTAGTGCGTTGTATTTGGAGCACATAATAAAACAAAATGAAAGTCCCTTTAGCAGCTGGAATAGATTGGCTGCTCATATCATGTTGTGACTGGAGGTAGAGATTCCTATCAATAATAAGGTTCTGTAAAACAAATTGGTGATTTCCTTGTATTTACCTAGGATGTACATTTTCTCTAGAGGTCCCTGAGCACACTATAGTCTGGAGAGTCGTGTCACTTTGAGTCAGCATTATGTAACACATCAGAAGTAGGCATGAGACTCATTTACTCTAGCTAATGATGAGTTACCAAACAGCTGGACCATAATATAATCATAATATATTTATTATGTCAACCTTCAGATCTTAGAATGGAAAATTAAAGACAAACTCACTTGACTGTCCACATAGTCTACGGAGCAAAATACCAGGCTTTCATGTTCATCATGGTTCTCCTCTGAGATGATGTCTTAATATCTCATTATTTTTCATCCTCAGCATCTCACCTCTTACCTGCAGTGTTATCGCTAATATGCATAACCCCCCAAAGTGTTTTCATGTAGTCATTCAAGTGCAGCAGGTGTCCAGCTGTGACACACAAGAGGAGTATACCTCCAGTGTAGAAGCCACTGCGTTTGAAATTTGCTGGATATGTAAAAAAAATGAAATGCTGTGTGTGTGTGTGTGTGTGTTCAGCACACTTGTGTAAGCTCTGTCCTAATGACATTGAGGCAGTGACCTTCCACAGGGAAACATAATCCCCAGGATGCTGCTGAACTGTGCCCAGGCTGCATTTCCTCAGAGACCACACAAACACACACACACACACACACACACACACACACACACACACACACACACACACAAACACAAACACACACACACACACACACACACACACGCAGGAGCTGAGTCGCTTATGCAGCGTGGCGTAGGCATCTCCAGTGAAAATGAAACCCCTGCAGCCGTGTTCTGCAGTCCGCTGCTCAAATCTTCGTATAATCTTTAATAGCCTCGCCCTCTTTTTCTTCACGCACACCCTATTTGCTGCAGCTTCTCTGTATCAATTTTATTGTTTTGGTCTATAATTGGGTTGGTAGTAACAGTCAGCAGAGAGCCGTTAGGGGCTTGTAAAAAGGTGTCGCTCTGCGATGGCAGCCCCGTTTTAATTAAGCTCTCAGCTGGAGTTGAGCAGCCTTTATCTAGCTTGGTCTGATGAGCCCCAAGTACAAGTGTTCTCCACAATGTACTGCAGCGCAGGCAGGTAGGGGAAAGGTGTTTTTTACAGCAGCTGTAGACAGCCCAGTTTGCTGTAGTCACCATCCCTGCATAGATGCTGATCTACATGCCTGGACCAAGCAGATAATGGGGGGGACATCATAAAAATTCAACGTGCTTGTCTGTGTTTGTGTGTGTGTGTGTGTGTGCCATTAATGTGTCGCCTTGCGCTCATTGTGACACAGCCCCACCCATCAGTGGAGAGCAGTCATGTGTATATTGGTTGCAGATGCAGAACCTGCCTAACAATATGGCGACAGAAAAAGAGCATGAGTCTCAACAAACACAATTGATCTCACACAACTGTTGTAAATTCTAAACTAATCCTACTATACTGTTCAAGCAGGCTGTGTGCGAGGTTGATCCTGCAGTGAGAGCTATGTGCGGCTTTAAGATTAGAGATGTTCATCACCGGTCCTTCCTTGCCTGTTCACCCCTCCTCAATCCTCCTAATGGCCTCCTCAGATCATCTTTCCTTCAATCAATACTGCCTGAAAGGAAGAATCCTCACACCTAAGGACATTTTGTTCCCCTCTGTAGATCACAGGTGACACATTTTCCATGCCGGGAATCGTCCAGAGGTTTCTGGATCCACCTCTTACAGCGGGAGGTTGATATCTGCCAGTGAGGCAAACAGAAAGCAGGCGGCAGATGTGGTGGGCGTTAAATCACACGGAGCCGAGATGCAGAAACATTTAAAGAGATTTATTGATCACTTTTTAGATCTTAACTCTTGAGGAAGAGCAAAAATTTAACTGGATACAGAGATGACTTTTACAACAGCCCCGCCCATGTATGTGTATATGTGTGTGCGATGTTTATGATTGAGGAGGAAGAGGCAATTCACCATTTAGTCAGAATGTGAATCTGAGCATTCCCCTCCGTACAGCCACCGAGCGCCACTATCATCCTGAATATGTGCTATCTATTTTATGTGCGTCTGCTGAGGCATGATTGAATGCTGCACATAACATCTAAATACTTGGAATAAATTGTAGCAGTGCTGCTGCCTGCTCAGCAAATCACTGCTACATTAGGCTCACCTATCACACACTCATACACACACAAATTACAATTTCAAGCATCTGTACTGCGGGGTCTGTCAGCTTGTATGGAAAGCGGTTGCCCCGCACTCAGCACAGCGATGCACCAGCAGTACTAATAACTAACTGATCACTCCATGCTGCACAGAAATAGTCGGAGTTACGCTCGTATGCAGTCCGTTGCTCAAATGAAGAAAAAAAAAAGAAGAAAACTTGGAGACAATAAAACCATAAACACACACACACACGATGCAGACTCACAACATGTAAGGTGACGTTCTCTGACTTTTAACTATCTCAGTAGAGCATTTATATGATTTATTCATGCTTAAGCTTATCCTGTGTCATTCTGCAGAGAGAGTCTGTGTGGCAGCCCGGTTGCTTATTTGAAAATCCAATTCTTGTTAATTTTATAAGAGAGAGAATTGTGTTAGTTCCATCTGCCTCCTGGATGTACCTGTACACCCTGCTTATGTAACCTGTGTGCTAATGGGGGGAATTTAATTCATTTCAATGCATGGTGTAAAATCCCAGGATGGTCACTCAACTAGTCTGGCCTGCTGGAATCATCAGTCTGCATGTAATAACCACGGTGTGTGTGTGTGTGTGTGAGTCAATCCATGCTCATATTATCATGCAAATGGAAAACAATCTGAAACACACCACTGACTGCCAGGCTCAGGATCAGTGCAGAGCGCTGTGTCTAAACCATTCCTGTTCTGCCTCTCAGCCTTCCAGTTTTTTTTTTTTTAACTCTATTTCTTTCCTCCTGATTTATCCCACCCTCCTCAGGCACCACTTCAAAAAGGCTGATTAAACAGCAGTTTCATACTGCGCTGATGGTACATATATGTCCAACGCGTCTCTGTAGCCCGACGATGTGAGGTTAATCGTTTAGGCAAAGGAACAAAGTTAATGAAGCAACTTCTAATCTGAAGCTATTTGGAGTTCTGTCAACAGTATTGACTGCACTGCAGATGGGATAAGATATCGTTGGCGGGCACCGATGACCTACATAGCAAGGACAAGACAGTGGCTCAACAGGAGCACAGCGCAGTGATCCCACAGCTCTCCAGGGCACAGATTCCACAGCCCAGACACAACGCTAAAAAAAAAAATACACTACATGTGTGTTTATGTGCAAGCTGTGTGTGTGTGTGTGTGTGTGTGTGTGTGTGTGTGTGCGTGTCGAGCAAGAATTTCCACTTGCTTCCACCCATGCAGAGCCTTTATCTTCATACCCAGAAGCAGAAACCAGTTTGCAACCGGCTATATATATTATTACCATTAGCTTTGGAGCCAAAAACAATCAATACTAATTTCACCTGGCAATTAGCTAATAATTCAATGGGCTACAACTAGGGAGCCAGAACTGCTAAAGACAGGGGAAGGGGTGAGGGTGGAGTGGGTACGGCTGTGGTCGGCCACATGTCTGCTGTGATTGAAGCTCATGAGTATTTGATACTGAATCTTTGTTGATGTGTGAGGAGATCAAAATCAAGTGTTATTATCTAGTGCGGTTCAACCAAACAAAGCATCGTTATTCTACTGTGATAGACACACATTTTAAACATTAAATAGTCATTTGAGGTCTATAATTGAAGAAATGTTGGAAAAGCTTTATTTCTTTGAGGAATTTCCAAATGGTTTGATAATTTGATACAGTATTCCAATGATACTTCCAACTGAGTTCCAGTCATAATGATAACGATATGTGTCTTTTAGTCCGCGGGCAGCTGGTCAGCACTCAAGAATGTGAAATTGATCTATTTGTAATTGTTCAATCCAGCATTGTATGGACAACTGAGAGTCTCCAACAATGAATGAATAAAACAATTCATCTTGAGCTGACGGGGCGCTTTTCTTTCAAGGAAGTTCTTGTAATTACTACCACATTGATTATTTCATTCTACATGTTTGACACATCTTATTGGATTTATTTGTTTTTCATTATTTGAAACAGAAACGAAAACCCCCAAATGCTACTGATTTCACGACACGAACCTTTTACAGCAAACACAACCTTTGAACTGTCCTAAAATCAGTTCAATTCTGAAGACAATTTCATCTGGTGCTTGGATCAAAGGTGACTATCCCTGCCATTTAAGGCAGAAGGAATATTTTTTTCTATGATTAATTCCAGGTCTTTTGAAAGGTCACGGTGATACAATGACATTTGAAATCGCCATGTCTAATCCCAGAAAGCAGGACGTTGGGGAGCCATTAAGATGGGCCAGTGCAGTTGAGCTGGACATTTAGTGTGGCAGCAGGCACCACTTGAGTTCTTCTTCTTGCCTTCACTGGAATCCCTGATTGTACACAAGGACTACGCTCTCAGATCAGTGGGGGTGGTTGACACACATATGTATGATATAGGCACACACAGGCGCCGATGCTGTATTCCAACTAGAACACAGAGACAACCAGACGCTCTGTCCCCTGGGTAATAAAAGAGCATGACTGTGAGACTGTGGCTGCTGTAAAACCCAATTAGCATGTGTGTTTTTATCAGTTAGAGCTACACACAGAGATAACAGCTCCACAAGATTGCTTTTGCATGGCTGGCGGTCTGCCCCCTGCTGGACGCTCACGGCCAAGCAGGTACATGTGGATGATGAAAGAGTAAGGTGTGGTAAATGTGTCGCCATGGAGGGGTTTAACTCAAGTTTTTAAGTGTAAAATCACTGTTTCTTTTCGGCAAAGGCTAATTCATAACAATAAACATGCATTAAACACACTACATTAAAACAGAAGCAAAGCCGTCCCTTATAATCAACATCCAAATGCAAAATGAGAAGCACATGTTGTGCGTCTCTCACCACATGTTATCATGCATTTAGATCGAAGGTGATGCAAGGAAATCTCCCTCCGTATCACATGTAATCAAACAAAGGTTATGCCTTTTCTCCAGCTTCTGCTTGGCACGTCTCAGAGCCAGATTTCTTGCCTTCAAATGACTGTAGCTGGAGACCGAAGCGGTGACTGACAACGTCACAACACCAGCCTTATCCCCGTCTTCAAACGCCTCCATCTCACACAGGCACATAAAAGAGCGGAACAGAGCGGTGGCAATTGCGGCAGCCGTGCTCTGCAAGCCTCTGCTCCACCACGGCTGTAAAAAGAGCTACTTCTGTATTCATGTGCCGCATCACTCTGGACTCTTTGATGGCAAGGATCACTGTCAAGATGCTGAGACTCCCACCAAACATACTGTATGGCTGGAAAATCAAAACAATTAATATTCTAAATTCTTTGGAAATGCACAGAAACATTTGTGTTGCATGTGTGCCGTGTATGTAGGAGTGTGTGTTCGTGTGACACCGATTTAGTCAATTTGAGTATTATAGATTAGCTAATCATTTTCAAATCGCTTTAGCATTATTGAACATGTCATTTTAGTTGCTTCACTTATACTATTGACTCTGCTGATACTGGAGATGCTCTTGCTCAATAACAGTCAAGAACCAAATAGCAATCCAGTCAAGAGGCAGGGAGAGACAGACTAACAGTGTTTTTTTTCACCATCTTTCATTTTTCAGCCTTAAGCCATGAATAACTGAATCCATGATAGCAGCAATGGAGGGCTATTTTTTCGTACAGCATGTCTGAGTGTGGGGGAAGCATAACAAGCCACAAGAAAGCATCCTCCTCCTCCAAGAGAGGTCTTTAAATTAAGAGCAAGGAGCTCCACTCATGCATGACTGCTTCCTCCACATCCATTTCAGCATGGACCTCTGCACCCCTTTCCTTATACTGCATGCTCTCCAAAAAGAAAAAAAAGGAAAAAAAAAACATAATGATGCTTAAAATGGCTACTACTTGTAAGATGTGTCTTACATTAATGGGTCTATCGAGGACGGTTTGGCCAATGGGAGAGCCATTTTTATTACAGCTACTATTAAGAAAGGGATGGGTCCAGCCTTTAAGAGGTAACCCACACACGGTGCTCCATACTCTGCAGACTGCTGAATTAAATATGAAGGCAGGACAGGAGGGGTGGAGAAATGGGAGGGAAAAGAGGGCGGTAGATAAGAGGAGATGGGACACAGCGCCTCTGTTTAAAGAGCAGAAAGGTTACATGTGAGCACTCTGCAGAGGAAAGGGACCCCTGACCTCACCATGCCACAGTGACAACCAGCACTTAGGATTCTCCACAGGAGTCTGATCTCACCAGTTGATTGTGTCATGTTTTACATCGGAATACAAACACATGCATGTTTGCTTTGTGACGGTATATTTTGAAGCCCCGTGCCCAGCTGAAAACCACATTAACACAAATAATTGGAGGGCACTCTTCCCTAGAGGGCCCACGCGATTGAAGTCGATCAACTCTTTTGAGGAAAAAAAGAAATAGCAGTTTAAAGTTGCCTTTTCACATTCATCAGCTGATTACCATAATCACTTCACGGCTGACAGTACAGTGTAAATGTGTGCGCTATTAATGCCAGCGATTACGGGGGGACTAAAATGGCCCTTCCAGCGTGGACAGACTGATCGATCCGAGCGGATAAAGCACAAACAAACTGAAGTGACCCTTCTTGTCCACTTCATCATTATCCGCTATGAGGTTTGTCAAAGCGTCTGAGGAGGAAAACTTCGCTTTCGATACTACTCTCTGGGTCCTCGACCACTCTGCAGAAGTAATTTCACTGTGAAAACGGATTCTGAGCCCACAGCGAATGCCTCCTTGAAATGCAACGGCTGCTCTACTCTACACCACTCCAGCATCCGCCTCTAGACAGCGCCTCAAGCTGTAGATCACCCTCCCGTGAGCCCTCACTTCACTGTCAGGCCAGCAAATTCCAGCTTCATTAATAGCAGCCACTCATGTCTGACTTAAATGAATGTCCAGGCTATCAATTAGCTCAGGCAAGGCCAGGCGTAGAGTACTCGAGGGGAAAGGAGAGAGGCTTTCTAGATAGATGCTGGACAGTGGAGACAGATGATACTTTATGTTTCCCATCATTAGTCTCTTTTCTGCTTTATTTTCCCCTCATTATCTAAAACTAGTTACCTGTTGGACAGGGGTTTGTTCTTTACTCATGAGTAATTTATCTGAACCTTGACAGAATACATTCCTCTTTCCGTCAGACTTTAAATAATTTAAAACAGATCCAAAAAGCAGCCATCTGTTTACCATACTGACACAGTATGTATAGGACAGAATGTCCACATACTGCATCGCACTTCTCTTCTCATTTGGATGAGTATTTTTGTTCCCACTGCACTATAATGCAGGTCAAGAGTTGAAGGTTTATTTGTATGCTTTACCCCAATACAAAATGAACAAGTGTTGCACTTTAACTTTTACTGCCTTGCTAAATTATTTCCTGCACAATCCTAACATGTTTTTTCCCTCTTTGTTATTCATGCATCCATCCATCTCTCTATCTATCTATATCCCTTTTCCTTGATGAGTTAATTTCTCTTTCATTGCCTCTTGTCTGTGTGACCCTGACGACCCAGGAGAATCTCCTAACAGGCTTCTCTTGCCCATCAGGATTGATTGGTCCACAGCACCCTGTCAGACGCGATCAATACGTCATTCCTTCAGTAACGAGCCGTGCTCACTTGCTGCCGCTTCCTTCCCTGCATCGCTTTACTTTCATTTTATTATTATTTCTCACAGCAGATCGATGCAGGCAAACAGGCCCACTGTAAACCACACCACAATTAGAGGAGCGTCTAATCTCCTTGTTGACTCCTTCTTCTTGACTACAGCACGCGCATAAAGCACAAATGATAATGAAATCTAATGGAATTCTGTGGAATTAATCACTTCAGCAATGTAGAGAGACTAACCACAGTTCTGAACCAATAGCAATCCTGATGGAGGTGTATACCAGTCAATATCTAATATCCACATAGGTTTAACGAGCCAAAACAGCAGATTCCTCTTAGATTTGAATTTGGCCTAGAAGCTTTGAGCAGGTAAGGTGAAAATTTAAAATAAAAAAAACATAAGTTGATTAAATAGCACAAAAACAAAAACAAAAAAAACAAAACAAACAAACACATGGCATCCATACATAGACCAACACACATACATTCACATACAGGTACCAGCCCAGATCAGAGAAAGTGATGACACACGAGTCAAACTTAAGGTCTGTGTCATCCTATTAAGTGGATCTCTGCAGTATAAAATTACATTTCTAATATTGAGCACAGAAAAAGACATGCTTTGTTATAGACTAATAAAACAATGTACTCTGGCTTTAATTTGGCTATTTTTTTTTAAGGAGTACTAATGTCATACTTAAATCTGAGATGTCAGCCTTTTTTCTCCAAGACCCATAATGGCATCATATTTCTTTGTCTCTCTCTTTAAAATGCACGAGTTTCCAAAATTGAGGTCAAAACTGTCAGTGACTATGACAGAAAAGACTTCTGCAGTGTCATCACATTAACAGCTGGTTTGCGGAGAGACAAAAATAGACATAGAGCTAATTTGATCATTGAATTATAGATTCAACATGCTTGTGTAGTTCGGCCTGCTTTTGAGGCTAGGCCTGTCTGAGAGCAGGGCTGGTCATGCGACAAAAGCTGTCTGCTCTGTGCAGGCAGCGCACAAGGCAGCAGTGTGGAACTGCAGGAGTAATTAGCGAATCGGCTCTGCAGCTCCGTGTGAAGTCCGGCCTTTGAAGGAGGGAGCTCAGACTGATCAGTGGCCCCTCTGATGCAGGTTTGTGAATATTCCAACGGAGTGAGAGCTGCTAACGAGGCCTCATCTATTACTATTTGAGATGTAATTAGCGTTGTTGGAGGAATGGACCCGCGCCAAGCAAGAGAGGCTCAATCTGGGCTCTGCGTGCCTCCGAGTCCCACAGGGTAGCAACAGCAGGAGGATGAAGTGAGCTGGTTGAAGGAAACTCCCTGGAGGGTAGACAGGGCCTCACCAGCCATGACACACAGGCCAGCCAGACACATTGCCCCTATACTGGAGCACACAAGTGCATCAAGGCTGGCAAAACGAGCTCTTTGTTGGAGAAGAAAAGGGTCTCTAAAACAAACATATGCACATGGTTCCCAGCCCCAATTAATCTGTTGAAGTATCTATTGTGCTCACTGGCCAACGGTGCTGCTTTTTAAAAGTCAAACAAATAACATCCCAGGAATTATATGAATGCAATTTGCAAATATGCAACATATTTGTAAATTTATATTATGGTTATTCTATTGTGGACCTATTTTTGGAGGTATTTATGTTACTGTTGATCTAAAGTTAGTGTAATGCCTCTAAAGTGTGTTGCTTCCACAGCATGAAAGGATTCTCACAGTGAGATGAGTCTTTCCCTCCCATCTTTGTCACAACACACCCTGCATCTCTAGATTTCACGAGAGCCTCCTTCAGTTTTCATGACCTTCTTCATGTGTGTGCGCTGTGCCAAAATGTCAGGGTCTGAAGTGACAAATTGCCGATGATTCTAAGTGGCGGCCAATCTTTGCCTCTCATGTTGCAGGGGGTTGCATCAGGTGCGACTCTTGCTCTGTTAACTGTTTTGGCTGACCTTTATCCCCCTTAGGGTTCAGCTGCCTGAGTCACTGGATGTCTGGAGGGGCCATAAGGATCGTCAGTGTTTTCTCTGAACATCAGCTGTGATTTAGTGGAAGCTAATGAGCCATTTGTCTTCATCAGGACTGACTCTGCACACGCACCACCAACAAATTACAAACTGGAGGTATTAAATGCTACATGGTGCAGACACCTGTCTAAAACCATAACTCTGACATGACCAAAACTCAGTGACAGCTAGTGAAGACTTAAGAGACCAAAACATGGACTTGGCATGGTGCAGTCACTTCTCTGGAGAGTGATGGTGTAACTGGGGTGGAAAGGAGTGACCGTGATGGTATTCTGGCAAATACATTTTTTGTCCCTTTTCCACACCCGCCCTCTACACAGCAGGTCTACTTCCATCAATAGGTAGCATGAAGACCCTGAATCGGTGGAGCCTGGAAGACTTTCCGCTCTCCCTCACAACCCTACAATTAATGAGCAGTAAGCAGGCTCTGTCCACTCCCCTCGTGACCACATGCTACATTACCAGCCATGAATGAACACAGCATGTATGGGTAACAGCAAACGAAAGTGGCTAAATCTGCAAGAACAACCAGACGCTGTATAAACAAAAGGATCATGAGGTAGGCTGAGAATGGGACCTGTACTGGAGAGATATGGTATATAAGGAAAACTGTCTTTCTCAGTGGACATGTTTGATCTGGTGTTAGTTTTAGAATCATATCAATGTAAAAACAAGGACATCGCTATAGGCACTCATTCTCATCAGTGCAAAGCAGCGACACAACATTATAAAAGCAGGCTGTATTAATGAAAGGCATTGAAACATAATAAATAGGTAAACAATCAGTGAAGCTGAAGGGGGAAAGGCTTTTAAAACATTTAAGTGCAGCTAATGCTGCAGGATGACCTGTGATGGGACATGGGGAAGCGGAGGAGTGGTAAATGCCTAATAAAATAAGAGACTGTAACCTCACTCCACTTAGCTAACAGACAAAGAGATGCTTTAGGGAGCACATGAGCGATATCGTCATAAAGTCGCAACATGCTGTGCGTCTGCAGCTGTTTCTACGCCCCTTGTCTGCTTCTCTGCGCACTGAAATGAAAGAGTAGAAAAATCTTTCTCAAAGAATGTTTATGGGAAAAAAATGTTTAATATGAGGATTTGAAAGAGGGAAATTAAAAACCAACAGTAAGTACCTCTACAGTAATTTCAAAACCTTATAATCACAAGCTTGACCTTAGAGAGGGTGGTTTTGAGATTAATCTTGACGTTCATGCAATACAAGTCTTATTGGCAGATACAAACTCTATGTTTATCCAAAGCTTTCTAAAAAAATTAGTAAAAAAACAAAACAAAATCCAAGAGTCTGTGGTTGAGTATTTGTTCACTTACATAATATACAATCCTATCGTAATGGATGGAATCTGCCCCTGGCTCAAGAGTATGACTAATATCTCACTCCAAAAAAAAAAAAAGAAGAAATCATTGAATCTCAGTAACAAATCAAATAGATTGGCTTATAAATTCAAGCAGCTAGTTTTGGAGTTGGTATCAAATAACACCGAGATAAAATAAAGCCAAAGCTTGCCTGGATTAATGTGTGTATGACTATAAGTGTGCTGCTTTATGCTGTTCCTTTGCCATACCTGTCTGATGGGGAGCATGGCTGTTTGTGGGTCATTGTGCTTTTGACAGTGTATGTCAAACCTTGAGTGCTTCTGAATGGGCCTCCACTAAAAGTGTCTTGGGACAATGCCGCTCACCGTCCGTCCATCTCAGTACTGACAGTCCACCACTGAGGGAGAGACAGTCTAATTTCACTCCTGCTGATGTCGATTCAACTTGAGTGATGAGGGAGCAGTACCTCACACGCCCGTATGTACACACGGATGCTCAAGTGGTCAGAAATACACAACCAAGCATACGTACGCACTGAAAATAATACTAAAACTGTGGACTCAAAACAAGGCTGTGTTGACAGGCCCATTAACCGGCCATTTCAATCTTGTTTCACACCCTGCGATCCCAGGGAAATATACTGTCCTGCAAAGCCCTACTATACTCCCCTCTGAAGCCAATGCTATCCAGTGTGCTGTCCTGTGCCTGCACCCAATTCCCCTTCCTTCATTACCATGCTGAAAGCAAAACCGCATCAACGGGATGGGTTTACATTGTACCTGCCATCAGGTGCTTCTCAAGGTAAGGGCTGATGAGAATATGCATGGGCCTCTCAGGGAAAATTAGCGGCAGTGAGTGAGACATGCCCAGAGATGTGGGGCCCCTCTGTGGTAGCCATCTCTGTGATAGACCCTGATGAAGACAAATAGACAGGACCAATATGGCCTCCATGTGGCGGGGTATCATCTAAAGGAAAAGGGGGGGGTCTGGAATGGCTGGTTGGATGACTGACGCTCAGCTTAATTGGTGACCTGCAGGGTTAGAGGTGTCGTAAGGAGGCCTCTTCCCTGACTGAGTGGCATGAGTGTCAATCTATCCTGAACAGGGGTCAGAGATCAAGTGATCTGCAGGGGGAGTGTCGAAGGAACAGGGATGCGAGTCTGTTTACTACTCTTTGAAATATAGCGAATGGAAATGCCTCATCCTACGATGCAACGATCAAAACCATTCACCCAAGTAGTGCATTAACGCATCCCTTTGAGGGACGGATGAGAAAATAATTGTGTGTATAAATAAGGTTTGGTAAGACTTCTTACAAGAGGCTGAGGCTTGAGTTTGGAGAGTGAAGACAAAGACTATACAGTGACAAAAACAGGAGTGAAGACAATTATTTTTGTGTGGTGAATATTGTACATTACACCAAGGGTACAGAAAGAGAGAAAAAAAAAAGGTCCTGTTGAACACTAATCCGAGTCTGGAGTTGAACATTGCCCTCTGTGTTCACTTTTTTTGCAGCAGCAGCTGGAGGGAAATCGATCACACGCCTGAATTAATACTTAATCATAGCACCCCAGATGCTCTTAGCTGAGGCCTGTGTCCACTGCTGAGCAAACATGGGCGGCACAGAGGAGGAGGGTAGGGTATGGACAAAAGGCTAAAGCAAAGTGCATTACAGACTATGTGCTTCTTTACTGTCAATCTGAACAAGCACATATACACGTCATCTTTTTTGAATGAGCATGTGCACACTACTATTACCATCACCACCACTAGTTGTCAACAACACATGCACATACGGTATGAACATAGCTACACTGGCCAGTAAGCTGACCATTCTGTCTGATATTAAATCTCCCAGTCAGCTAGTGTCCATTTCCATCCAACAGAATCCTCCATGCATTATTACTGGCTGAGGAGGAGGACAATAATCCTGTGGAGAGTAGTTTCAACATGTTTCTCCATTCCACAATACTGAAGCGACGCTATAAAAGTGGGTATGGACATGAATGGCCTCAGAGTCCAGGCTGCCACGGGATGGCTTCCTCCTAGTCAGGCAGAAAACTACAATACCACTGTGTATGAGCAGCTTGCACCAGTGACAGGCATCAATAAAAACGCTGGCTTCTGATTGGAGAGGAATGAGACAGAGATAGCCATTAAGGTAATCTAAGTGAGAAATGGTTTTGAACCCTGTTATTTGCTACCAAGGCAACAGATGGAAACACATTTATTGTTGTGTGTCACTAATGGCAAAAACATAAAACATAAACCCTGTCTATGTCAACGAATTAAAAAAGACTAGCATACAATACTAGGTGAAAAAACCCCTCAAATAAACAGTTGAAACCATTATTATTATTTTTTATTTTTTATCAACTTAGTTATCAATTACTCTCCAATAACCATTGACATAATCTAACCCAGCAGTTAAGTACATTACTCATTTTAACAAAATAGTACACTCCGCAAAAAAAACAAAGAGTTTTTCTGATGTATTCATATGTTATGCAATTGCTTTTTGTTTTACTGAATAGAGACAGAAAAAGTAACAATAAAATAAAAACAAAAAATGCGATATGCGTTTTGGGAAGCATGCTTGAAATTTTCTGATCATTTTTTGGGGGGGGAAATTGAAGATAAAAAATAAAATAAGACAATTCAATCTTGAATTTACCCTTTTTGATCATTCATGTCTAACTGCTTTTCATTTGCCATTACTTAAAACTTAGTTTCATATTACACCTACATGTATAAACAAAAACAATAGTGTGTCTGTGTGCGCAGGATTTTAAATGAATCAACAGATCAAACTGTCAGGCTAGTTGACTCACACTGTGCTTAAGTCCTGACCTCGAAGACAAAGCATTATTCATCTCTGTGTATGGCCACACTGTGCCTAGTTTTGTTTCAAAATGTCCTCAAAAATGTCTGAACTTCACGAACCTGTTTAAGTACTGTAACAGAATGTAAATAAAGTGATGAGTCATGTTTGGAGCTGTGCATTGCTGCTCTAGAACAGTGCCTTTATATGTCAGGTGATAAATTCAACCCATAATGACTCTGACATAAAGCAAAATGCAAAACCCAGTCCTATTTCCACTCCTATATCTCCATCTGAAAATATAGAAATGAGTGCTGGAGGATAATAACATGCTATAACGTTTTACTAGTGTCACATCTTTCTGTTGGTTAAAAATGTATTACAATTGACTGACGTTAATGGAATATAGGCACCGACAAAATTTCATTTTTCAACTTAACCACCAAATATTTTTTGCATCACAAAAAACAAGACACTTAAAAAAGGTTATTTAGACAAACAATTTTTTTGTTTTTTTGCTTCTACCGAAGTCGTGAACAGAGAGAGAAAACAATTTAAATCTGGCTTGCACGAAATGGTATCACCAGAATTTTGTCTTCACTTGCCTCTGAGAGCTATCCCACTATTTTAACTGAGTGAGAAATGATATATTCAGAAGTAACCAACAGGGCTTCACTCCGCTGCGGGAGGAGGTATAAAATAGTACAGCATTTACTGAGAAGACAAAGAAACAAAAGAAAAATGAGACGGACAACGAACCCATGTGAATCAAAAAGGCTTTGGGGGCTTTATCTGGCGGCACCATGTGGGAATGATAATGGCGGTCTTGGATCCAAAAGGACACCCATTCATCTTAACCCTGGTCTGCTTGGCAAAACTCATAATCCCTCTAACACCCACGACCCACCAGCAGACAGACAGCAGGGGAAGAAATGGCACTTAAAAGGCACGGGATAAGACAAAACACAACCCATTTCTCTTGTTCTCTTTAGACTCAGCATGTTTATTCAACAATCTCTGGAATATACTCCATCTGCCAGCCAGCATTAATTCCTTCTTTACCAGATCCTCACCTTTACACCCCACGTTCGCCCTCCCCCTCTTTTACTCTTTTACTGATCCTCGAATCAGACTAACACCTTTTCCCTAGTGATGAATCTTTTTATTCAGCTTCCCGTCTTTTATTTCCTTTGCGCTGCCGCCACAAAAGCATCAACTGCTCTTTAAACACTCTCTATCCATCATAGCAGAAAGTCTGGTCTGAGTCCGCCCCCCCCCCCCCCCCCCCCCCTCACTCCAACTGTCCTCCTCTGCAATCAGGCTTCCTATTTTTTTCCTCCTTTCTACCTTAAAGCAGCCTTCAGGATGAAGGATGGTGAAGGTTAGATAGCTCCATTTTCACCCCCATGGCTTCTGACCCTCTCCTCGTTAGCCCCAGGTGACATTACTAAATACTGTTGCTCAGGGGAAATGAACAGTCACTCCATTTATTTCAAAAAAGACTTATCTGTACTTGTTTTGAGGTTTCAGCATGAGAGCTCAAAAGTCACACTGGATTTTTAAAGCAAGCATTTGTGGTATTTTATTTGATAGGTGAGTGCTGTAACCCTGTAGCCTGACACATACATTCAAAGCCAGATCATAGTTTCGTAAGTACACCATAGTTCTTCATTTTTAAATCCCTAAAAAGTCATGTATTAACATTGGTTGAACAAAACACTGCTACTATTAAGAGTATGAGTGATCAGAAACAGATTTCTAAGGTTGTTTGGACTTCAAAAAGGACTGGAGGTCACGGGGCGACAACAACCGAAAGAGATCCTCGAGCATCTATTAGATCAGGACTGAATTCATCACACCACTCGTGGTCAGAGAGTCACGAGAGGAAAATGGTGAAAAGTAAACAAACAAAACAAAAAAAAAGAGGAGCACAAGAAAAGAAAAAAAAGAAAAAAAGAAGAGGAGCCACGAAAGATTGACAGCTCCAAATAAAAAAGCAGCAAAGCCGCAGAGAACAAAATAAAGACTGAGCAGTCCTAACTGTGTGGTAAATCGTATTAAGCGTTAGAGTGAGGATGACAGGCACGGTTAAGTGACTGAGCAAGTGAATAAATAAAGGAGAGGAGATTGTGGTGGCTGGCTGCCACAGCACCACATCATTTGAGCAGCCTCTGTACACAAGCCAGGTCGCGTTTTCACACTCGGAGCAATTACCCTGCTTGCGTTTTGTGCCGGTGAGATAATTAGACCTCGGTGAGCTCAGGTCTGGTAGACTAGAAGTTGATGTGAGTCACTGACATGGAGATAGAGATGATACCCTCTGATTTTCACCTGAAGCCCTTTCACACCAAGGGAAGTAATTCCCTGTTTACACCACAGACTGTAAATGAGAAATGGCCCCCAAAGGAACAGGAGTAAATGTGGCGGAGAAAACAGTTGAGCTGTGGCTGCTGAAGCATCTGTCCATGCTCCCTATATCTCTTTCTTTCTTTCTCTCTTCTTCTATGTCTCCCTCCCTGGCACACATATAAACAAATGCCTAACCCCTTCCTGTGCCACCAGGAAGATCCAGCTGTCCTCTCTCTGCCCCCATGTTAATCAGGGTGGACCGGGTTGACTCCCACCCCTGCTAGAGTAACCCAATAACGCTGTGTGTACTTAAACAGCAGTGCTGGCAGGCCTCCCCTGGTCCTAAACCCCTCTCATTGCCAACAAACACACAGAGCTCTCTTTCAACAGCCCTGTACCAAACTCAACTCCTTCCGAGAGTCGCTGTTAAAACAAACACAGACCACAATGCAATTTAAACTGTGTTTCCACCGAAGTACTTTCGGTATAAGTACGCTCGGAAACTGCACACAGCCCATGACAAATGTAACTAAACCCTAAATCAGATTTGCATTTCCACTGCAGACTGTACTTTTGTGGGCGGGGTTTGGTAACCACTTTCACTTTTCTACCAGTTCAGAAACAGAAGAAATTTTTCTTGGTCTTGACAAGCCGCGACATTTATTACTGTAGCTGTCACATCGTCAATAGCCCATTAAGACATTACTTCCAGAGTGACAACATACAAACTACTAATATTTCCCTCTGCTTTGGTCGTATTCACTGCAACATTTCTGCTTGCACACTCGCTCTGTCTTACTCACTCAACCACACACTCACCACGCTCACACACATTTTGTTTTTCTTCTTGCTATGTGGTCGCTTGTTACAACCAGAGACAATCTTTGTTTGGGAAGAAGCTGCAGGCAGGAGGACTCCTGAAAAAAAAAACAAATGAAGAGTTGGGAAATCCTTCGTCAGCGTCAGATGGCAAGACGACTCTGCTTCTTCCAGCAACTTTTAGTATCAGGTCTGCGTGCTAGGTACCCTCAGCGGAGGGGTGGCGGAAAAAAAAGAAGATGAATGGGGGGTTGGTACCATCCTCATGGTAGCGATGAGGCTTTAGTGTGATGTTTCTTTAAATGAAGACGAAATAAAGGAAATAAGAACAGATGAGTGCTCGTCTTTTTCAAGGCATTATGAGGCAATATGTTATAATAAATGAATTGTGGTCTTTTGGTACATCAGGGTTCTTGGGTGCTGAGCTTTCTCATTAGCTACACACATTCTAGCCCAGAACTAATGAACGATAATAACACTCACCGGTTGAAATGTGTAACGGAGATGAAACCTGATGGCCTCTGCTTGTAATTGGGCTCCCTTCCTCGACTCATTAAGGGAGGAGGGCAATGAAAAACATTAACACTCTCAGAGTGCCATCACAGGAGGAATGTGGCACTTTCTTTTTGACAATTCATCAAGTGTGAAGCCCTGCCTATTAGCTGAATGAGAGCCCAGGGCCAAATAAAAACCTCACACTCCACACAGACTGTTTGATAGGTAAACAGTCTTTGATGCGTTCACTGCCAGACACTGACATTCTATGTGGACATGACCATCCGGGCAAAGAAAAGATCGTAGGAGACCGTCTCATTTAGTTAACTATTACAGAAATACGGCAATTGAAGGTCTGCAGTGTTTATTCGATCCGCTTTGCTCGTTCCACGTTGTGTGTTCTACTTAGCCTGCAGGTTAAACTTTGTAAACAAAATGTGGAAGTCAGTAAGAAGATGAGGTTAAACCCAAGGGGTCAAGTATGATTGTGTTTCCCTTTAGGTATGAGAGGGGGAAAAAAAAGGCCTGTGTGTACAAGTGGGTTTCCATGAACTGCAGGATTCTGAATGCAGTTCTGAACTTCAGCTCAATTTATCACAGAATTACTCACAACAGCATAACTCATCATCATTTGTTTTCTGAGCAATTGACACAGAGGAGCCGTCTTTCACTGGAATATTCAAATAAACAATTATCTCTGACAGCGATTTCAGGAATGTTACTCCCTGCATTGTGTGTGTGTGTCAGCTTGTCTCCTTCCTAAGCCCATGGCTGTCAGGCAGCAAAGGGAGAGGATATAAGCCAAGAGTGACACACACAAGTCATCCTCAGGTCTCATTCCACCAAAGACCTCTCTCTGTCTGGTCCTGACAGGGTTAGCAAGCAGGCAGTTCAGAGCCTCACTGCAGGAAGATGGAAAGCTTAGGGAGATGAAAGCTTTCTCTTATACCGTCTCCGGCCCTCTCTATCCGCTGAGTCAAGATGGGATGAAGAATCAGAGGCAGAGGAAACACGGGTGATTTTAACCTGGGAACTCAAAGCTGCTCGAAAGTTTTTTTTTGTATTTTCATTCCGACACTAAAAGCTGGGATTGACGAATTGGTGGAGAAGACAAAAAAGGTATATGGCTACGATGCCACATGTTGCGTCACGGCTAAGAAGCAAACTTTAAGCAGGAGTCGGGAGTGTCACAAGATTTACGAACAAATAAACACACTCAGACTCGGGATGAATACATTTCAATGATATGTAAAATATACATTGAAATCCACCTTAATCGGCTTTAATACAGTAAACATTATAGCCAAGAATGTATCCCAATTCTACAAGCAAAATGAGAAGGCTATCCATTCATAGAGTCATAGTAACTCAAACACACACAGTTTCAGAATCCCTGCTGGCAGACATGGACAGCTTCACTGAGATATAGGGTGTCAGTCTGTCCGGACATTCACAGAAAAAGAGGAGATGGCTGTTAAAGCTGTTCTGCAGGCAACCCCCCTCTGCAAAAATCACAACAGAGCAGATGAAACATGCCATGTTTATGGATGGTTATTTCCTCTTTCTTTTTCTCACTCGCTCTGGTTAAGTCATTTTATTCCCTCTGGAGAGACGTAAAAAAGGCCAGACTACATAAAGCCCCTTTCCCGTTGTGCGTGAGCAGGCTAATAGAAGGGTTTTATTTGCTTTGTTCAGTGTTGTACCCCAGCAGAACAACTGCTTTTAGGGATTCATTCTACTATATAGTCAACATTAAGGATACATCAAGCAGCATTCTTGAAACTGACCGTAATTCAGTCTCGTTCAAATACACCTGAGCTGGGCTGTCGCTGTGGTTTGAATTTGAACTTTGCTAAAGAAGAAACATCTAATCAACTCCACCGCCAGGCTGCTGCCTTCTTACTAACTGTCAGTATACAATCTGTAATGGATTGAGACACTTCTTAAATGCTCCACTGATGCCTGGTGACTAGAACCGTGTGCCCTGCACAGCATGCCTAGTTGAGGGCTTGAGATATACTGTACACTATAAAGAAGGTCATTGTTACAAAGGTTTCCCTCACTGCTATCTGGACTGTGGTCCAGATAGCGTCTGTCTGGATCACCTCCCTTTCCCCCTGACGGTAACTGACAGTAACCCTGGGGAGATAACAAAAAAAGAGACACGGAGGGAGCGAGGAGTGTGATACTCAACATGTGGCCTAGACAGAGAAGACCATTGACTCCCTGCAGAACGTGGGAGTGAAATCGCGCTGTCTGCGAATGTAGGTGGAGGCAATTCAAACAAAGAGCATAAGAACAGCAACAAGAATATATTAAAGGGGAAGTTAAAGTTTGCCCAAACTCCAAATAATTGTGTGCAAAAGGGGAGCATCTCCTAAAAATTGTGTTAAAAATAATGGCAAACAAGGAAATGGAGTAGGAACGTTTTCCTCTGTGGGAGCGATGTATGTTGTACAGCTCCAAAGGGGCGGGTGACCCTGCCCTTGGCCTCTTTGGGACAACAGATATGGGCTGAACCAGCTGTGAAGGGAGGGAGGATGGCTGTAGATGAAAGTTTAACAGCCCTCCCAAGGCCTGTATACCTCCACCCCCCTGATGGAGCTACATGTAGAGAAGGTGGGGCCCCTTACACATCTCTGCACAGGGCCTCAGTGGGGCTCATCAAACTCCTCGGCTGCTCCTCACTCAGGGCGTCCATCTGGTGCCAAGCAAGCCGGAGGATGGAACGGAGGCAACACTATAGCATCTTGCTGCCGTGCCCTCGCACACACATACACATAGTTGTACAAGCGCATCGTTCCAGAAAACCTCACTTCACATCCGCTCCAATTTCTCCTGTGCCATTTTAATTTGAGCCAATTAAGCTGATTTTCTAGATTTATTTTCTCCTCAGCATCCCACTTTCTCGCTCCCTCTGCACTCAAGAAGATCCCAGCTGGTCTTAAACACACACAGACGGGTCCTCAGAACAAATATTAACTTCTCCGCCAAGGAGGATTGACTAGGATCCTTGTTAAGTGTATAATTTAGGGGCATGAAACCATATGTTGAAAATCCTGTTAAAGAGAATTAGTTCTAAATGAAGTGATTGCTCTTCTTAGCCTTTTGATGGCTGTGAAGAACTATATCTTATTTAGGTTCTGTCTGTTTTGCAAATTTTCTATGCATGTGACTTATATGTTTCAAATTAATATGTTAATCTATAGTATATTAAGTTGATTTTTCACTTACCTAAGGAAGGCAGGGCCATTGTTGAGAAATATCCAGCAGAAGACAAAAGGATTGCCGGGAACATGCATGAAAAAGAGAAAACAACCGGTTAGCGAGGAGCAAGCCAAAAGCAACCGTAATCTTTACAGAAAGCAACATGAAGCTTGGTATTCCTGTAGGTCTAAGAGGAGCTAACCGTGACCTGGGGTTACTGTTAGAACCCAGTCTGAGACCAATATCATATTCCCTGCCCAACTTCTACATGCCCTGTATCTCTCCCCCGCATCCACCCTGCATCACCCCATCCTCCCAGCTTTCCTTCTGACATCTGCTAATCCCCAGACCTCTGACCCCAGGAAATTTACTCTCTCAACCTTGACCATTTTCTTTCTCTTTTCCCTCTTTATGCCTGGCAGATCACCATTATCATTATTCCATTGTCTGGGGCAAAGAAAAACAATTGAAATCCCCATGAACTGATATAAATTTGCAGACTAAAGACGATGGGGAACATACATCGAAATGATTGGCAAAAAAAGTGTTGTGTGTCTGTGGAAAGATAGTTTGGCTGTGTATTTTATTTTAACCAAACACAGTAATAAGCTATATGTAGTGCCTTTAGCTAACCAGAAAAGTGCTATTATATATATATATATATATATATATATATATATATATATATATATATATTTTAAGGTTGCCAAAGACATCGTCCACATTTCCAGCATACCTTTTTGAAAACACATTTGTCATCATATAGACCGATGGAATATTGATGTGAATAATCCTTACACCACAAGCTGGCTTCGGCCAGGCGAGGTGCAAGAAACCTGAGTAAAATCTGGTGAGACATCTGCTAAGAGTAAAACACTGACTCAGAGATCAACATGTGGATTATTTACGGGATAGCAAACCACATATAAGACTGAGGATTGTATCTCCTCTTTGGTGTGAAGTTGAATAGGCAATAGATACACAACAGGAAAAGGAAATGAATGATACAGCTGTCAGTGATTTAATAATGTCACAGGGAATCTTTGAGGAGATATGTCTTTAGTGATGTAACACTGGCCCTGATAGGCCATCAATCTTTATTATTCCACTCAGCATTGAAAACATAAGACTAATTGCTATATATAGCCCGTTCTTGTAAAATGGTAAGAAAACAAGCATAAAGCATACATCAAAAACAAAGAGGGAGCTCATTACATTCATCTTCTCTCTTAAAGCAGATGAATTAAAGAGAGCAGGAGCCGTGAACTGATGTTGAGTACTGCACAGAAGTGGATTTGTGCGGAAATCGCCAGGAGGACACTGGCCTCATCTATCTTAGGTCAGCATGCTAAGCGCTTGGAGAGGTTCAGTCATTCCTAAGTAAGAATATCCAATCTATTCCAACAGCCTTCAGGGCAGTCACCATCCCAGGACCTCATGCAAGTCCTGTCTTTCTGCTTCCCAACCCTGGGAAGAAGGCAGCTTATGTGTTAGGCTGAGCTGAGTTAATTGCATGAGATATGACTCTGTGTGGTTTGTGGGAGAGTTTTTAAGCGTTGGTTGTTGTGGTAGGAGAGATATTCTCTAGCCCATAAACTAGAGATTAGCCTCACAATGGGAAGTTATACAGCACAACTTTCCTGTGGGACTAAGAAGATATGAGCCCTCAATTAGCACAGTAGGGAAAACTGTGGATTTAGGTTCTCTGTCACTCGTGTGATGCGTGCAACCGTGTGTGTGTGTATGGGTGTTCATGAGCCTGTCGGTCACAGTTTTCTCACTGGAAATCAGAATGTTAGGGGTAAAACTGGACTGTGTCTTACTGGGTGGAAAATGCAACTTTGCTGACATGGAAATACTTTTCTTCACTGGCATCCCTGGCAATCCATTCAGTGAAGTCCTTAAATAGATTTATTCCGTACACTATAAAAAGTTAAATGTAGGTAAGATGAAATGCATTGAATCAAGTAAATTTTTGCTCTTCTAGTGAGATATTTTATCCTACCAGGTAGTTTTTTTATGCTTGAGAACTTTACTTGTTTCTGTTTACTTCTTAATGGAGCTGTTTGATGAACACTGACATGTGCAAATGTACTTTGTTGCAGTAAGAATGTCTTATTTGAAACATTCCATCATTTTCATCTCTTCACATATTTAGAACAGAACTGTGTGTATTGTTTGATAGACGAGAAACTGATATCAGAAACTGATAAACCTTCATTACAAAGGCAAAGTCTTAGTTGTTTATTATAAGCACTGTTAATTTGTCATCTTGCTGTTTTAGATTTTCATTATTATGTTGAGATTTAATGTCTTTCTCAGAGCAAACCAATCTCATTTCAAGTAACAGAGTGAATATATTTATCTTAGTCAGTATTACTTATTACTAGTATTACATATTGTACCAGGGCATATAGCCTTATTTCCAGATAATCACAATAGCGTCGGAAAAGATAGCAATTCTTTTGGGAATAGGGTAATGTTGTAGCAGCAGATCATTCATACCCACCTATGGTCTTCCCTTATTTACCAAGAGCACTTTTAAATTCACCTGTTTGTAGTCTGTATCTTGTCAAATGATAGATTTATTTCTTAAATATATTATGTATTTCCTATATTTGTTAGGTTTTTGTAGGGCACTTCCATTTTCTATAAATATTCAATAGTGATATGTCAAGTATTTTAGGGAGCTACTGCCAACTCTTTTGGCTGAAACAGCAGAATTAGAAAATATGGGCTTCAAAGGAAATAGGATGCCAGTTTTTATAATTGGATTTTTTTTGCCATCTTGATTATTTTTTCCCCCCTTTTTATACATAAAGCAACAACTTGTGGTGTGCATGTTTATTTTGGACACCATCATAATAATTCAGTGTGAGCGCTAACCCAGGCCCATAATGACTTCCCTTTTCTTTGCTGTTATTTCTGTACTACTGGCCTGAGCCAGGATGCTACAAGGCTGGGTTGGCCACAGAGGAGTAACTCTGGCCTGGTTGTGGTTCCTGGACCAAGCCCTAGGTTTCAGACTGGGAGTCCATTTCAAATCCAGTCGTTTTTTCCCCCCCTCCTTTCCACCCTTCACTCAACCCAACGGCCACACTCCTTTGCACTGGGATTGTGGTGACCGGGCCACAATGTCCTCCAAACTAACATCACAATTCTTACAGCGGAGAAAGCAGATAAATGTTATACATACACATGGACTCTATAAGATTCTTCCATCTCTCTCTGCCTTCTTTGTACTGTATAGTATCTGCTGTGTACATTTACTTCTGTGGAGGTCTTTAGTACCCTTTTGAAATGCATTTCCTAAAATAAGCAAAGTCCATTTCTACATGATCAAAGCCTCCCTGCTGTGGTTAAAACAAGGCAAACATCCAAGCGGATCCCACAGACAGACACACAAAACGGGATGTTTATCCTTAAGTGACAGAAAGAGGCAGATGGAAGAAGAGCAAAGAGTTTCTTAAAAATGAAAATAAAATAATTGTTGATAAAATAAAAAAAAATTATAAAATATCTGGTATCCAAAGTTACAAAGATTTCACAGCTACTCAATTGAGGGCATTGATCACTAAAGGCCCATTTATGCTCTACATTTAACACGGAGATGGACGGACCTTTTCTGTAGCTACAATTCAAGCGAGGCAAAACAAATATGTACGGACACAACGAAGAAGAAAAGAGTGAAAAGAGAAAACTCTCCATCGTCAACTCTCGATGTACCTAATGGCCTCACAGACCACCGCCGAGCACATCGTTACCCCTGCTGCTTTGTATTTAATAGGTATATTATCAAAACCTCCTACGACCATTGCTGTATTTGTTGTTGTCAAAACCTTTGAAACTTCACTGCCTCACTGCGGTTGTATCAATATCGATGTAAAAGATGTACAGAAGTATGTAGGTGTTGATGGATAGACCTTTTTACGGACGGACATATCCATTTATGTATGTATAGGGAGCATAAATGGGTCTTAAGATGTAGCTAAAAATGAATAACAATAAAATTCTGGAAGACTTCATGATGCCCTGAGTACTGTCACCGCCGACATACTGTTCTCCATCTCTACTCACAACAGCAGAATGTATTTATCATAATAACACTTCATGACTGCCTGCCAGTGTGTAAAGGTCAGAGGTGAGGACATGCATAAGGATGACTATGCTCCCAATAATAGCAGGTATACATTTACTGCACAACCAGTCAATATGATCTATTTTTAGATGGATGTACGGTAGGAGTTGCAGTCAAACAAAGAATGAAGCTAGTGATCCATAGCTGCATACATATCTCCATGACAATTAAACTAATTACATCTTCTAACCTTCAGATCATTAGCTTGTCTCACTAAAACAATAATCAACTCAACAAACATTATTGCATATTTCACATTATGCTGGCAAGAAAAAAATATCTTGTATAATTATTCTACTTCCCAGGGAGCGGTGATGTTTGGTTGCTCTGATGTTCCTCAAACTGTATCCCAAAAAGATCAGATGTATTGCCCTCCTGTGGTGATAAACCTGGACTTGTTGTGTGGCACAATGGCAGTCCTTGCTAAAACCCTTCAATTACTTCCCAAGCCCCCAATGCCCCCGACAAACTGTACGGATTTTGCAGACCATCAAGTAGAGACGGGAATGAAACCCGCAACGTGCAGTCACACTGGGTACAATTATAGACCGCTACCTGCTTGTCTGCCCTCTCAGTCCCACCCACACATGCACAGGGGGTCATTACCTCTACCCTCACCATCAGGCTGCCGGCATCCTGTTGGCCATGCAGAATGAGCTGTGGTTCCTGCATGTGGTTCAAGTGAGGGCGAAGCCATGTGCACTTTGTGGAACTGAAGCAGCATCATGTAACACCACAGCAAAATGTTCCAGGAGTTCTGCAGACTGAAGGGCTAATTAGATTAGGGAACGGCAAAACTGTGGTCACAGAATTTCGCAATTCACTTGGCATATGGGAGAATATGAAGCTGTACAAGAAGGCAAGCTTTACCAGGAGACAACTGATGCCTGATCCATAACATTGCCACTGAAGTGTGCAAAACACTGAAAGAGTGAGGAAACAGGACACAATGGCATGTTTGGGTATTCTAGAGCTGAACCATTTTCCTTGGTTTAAAAAAAAAAGAAGAAGAAAAAAAAAACTCCAGCTGTGTCTTGTGCCACCATATGCATGAAAAGGGGCCATCAAAGAACATATTTCTTTCATTCCAGGCAATTTCCCTAATCCCTGATGAGCTGCAGGGTAGAGGAAAACATTATGGATGTGGTTAGCAGGTGGTGGAGAAGGGATTTTGTGTGAGTGTGTGTATTTCAGTGTGTGCACATGTGTGAGTTTATGTGAATGCATTTAAAATATAGCAAAGGCGTGTTTATTGACTGCATCTTTTGTTTGTTTGTCTTAATACTGTTACTATTTTGCATTTGTGTGCATGAGCATGTGAATGTGTTCATATGTGGATATTTGGATATGTTTGCTGACACACAGGCCTCTGCCTTACAGGTGAAGGAACTGAGGAGCCTTGAAGTAGCTCCCCAGGATTCATTTATCCAATATTCTACTAATCACAGATACGTTCTTGCAACTGGTGAGTTCTGTTAAAGAATCCTCTCTCTTAAGATCTCTGTCATTTTAGCTGGAGGAGAGAGGGCAAAAGGCTAATATGCTAAAATGTTTCTTGAAATCCAAACACTGGCTATACTGCTGTCTCTAGTTAGGGCATTGTAGTTGTTTCTAGGTGTTGGTAGGTGATAGCTCAGTGACAAGTGGCCTGTCTCTCATATTTCAGGTCAGGGCAAAGCAGGGGGGATACCCTCCTGAAAGCAGTCAGTCCAATTTTCCCACATCACCAGCAGCTAGCGCCTGACAGCTCTGAGATGTGGGCTGCAATAACAAGTAACAGCAACGGGCCACAATGTCAGCATTTTAGTCTTGGTGCTCTGACAAACCTCTGGGCTCTGGATGGAGGCCGGGGAAAAGATGGGGTGCCAAGGGCAAGCTTGTTACAAAGTGTCATTGTGGGGCATTACTGTATGTCAACTGCACAAGGCTGCAATTTCTGCACCGTGAATCTTTGGTCCTTCCATGGTTAATGCTTTCTGAAGCGGGGTGGATTTTTTTCTCTCAAATCTTTTATTTATACGGGAGGTCAACTGAGTACGATGCTTTTTTTCAGCACCTCTTGGCTCCACATTCACAATGTCACATTCACACACAGAAGCTGCCCAGTCCTCTACTGTTTGCCACCAAGACAATACACAGCGGGGAGTTCAAGTCTCCGTCTCAGTGGTTGTTGCTGAATATTGCTGTTTTATTTTCTCTGCCGTTATTTCAAGCAACAAATGGGGGTCAGCTTGAGGACCTTGCTGACTTCTCTAGTGTACTCCTATGGGTTGTTGTCAGGGGTTTATGACCACACATATAGAAAAATATAGTTGGAATTTCACTGGGTCAATTCAAGGAAGTGTTGGGATGAGATGGGGTTGGTAGGGTGGACAGGGAAAGTACTGATCTGTACAATCTAAATAGCCTTTCAACAAACCATCTTCTGCTCTCTACACTATTGGAACACTACCTACAAGGGAGTTTCCATTACTTTCTGGCAAAAGATCTTGGCACTGGCAATAAATGGGGAGGGGAGGGGAAGGGAGAGAAAAATTCAACTGAAATCTGACTGGCTGACTTCCAAGTCTTCGATTCTTCTTTTTATCTGAACCCTGCCCTCACACTCTGCCTGGCTAGCTGCCAGAGAGACGGTTTTATTATTCCTGCAGTTTTTTCCACTTATCCTGCATTCTCTTTGATTCTTGAGTAGTGCTCGTTGCTACTGTACCATCTCCTCTGCTATTCCCTTCAACACACCTCCCACAACAAACGGCACTCTGTTCAACACTCACACTATCTACACGATCTACCCGATATGCATCTTCCAACTCTCAAAATAGTTACAACAGTATATGTGGCATTTCCCTGCATGTATTATCAGAGCCAGTAAATATCTAACAACGCATGGTTAAACAAGGTGTCCCTTGTTTTCATGGATCGATTCAATTAGCACTGCTTAAGTATTTACTTGTGTATGAAGTGGATCCCAAGTGTAGGGCAGCTGAGCAGCTGGGGGTGCTTAAAGAGCGTTTTTTCATTTCCGGACAGTTTCCCCCTCTCGGCGTAGTATAGAAAAAGCCAGTGATTTATGAAGAAAATAAATTTGAAAATGAGTACACAGCACTTCAACATGCAACATCACAAACCCGCTGAGCAGAGACAAAAAGAGCAGAACGTGCAGTTCACGGCCTGCTGGCTAAACTCTCGAGCCCCTTTTTACAAAGCCTGTTCAAAGTCGGACAGTTGTGCCTTTATTGCACCTCAACATTCTGTATAAATGCTACAAAGGCGTAACGGGGGATCGTTGTTGTTCCACCGGCAACGGAGGTAGTAACAGCACCGAATTGCCATCTGTGTAAAAGGAGCACGTCAGTGAGGCAGTAGGACAGGATGGGGGTATGACATTTTGAAGTTGTATTATGTGTGTGATATGAAAATATTTGAAAAGTAGCAATTAGCAGCTAATTCAAAGAGGGAAACTAACCAAAAGTCCTTGAATTGGGGAGACAGTGTGAGGTCTGGAGGTCTTCTAGACACATATGTGAAATGACACGAAATGCCAACAATCCTATGTTATACACCCCGCCCCTTTTGCTTGTGTGATGCCGGCATGCAATCTAAAATCACACGTTGGGTGGCATAATGTTTATTCAGTGTGTAAAAACAAAGAAGGGCAGAGGAGGGTCTTTGTTGCAGGCCTATTGCGTGATCTCTGTGGCGCCCGAGGCCTTGATGTACCATGTAATTCTCCTTTAAGAAGATGCAGTTCATTCAAGCTCGAGTAAAAGACTTTATCACACGAGTCTGGCACAGGTTCCAAGAGACGGTGATCATCAAACCCAGGTGTTAAAATAAAAGATCACTTAAAGTGCCTCAGGTAATTTTTCCCAAACATATCACAGAACGAATGAGATTAATTAAGTGTAATGTCTGAAGCATACATCATTTCAAATCAGTAGGTTGGATTATCATGAATAATTCTTCTTTCTTTGTATTTAGACAAACACATCACATCATGCTAGCATGCCAGCAGGAGGGGAATGAGTGAGGAGTAGGAGATGGTTGGTGTGATGGTAGGTGGGAGGGTGAGGGTGGAGTGGAGTGGCAATATCAGTTCTGTTCACCCCTGTGGGGCCTTGATATGAGGAAGCAGTAGGGAGGGGACAGCAGGTGCATAAGAATTCAGAAATCATTTCATATGCATGTTACTCAGACTTACATGGTTTGAGAGAAAAAAAACAAAAAAAAACAATGCTCAAGAGGGAGAGCAAGCAGTGGAGGTGAAGGATTGAAGTGGAGGCAAATGGTGTTCTTTATAAACTCAACCTAAGCTTTGCAAATCCATCCTATCTTATTCTTTAGCCTAAGCAGAAATAGAGCTACAGGCCACACCAGTCCTCACGAGTCATCCCTAGTCAACACTGGAACTAATGTGCTTGAACAAGACATCTAATGGTTCCTGTGAGTATCAAAGGCTTGCCCCTGTTTAAAGGCCTGCTCCAACAGGGGGCCCCCAGCAGCAACATAGAGAGACAACAGGATTGTGTATTTAGATCATTGCACAATCACATAGGTAACACAATAAGCTCCTATGATGAAAAAGAGCCAAAATGAGATTATGCAGACCCCACATTGAGATTAATGCAGGATATTGTAGAGCAGGGGTAACCAACTGGCTGAAACCGGAACGCGAGAGGCTTCAATCCGTACCATGAAAAAGATCTATTTTTAACTTTTGTCATATAAGAGATCTTCAACAGGCACAACGAGGCCAGCTCAACAGAGCCACTTGGGTCCTACGACTACCTGGGTTGCCACCATAGGTAACTATGTGCTATGTTCAGCAAACCGACGCACATGCAGAGGCACACAACATGCATGAGTAGGTAGACCTCGTGACATTGTGGCCTGCAAAATCAACTCACTTAGGCATGCCGTGTTGAGCCACCTTCCTTCTCAGAAAGATGCCACCAGAATACCAGCAATACCTGCACGGGCAATATAGTTGTAGCCTTCTGGACCCTCTGTAGAGAGCCTTATTTTTAGGGAAGCCTGTTATTGTTTGGCCTTTCAAAGGCACTGTACTTTTGCCTGTTTGAGTTTATTACTAATTTTGTATCTTTACCAAAGCTGCCTGGAAGACAAATATATCATTGTTATATTATGTTATTAGTGATGCAAAAAGTATGTTCTTGAAAACTGTTATCATTTTAAACTTTGATCAATAAAATGTGAATTAAACGGAGTTCTCAGTTTGGCTAAAAGCGTTAGCCTGTATTGGTCTATTGGTATCTAACAGTTCAAGCCTCAGCAGGGGAGGAGGGTTGAGTTATGCATCCTCTTATAATTTTAACTGAAGACTTACTGTAGAGACTATTTTTCCCCCCTATTTTTCCAATTGACTTGATTTTTAGGAGATGAGCGTGATGTTTTGATTTTTTGTGGTATTTTTCTCACAGACGATCGTTCTCAGAAACCATACTGAGCGTTATACTCATCGAGAATCGAAAAAGGATAGCTGAAGCTTGGAGAATAGAGAGAGTTATTATAAAAATCAAAGCGATGAAAAAAGAAGGAGAGAATGTCTTCTCTTCCCCACTAGGCAGTGTAATAACCTTTTAAATCATGTTTGACATTTCTAAGTTGGCACTGTGGATATTCTGGCAATATCCAAGCTCTGATATTAAAACTGGTTACTGGTGTAATCTTATTGCTTTGTTTGATGATGTGCAATATGACGCCCATCCCCCCTGTCCTCAGCCACCATAAAGGCTCCTGCTTTCCCCCTGGAGACCATCCATTCCCGCCCAGCTTTGCCCTTGCCCTGACACTAGTTGCTAATGGTGTTGCATTCAAGGGGAAGGCTAGTGGCAACAACGTAACACGGAGGCCCTTATGTTGAGCATCTTTTGGACATTCACATGTTTTATGGTATGAATGAACAAAACGAGGCCTCCTTTTCTTTGCAAATAACAGTGTCGTGATGAGAGGGCTGTCCTTTTCTGACAGCTGCTAGACATGACTGTTGGAGTGCCTGACTGTCCGTTTGAGCGTCTAGTCAGACGCATGCACTCATCGGTCACAGAGCTGCATAATCAGTCTGGGATGAAAGCGTGCAGATTAAAATCTGATCAAAACAGTGTCAAACATCCATGCAGCCATCAGACCACTGATTGAGTGTCACAGCATTTCTCATTAATTGTTGCTCTTGATGAAGGTGAAGTCAAATTAACTGTCAACACTTGGATGGCGGTGTGCGGCCACAGTGTGAAGTCTACAATCTGGTAACTGCTACAGGGCAAGGGCAAACGTCAGTGCTGTGGGGAAGGTGGGAGACCGAAGCTTGAACTTCAGCAGGGACATGAGAGGGAAGAAAAGCGGTTGAGAGGCAACACAACAGGTTCATTAATTAGTGTTAACACAAATGTCTTCATAATGAGGTCTAATCACATGAGCGTGGCGGCGGCTATACGGCAACACGCATGCAACCTATACTGGCAGATAGGCCCACATGTGCCACACAGGAGAGGGAGAGAGGCCAGGAGAGAGACCAGGACAGAGGGGAAGCTGATCAGAATGCAAAATGGAAATGTGGGACAGTCTCTGTGACTGAAATGTGTGTGACAGCAGCCGGTCTGTGTTGTGTGTGCTTCTACTCTCTAGTGGCATAGTTAGGTGTTATACCTGGATTAGAGCCTGGTCTAATTGGCCCACTGGGCACCAGGGAAAGGGCTGAGAGCGAGGCTGCTGTGACAGCGATTTCCTCAGTAAATAAATCATCTCGTCCCTTTCTTCTGCACACTGCTCTATCTCCGCACTCCACACCTCATTAACGCCAAGCCTGCTCAGCTCACGAGACATATTTACTGGCATTGATTTGATTATTATTATTATGGGTGTTGTATATGGAACCACTCTGCAGCATCACCCCTCATGTTACACAAATCTCCAAATGTAGTAGTTTCTGCATTCAGAGCACTACCTTCATTTGTTGTTGTTTAAAAATGAGAGAGTGAATAAGTCTCAATAAAGAATACATTTGCATTTATATCTGAGACATAAAATACACTGCATAGGCATAAGTAGCCTGTCTTGCTTTCTGGTAAACACACTCACAGTATAGTCACCAGACAGTTGCTACTACTCCCACAGGTGTGTGTTGCCATAGACATTATAGTCATTTGTGGTGAACTAGTGAACATGAGGAGGCTTGTCCTCATCTCCCCGCATCCATCCTGACTGTCCCTGAAAAGTAGCTGTGGGAGGAGTAAGACCACAGGGATGTGCTGAGCTTCTCTCATCCATAGACGGAACCCTCTCATCAGCACCAGGCAGATAGATAAGCTTTAAAGAGAACATCCCTTCTCTCTGCCACTTACTTATTTCTAGATTGCGCGTCTGTGCAACCAGCAGTCCGGAGCATGGAACACAAGAGGGAGGGTCAACACATTATGCCATCAGGGAAAAGCTGCCACGCACAGACGGAAACTGCAGTCTGCAGCCCACCACTTAGCAAAGAGGCATGGTGAGATTTAGGTTGGATGGGTTCAAATTATACCCAAGAGCTGGCAGCTTAGCAAGAGGGAGGATTAACATCTACTTCACCTCAAGAGCTTTCTGGTTGAAACATCCACAAGAACATACGAACACACACGCACGCATTTACTTCGGTTATCCTCAACAGAATCAGGGTTCAATCACGAAATGGCAAACTGCCAACCATATTAGGACTAAAATCTTTTTCATGAACCCACTTAAAACAATTGGAATCGAACATATAACATTGCTGGACTCCTTAGGAGCCTTATGGCATAGAGAGCAGGTGACATTATGGTATGGGAGATGCGAGGACCTGAATTTAAAATAAATTTGCTAAAGTAATAATTACAACAACAAACCAACAACAAAGTTATATTATTCTATATCAGATCTGGAGTCAGTGTAAGTGGATGGAAGCTCAGATAAGATAAGCTGCATAAAATGAAAGCCTAATCTCTGAATGCCTGATAGGGGTTAAAACAGTGAGCAGTAAAGCCTAGTAACCATCATTTTGGCCTCTTTGCAGCTCTTACCTTACCCCACCTCACCCCCTCCCTGTCTCTCTCAGAGGAGCTGTCATTGCCTGGGCCACCATATTGTCATTAAAGACCATAGCATGGCGAGGGAGCACAGGAAACCACAGAGCCACATCTCAGGGGGCCCCGACTGCTCCTCTGAGGATGGCACTCAGTCCCAGCCACCGCATTGCTCACACAAAAGCACTAACAAGTGAGCAGAAACGCAGACTGCCCAGCAGACAGAAATATGTGTGCAGGTTCATTATATGCATCTTCAAACGTAAAGGGGAAAAAAAGCATTTTTTTTCCTTTTATATCTCTTGAGCATGGTCGTAGAATGGATCAGTATTCTATTCATTAGCTCTTCGTAACACCTGAAACTGAATTCTCAGCTGTGCTTTTCCTTGGAAAAAAGCCCAAAATGCCAGTTTCAACTAAAATCCCTCCTGCAGGCTTTTTACCAGGCAGGCTTGACATTAATTGATTCCAAGCTGAATAGTCTGCTAAAGAGAAAGGGTTTACGCAGCAATAGAACAGAGCCTCTGTCTGCCTTGAACTATCAGTAGGATCTGTCTCCAGTGGATACTAAAAAAACTGGAGGCAGGGCCGTAAGACAGGGAGGACTATAATCATCTCCTGCATATGTGTGATGTGCGAGAGGGGGAGATGGGGTGGCAGCAGTGTCTGGGTGGTCGAAAAGGGAGGAGAGAGAAAGATATTGGGAGGCTGAATCCAAACGAAGGGGCTTTTCTGTGGACTGAAAGCGCCTGTGTGTCTCCAGCAGATGGACTATTGTCTATCATGTCCTGGGGAGTGGGTGCTGAGAGTTTTCCTTGTGCCCAGGGTGGCCCATTCTTTATCCCACACTTCACCTCTCTGCCTCCTCTCAGTCGTAAGCTTTGTTACGCTATGTTTTGTTTGCTGTTGTTTTGTGCCTCGCCGTTGTCAACCTTTTCTGATACAAAATAGCTAAATTATTTTCTTTTTTTCGAGGGGATGTGGTCATTTTTCTCTGTACGTGTTGTTTGGTGCTGTCTGAGGAACAAGTTGAAAGACTGGTTGTGACAAGTGAAGAATGCTGACTCGAGTTGTTCCAGCCTGTTCGGTGGCTCTACCTCCCTAAGGACTGAATGTGAAGACCACCACATAAATCACCAGCCACCCAAACAGGCAGGGAGGTAAAACAGCCATCACACAATGCGGCTGATTACAGCAGGAGCCATCATCCACATGCGCCATCATCTCCCTTGCATATCTGACTATCATGGCTACCGTGGAAAAAAAAACACACTAAAAAAAACTGCTACTGCACAAGTAAAACATCTGTGAAAAGGCGAGGAGAGACTGGGGATTTTTACATGTTTAACTATAGAGAACTATGCTGCAGCTTCATAAAATATAGCCTCCACTTAACTGTTAATCTGAAAACTGTGTGTCGTCACTGTGTCCTCTATTTTTCTCAGGGCATTACAGAGAAATCTGTCTTTACTTCAGCCATATGGTAACATTTTCCTGGCCCTCTTTGGTTTTCTGTCTTGCTCTGTTAGAGTCATTAATTACATCACTATTCTAAAGACAAGTATATCAGGATCATACAGAGGGATCCCTTACCGCACTTAAACATTTCCAGGAACACCAAATATATATTAAAGCAACGTCCTTCAACCACCCCCGAATAAAACATCCTGAAACTAGCAGGACCTGACAAGATCTTCTGACGTAATGCTGTTGGGTAACCCCAGAAAAATCCCCCATACCAGTCAGACAAAATCTGAGGCTGTATGAGGTGGGTGGCTTGGATAATAATCTAGGTCTCCCTATGTTAACTTGAAACAAACCCAAAGCAGGCAAGGAAAGAGCAAAGCAGTGAAGTTAGCTTTATGAAAAAGGCCTGGCATTATTTAGGAAGCCCTATAAAAGCCAAAGTTAATTACAATGTTTTAGACTTATAAATTACAGATTGTGGAGCTCCTGTTATAATTATAGCGGTGGAGGCAGAGCCTGGGCCTGGTCGTTGTGTTAGGAGGTGGAGAGGAGCTAGGAGGCAGGGCTGCTGGATGAGGCCTCCGCTACTGATGTGGTGAAGCCAGGCCCAGAACACATCCCCAAGGAGGGCCCTGCCTGTTGCATGTGGTAACACTGGGCTGCTCTCTGTAAAAGGCTCTCTAATGATTATTCTCTCTCTGTCTTTTACTAAACTGTAGTGATGTGGAGTAGAACTATTAGTTGAAATGCAGTTTGCAGTAGCTTTCTGCTAGTTAAACTACAATAATATTTACATAACGATCCAAGTAGTAAAATGATTCTTTCCCCGTTTTAAAAAAAAATCTAGTAAACTACTAAAACTACAAACATCTTTAGGCCATAAAAGGAAAGCTGTAAAGACATTATCAAGGATTGCATTCACCAGGTATATGCAGAAATTAGTCACAAGTACTGATATTAATATTTTCTACTAAATGTTCAAAGAAGTTACCTGGCTAACGGAGTGATCCTGCTTGTCTGGAAGGATGGCTCATAAACCAGAGGACAATGAATACAATTAAGCGACATTTTTTGCTGACGTGTCTTTTTAAATTATATATTGATATAACTTTGTATCGTGCACTGTCAATTTAATCATCTTTTTTTTGTTCTGCTAATCAAACTGGATTTCTAACCCACGTAACTTTGCTGTGAAGTAATTGGTAGCTTCCAAAGCATTTAAAGTAGCTTCCCCACCACTACCAACTGAGAATACTAATACACTAACACACACGAATACAAAATTGCACTTAATAAATGCCGCATGATAGTGATAATGTTCAAGTATATGTTATTGTTATTTTTTTATCAGCAAAACACTTTCTTCTGCTAAAAATTTCTCTTCTGCTGGGTCACATCAGCCCCTCTGTGCAACATATCCTTCGCTATTGATTGTCTTTTTGCAGTGGCTCAGTGAGGCACAGTCAGACAGGCAAATAGACGGCGGGATGCTAAAGAGGGCTAATCCTGGTCACCCCCTCACACTCATTATCTGAATCATCAATGGTCTTTTGCAGTCATACTGCAACATGTGTGGACAGAGTGTGGCCTCAGTGTATCATGGGAGATCTACCGACAGCCAGGGCATGCCCTGAGGATGTTTCCTGTGTCAGAGGTCAAGTCAATGGCTTGCCTTAATGCACTGCATTTTCTCAACTATATCATTCAAGTAATTAAGGAGATTTTGAGGGCTCTGCAGTACTTATATCTGAAAACAGAAGAAAAAAACAAACAAACTGCAGAATATATTAGTCTAATGATCATACAACAATCCCATTCAAATATGTATATGTTGTGTTTGTTGTGCAGTAGATGTGTAGGCAATGCTTGTGAGCATTTATGGGTACTGGAGTTCAACTGAGTCCATCTGCGGCACAGGAGCCAGTGGGGAGGTCAGTCTTGCCATTTCTGTAGAGAACACATGTGGCTTGAGTGCCTCAGGTAGAGAAGTAGGTGTGATGTTGCACCCGCTTCTCACACAAGAGCACAGCTGAGAAGAAAGTCCCTCAGGTGAGGATGAGTGCTCAGAAACTACTCAGGTTTACAGGGCATCTTTAGAGGCTTAGTATAAGACTCAACTAATCCCTGGGATTCTGCCTTATTCAGGAAAAAGAAGAAAAAAAAATACCTTCACAGAAAACTGTTTATTGTCTGCATCTGTCTGAAAGGACTACATAAATAAATAGTAGATAAGAGCCAGTAAATTTTAAACATTAAAAATCTCTCCTGATAATTCATTTAAAAATGTTTTTAGTCTAAACCCAGTTATCCAGCATAGGGTTGTTAAAGCTGAATTCAGAATCAATGAGCAGCATAGTTTAGCAGGGCTGAGAAAGCGGGATGACATTTTGTGCCTGAGTGAAAATGTTTCTATGCCTCAGTCTAACAGCCCTAATCAGTAGTCCTCCTCAACATACCAACGCCACCACTTTCTTGTATCCACATCATTTGTGTACAGAGGAATTCAGGACAGGCGCTGTGAATTAGCCATGAGGTCAGAGTCACCAAAGACAGATGCCAGCCTCTGACGCCTTCGACTCCCCCCCCGCTCAATGCGACCACCCCAGCCCTATCCATATTCTTCTCCGATTCTTTACCCTGGCCTCGGGCGACAGGCCCTCTCTCATTCGGGGTGCTGACAGGCCCTGTCCTCACCCTGATCCCTCATCATTAGAGCATGTAAATCTCCCTTTCATACGTACAGGGACACACACACACACACACACACACACACACACACACACACACACACACACACACACACACACACACACACACACACACACACACACACACACACACACACACACACACAAATATGTTGCAGACACACATATTTGAATGGGAGGGAGGAAGGTGGTCTAATCATGTTCACCTGAGGAATAGACACCATAAACCCCCAGGATCCAGTATAAATTTACAATGCATCTGTATCATAATGATGAGTGAGTATATTAATATAGGAAGTCCAATTATTGGGTGATTGTGATGCAAACATGAATGCAGCTCTTTCTCAGAACTGGGTGCCTTGTACTATGAATAATGTGACCCATTCTAAGATTATTAAATAGAGACTAAACAAACACAGACAATAGTAAAGACACATACACAACAAGTGCATGTTCAGAGAGGCAAAAGAGACAAAAGCAGCGAGTCTGGAGGGCAAGCATCTGGTGGGTCCCAACAGGATTGGTGCACTATGTGGCTGAATGTATAATTCATTACAGCCCTCTCCTCTCCTTTACTTTCCTCCAGCCATGTAAACAATCCTAGACATAGCATATGGAGACAAGTATAGAGGGGAGGTAGCGAGGAGAGAGAGGGAGCATGGGAGATGTTTGAAGGGAAAATATGGGAACAAGTACAGGGAGAGAAATCGGGATGCTACAGACAGGAGGGGGAGAGAGGAGAAGAAAGAAACGCAAAGTTGGCAAAAAAAGAAAGTGAAGTGGGTGTGGATTATGGGAGATGTGCGATCCAACATGGTAGTCAATTTTATTCATTTCACTGCATGACAAATTCACGGCACAAAATGCATGCTCCATGCTTAAAGTTAAAGGGGCCCTCAGAGGTATATAGAGGTGTGCATATTATATATGTTTACATGTATGTGTATGTGTGCATATGTGTGTTTATGAGGGTGTTACAATACAACGGTGAAAACAGAGGAACTGCATTTACTCCTGTCTACTATGATTCATACTAACCTTACTCAGTGGTGTCTCATCAAATTAAAGACAAATTACAGGTACATATTAGTAAACTTTAAACACAATTGTGTGTAAGAGCACTTTATTTCTAGAATGAATATGGAAAAAAAATGAATATGACTAAAATTGACTCACCTAAATGATGACAGTTGGGAAAGGATGGTGTCATCAGGCAAGAGTAGCAGGTTGGAGAGAGAAAAGACAAGAAGGAAACATTAGGCAGAATACTGGTGACTAAGTATTTTATATTCACATTAAATGCATGCTGTCTCCTAACCACTGCAATAGAACAGACTGAATTCACTCATCATCAAGAACACCTAATATCATTTACTATTGGACTTTCCCGATAGAAAAGAAATTGAGGAAAATGCAGACAATTGGAAGAATTTTTATCCGTGGATTTTTTTAACTACATTACAGCCATCGGTCTACAGCTGCAATTGTCAGATACACATATAAAAGAGGACATAGACTGGCCAAGATATAGAGTGGACTTGAAAAAAAGAGAAACACAGAGAGGAGCCAGATACAAAGCAATAGAGGCTTGGAGAGACAGAATCCAGAAGGCAGAGAAATCATTAATGCTAATGCACCCCAGAAGCCAGATATACTGGGTGGAGTTATCGGAGGTTACTGTGGTTTTTGGAGGGTGTTAATTGTTATTCATGATGCTGTTGGCTCAAACAGGAACTGGGGCTGGTTGTTTTTGAAGTGCTGGATCAGGCAGGGTTTTATTGACCGTCGCTGCTGGGGGTGCAGGGACCACAGAGGGATGTCAGTCAGGACGGAGGAGAACTTGGGCAGGGGATGGGGGTTGGGGGGGTGTTTGCTGGTAGTGTTGAGGTTAAAGCACAGGCATATGTGTCCACAAAGGACTTCAGCAACAGTAACGTAACAAAAGCTCTAAAAAGATATGCAGAGCAGCTAAAATAACTAGTTAACTAAGGCACCTTAAAAGAGACGGTCTTCAATCTTTCTTTCTAACGAGAGTAAGCACCGGAGCCATTTTCTCATCTTTTTAAATTCCTTATTAGAATCTTGAAATCACTCTTTTTGAACCACAAGAAACAGCCTCGTCTGCTATGTAGATCCAGGTTTTGTATCTAGGCATGTCCAATTAATGTGTGCCTTTGTGCACCGACAGAAAATTGTCTGCACGCCTGTAAAGATGCATGCATGTGCGAGCACATGCAGGGGGACATAAATACTTCTGTGTGTTACTACGCTGCTAATTGCAGTCAAGCAGCCGTGTGTCCACTCTATAAGGCCAGGTGCTGAGAGAGTGTCAAAGCTGCGCTGCCTTCACCCCTTTCAAAACACACACACACATACAGACACGTAGAAAGAACCTGTCAACATGCCTGTCAGAGTAAAGTAGCTTTGACAGCCACTCATTCACCTCCAGTGCCACTGCATATTAGCATTGCATTTCCTGAATGTCCCCCTCTTTGCAGAAGAGTCATCTGAGGATGACATATCCCTCCGACATCCCCCGAAAAAATGTGCAACAAATGCATCATCATATGACATGTCCTCCATTCCTTTGGTGAGTGATGTATATTGTTTTGGATATATCCTATTGAGACAATGACCAACCTTCAGAGTAACCTTAAAACCATCTTTCCATGGAAAACTCAAACAGCAAGATGTGCAGAAAATCTAAATTATTAAGAGACACCAGTACTTATCCTGGTTAATATGTGTGTCAAGTTTGGTGAAGCTAGAGTAAATAGTTTGCCAGATATGCTCCGGACAAGAAGACCACCATTCAGGGTTACCTAAAAAAAAAATCACGTATAGACAGACAGACAGACAGACAGACAGACAGAGTGCATAAGGGAGTCAGAGGGAATGACCTTTGCCCAAACCCAAAATGACCTACTTCAAAGGAGACAGAGTCATGAAGACATGAGCAGAATCACAAAGGATAGAGGAGTTAATAAATACAGAGCCCTGCTGGATGATAACATGACAGTGGCCTCAGTGTCTTTTTAACAACTAAGCAAATATACATAAGGACAGGCGATGTGGGCTCTCGGGTAAGGCAGGGAGAAGTCCAGATAAGGCAGACGACATAGATGGTATCAGGGAGTATATTACCTTTGCCTGTAACTAGTATTATGTCTGCTAATCTCTGTGATATACTCGTCTTAACAGAGAATTTGGGCTCATTCACTGCTTGTAAATCTTTTCAAAATGTCCATGTTTTACAGGAGTGGTATATAATGGGTCTATTCTGTTTGGTTTTGAACAAAAGAATGGGCCAAAACATGCCAGCACAATGTCAACACCTCGATCTGTGTATAGCGTACTATTAAAATCAAATTTTCTTTTTTTGGGTGGCAGCCTGTTTCTTCTCTATCCTTGTCTCTTTCCCTCCCTCACTTTGTTCGTCTCTCCACACGACCTAGCCTAACCCACCACTCAGTTTTCCTCTGACGGTGGGGTTGCCAAGCTGAATTTATCCGTCTGAGATCAAAAGGAGGCAAGAAAAAAGCCAATGGGGGCTTGCTGAGGAGAGATTGTATAGGTACACTTGTGAACCCCAGGACAGGCACACAGGTCAACAGACTTCCAGCACTGACTACTTCAATGTCAGTGTCAACATCACAGACAGAGTGACAAGTCATATGCACATTTTTAAGGAGAAGTAAAATCTACTCTAATCAACACAAATGTCTTTTTTCTCAACCACCTTTAAATGCATCCCGTCCTCTTGTTTCTCTTGTCACATGAATGCACGTACACCCACACTCAAATACGTGCACATATAAATACCTCTTCCTCCTATCTGTATGACACTGGTCTCAGGGGAATGCCAGTGGGGTGTGAAGAGTGTGATGGGATCACAGGGAGCTGTGGCCTCTCTCCACCAATTACCCAACAATCTGGCCTTGTCCTAATCTTCCTCTGAAAACACCCAGGTTGGAAATGATGCAGAAAACAGTGGGTTACCGACTGGGCCACACAAGCTAATCCCGGTGCACTGGAGTGTGTTAACTCTCTTGCCATTATAAATACTAATACACCTCTGTGTCTCATGGGCTCATGTACACATTCAGTGACACCTCTGGTCTCCTCAAAGGAAGCACAGATTCTATCAGTAGCTTTGTCCAGAGCCATGTAGTTTGTCCCAAGCAAGAGTGAGTTGTCCTCGGGCCACCTCTCAATAGGTCAAACACAGCATCTAACCTTTCAAAAGCACTCCACACAATACCTGGAACATAATGTATGAAATCAGAAAGCTTTTGCACAGTGTTGCTGTATGTATGAGGGGGTGTGGCAGTGCTTGAGATATCATATGAGTCATTGAGCAACTGCTCTGCAGACCTGCAGACACTGGGACCAATGCATTAATGACCACATTGGCCTACAGTATGTAGTTTACCTAGTTGTAGAGCCTTTTTGAATGTAAAAATGAAAAATAAAAACACATATAGTATATGTAAAAAAAATAAAAATATTTCAGATGATTGTGCTTGTGCATCAGGCATCGTCTAACCATCAGTAAACTAATGAGAGTTAACACCTCAAAAATAGCTTGTGATTTTCATAAATTAATCAGGATTGAAAATGACTGATGGCTTTAAAGGCAGCACTAAAAATACTGAGCTGCCCAGGGGCCTGCCTTTGAACCCAAAGCTCAAATTAAATTGATTTTAACTGTTTCAGACAGCTTCGTCTGTGTCCTTCAGATTCAAACAATGATTTCATCAGGCTCTCATCACATGGCGCTGCCTAAAGCTATCTGGATGGAACCCCTGTTTCTTGATCCTTCCACTGCCAGAAGGAGAAAAATGTCTCCGTCACTCTGAGTAAAAAACTGAAAAGTGAGTTTAGTCCATCTAAAGGCGGAGCAAATAAAAGGGAAAGTGAGTTTCATTCAGAGCGGTGGTATCGTAACATTTAAGCTACTGTGTGATGGAGTATTTCAGATGGCCACTGAGGACATGGTTTTTGCTGTTTGTGTTATTCCTGCATATGTCTGACAAATGTAAGTGACCCAAATTGTAGTCTAACCCAGCCCATTCCATCCCATCCCATCCTAATCAGCCTAGCCATACCAGCCACGAACTGCTGTCACCATGGCCACCGAACTTCACAGGCCAAACATGAAGAGTATTTTTAACCAAGCCATACCATTCTAAGCCCACAGCAGCTGTTCTTCATCCTGTGGTTAACACTCACATCTGGTGTCAAGGCTATGAGCAAGCGAACAACAAAGGCTGTTCTCGTTTGAGCTGACACAACACAGAGAGGGATTGGCAGCTTTCGGCATACAGTCGTTTCAATATAGTCAAGGGGTCGTAGTGACCTCCATCATTTTCTCAGCTGAGCACCTGTCCGCAATGCATCGAAGGCGCACCCCCCAAACTCTAAGGTGAAATGGTATATCTCTCTTTTTTATGATGAGGATTAGGAGTTCCTTCTTTCCCTGCCATTCTCTCAACCACCACGCCTCCTGTAGTAAATTACTCCACACAGCATCACCCTGGCTCCCATTAGCCCTTTCAATCTGCCTGCCTTCAGCATGACGAGCCCTGGAGCTATAGGGGATGGTAATGATCTGTGTGTACTCCACATTGCAACACCCCCTCCCTGCCCCCCACATCTCCATCACCCCTCTCTAAAACATCTACCCTCATAAGATGTGTCCCACCTCGAAAACCTTAAAGCTGTATTCAAGATGCATCTTCGTATATTTGGTAACCTATGCTGTGGACCAGACATGCACCAAATTGAAGTGGGCTTTATGCATCTGCTGCGGCGGTCGAGAGTCTTCAAGAGATAATTCTCTCTCAACGCCTCGCTCAGTCTTTGAGCAGACACCCCCATCCATTAGTGACGGAGAGGGGTGGAGACCCTGTAAATTATAGACGAATTCCACGCTGTGAACAATGGTGCATCCAATCAGCATTCACCAACACATCTGCATTCCTCTACATGCACAAACTCCACATTTCAGACAGATTTTCCTGTATCACAGAACCCAGTGGAGATAAACATAAAAGATACATGGCTAAGATTGTCGGTTCTTATCTCACAAGGTAGATCCAATTCTACACAGCTATAAACGCATGTATAAAAAAAGCTATCTCTGTATTCTGCATCAAAATAAGGGCTGGATGTATTAACGTGAATTCTTTTAAGGAGACAATTGTGAGCGACATTAACATGCAACAGGACAATTGAGCTCTTTTGGCACATAAACACAGGTCATGAGAACAAGAAGTTTGAGTGGCGTTTGTTCTGGTGGAACCACCCTCCGCTTTCTGCTCGGTGAAAAATGAATGGCGATAATTACCATTCCTCACTCAGCATCCTTCCCATTAAAGTTGCATTAATGAAAGCTCAAGATAAAGACTTGAAATATTTTCTGTCAGCCTCATTCTGGAAATGAGAATGAGGCCATTCTAAAGCCATCATTAGCAATTCTTCTTTGTGTCTCCAGCATAATATTTTAGCGGTCTTTTCCTCAGTGACATCAGACTTCACTTGAGACTCGTCCTAAAAAGGCGTAAAACTTGACTTAGACTAGAGATTTGGGACTTGTTGACATTTTTTTTGTGTATTAAAATTTAGGAAAAGTCTGACGAACACAAGCTGCATCCCCTCTCTTATTATCATTACATATCTGGTGTGCATGGCCACAGATGACTGCAGTAAAAACACCACAAGGACCACAGGGAGCCCACCTGCAGCTGCGGGGACATTCATTATAACCTTTGGCTATAACCTCATAAAAGGCCCGAACAAAAGAATCACTAAATGCAAGCATGAATTATCCAGGATCCACTGCCATGGGTGCATTTCATTGAAGGAAGAGAGTTAGGAAGAACATGTTTAAGTTGTCCCTGTTACAGTAAGTGCAGTTCTTGTTCATTGCATATACCAGGAAAAGCTATACATTTTTCAAAATTTAAAAAAATGAATAAAAGGCACCTCTTCAGTACATGGGAGATGTGTAGGTAAAGTTTTGTGATGCTCCAGAAACCCTCACCCGAGACAAATCTCACTCACAGAATGAGCCTAAATTAAATTTTGCTGGATGTGGTTTCCTTCTTGATTTTATCCCTGTTCTTTCACATGCTTTTATCTGCAGGTTCTCCCATTTTTCTATTAGACTCACTCTCCACTGAGTGTCTTGTCGGAGTGATTGGAATCAGGTGATTCGGTTGTGCTCTTTCTTTTGCCTGACGGCACATGGAGATCTGCCTTTTCCACTGCTCTTCTCATCGCTGGACTGTTCCAGTGAGTAGCCTTCATCTCTGCTTTCTCACAGCGGTTCACATCTTCATATCTTCATGGAGAATGTTATATACTGAGTGCTGTACAAATGGGGCACATATGGGGTTCTCTGATGCGGCATTAGGTATGATGCAGTTGCATAATTTCATGCATTGAAATAGCCTGTTTAAAGCGCTCATATACCCAACAACTAGGACTTAATAATACAGTGATGCTTGATTCCTAGCTGTACATTTTCCTAAGCAAACTGGATGACACATAGCAGATAGATGACAGAACAAAAGACTTGACTTGGACGCTATACATTTTTTTTTAGACTTTTTAAGAAAAAATCTGCGTCTCTGGTATTTGGCACCGACTTTGAATGAGAGCGTGTCCAGTAGTACGTGTTTGGGATGGAGCACATCCTCTGTGGCCTAAGATGACTACTTTACTCCCAGACTGTGACCAATAGATTGTCACTCGGAAAAGGCTGAATTTCGGATTATAAAAATGGAGGGATTCAGTGGTAAACACATGTGAAGCCACTGCACAGAAGGCTTCAGCATCCCTCCATCGCAGTGTGCTCCACAGTTCTGTGCTGTGCATTTCCTTAGGATTAAATGCAGACATGTCCAAGCGTTTCACTAAATAACACATTTACTTATTTCTTTGTGCACCATATTTGCTTTGATTATACACAGTAAAGTGCATGACCAGCAGGTAAAGATGTGGCGATGACTTGATGTTGAAATAGGTAGAAATTAGATTCCTTTACTTTCCACAGCCCCCCTCCACTTTTCTGGGCAATATTCCCCGTAGATGAGCTTTGGTCTAATCCTCAAACACTGTGTACGTGTGTATCCATTAGCAGTGTGGCCTGGAGGCCTTTCTGCCAGCCCTCACCGAAACAGTAACCCCCATACTCTCCACGGACAAGATCAGGTTAATATTATATTGGTGAGGGAGACGACATTTCTTATTTATTGAAAGGCAGTCTAGCATGAAAGAGTGTTTGCAGGCAGGCCAGTGGATTACCTGACCCCATCCCCCCTTCTATCAGATCATGGTGGACCCCAATAATTTCAAATGCCACTGCTGTGTGAGGAGGACAAAGGAGGAGAATAGAAAGAAGCTTTCTTAACCCCTTATCCGCCTCATTAAACACCTTTAAACATTGCTGAATTTGGGACCAAGTCCAGCTAAAAGTGTAGCTGACACTTTGCAGAATGCAATCATTTGAAAAGATATCATAGCATTTTCAGCGACAGCTTTTGATATTTGCCACCAGTTCTGTTTTGACATTGGAAGAGAGAGGGTAGTGACCTAGTTGTCCACTTTGGAGGCTTCAAGAGTTGAAATAACATTTTCTCTATTTATTTCTTGTCATTTTCTAGAGCCATTGTGGATGGCGTACTGGTTACTTACAAAGACAAGAACTACTTAGTCTGACTATCCACTCACGATGGAGGAGAGTAAAATGATGAAGCGGATGAAGGACGACAAAGGGGGCATCAAGAGAGATAAAGAGAGGGAAAGAAAGGCGAAACAGATGGTGGAAAAATTATCTACAAGTCTATGACCTTGAAATCTGCAAAACTTAATTGTACAAAACAGACTGAATAGGATAAGGCTGGTCATTGTGTGTGAATCAGGGACATTGCTGAGTTAAATTTATGACAGGGTGTAAAACATGTCAAAGTCTTGGTAAGTGCAACACAGAAAACCCATAGAAAACAGTTCTCTGGGAAGAACAAACCACTCCAGAGAGCAGACACTATCGTATTTAAAGAACTAGTCAGATCCACCTTAACGTAAACAAACCCCAGGGCTGCACAACTGAAAACGAATATGCCAATGTACAGCTTCTTCAAACACCGTAGACAATTCATTAGGAAAAGGTCTTGTCTTTCCAGCTTTTCAAATGCAAAGTATCCCCAAGAAACGTTAGGCCTGGTGGCAAGACTCTTTCGATTTCAGTTTTTGACAATACATTCTGCAAAATAGATCCTAAATATGAGATATGCTCTCAAAATATAAAATATACTCTTAGGAGGAGGCAGGCTAGAAGGAGCACATTTTGGACAATGGCAATGACATCCCAGCTGTGTACTTCAGATGCACTACCCACGATATGGATGAGTAACTAATATAAATTAGTTAAGTATTAGTTTATATTGTTAGCATAATATCATTTACATAATGTATATTAATTGTAACTTTACTGTGCATAATAGTATACTATATAGCCCAAACAAATTATGTTCAGTGTTAGTTAGCCTCGAATATGTTAATGCTAGGTACAAATCATAAATCATAACCATTAATGCAAAACAATGAGTTCTTTATTTTGAAGGTTTAGATCAGGATATAAACCTTCTTTGAATGTCCTGCTCTACCCAGGCTGTGAGTGGTTGGTTGAAGAACTCATTGACTTGATGAAAAGTTCAACATATTCATCAAAAGGCACCTCATGCAGTTAAACAGCTAACCTGTCAGCCAAAACTAGCCTTGCTTATCTTATTGTCTTCCGTCTCACCGCTTCAACAGATAAGCTAGTATTGCTGGGCTCAATGGGCTCACTTATCCTGTCACTTTACTGCGATTCATTTGGGATTCCACCCAGAGTTTGCTATTGCTTGGAGTAACATTATTGTTAGTGAGACTTCACTGCACTGTGGAAACCCTGCAAGTGCATCCACCACAATCTTTGTGAGTGGGAACAGTCTAAGTGGTGCCAACACAAGGACTCTCTGAACAAGTGTGTTGTTGTGCTCGTGGGAGTATGGATGACCCACAGTGCTGAAAAATGCACAAAAGAAGGTTTGCAATGAGATCTGAAGAGTCTGTGTGCATTGAAATAGGGAACGATGATACTATGTATCATGTAAACCACTTATCGTTTCCAAATTTTTCCCAAAATGCAATTTTTTTTACCCCTTCCTTCCTCAAGGCCCCAGTTTTACGGCGCGTCAGTGGACCTGACTTCTGTTAGTGCTTGGCATGACTCTTAACCCACACTGCAGGTTCTGGTTGGTTCACAGTCTCTTTGTTCAACAGAGCTACTCAGTGGAAAGCCAAGCCTAAACAGAGCACCTGGAAATAAATGGCTTCAAGAACACTTTTAAATTCAGCAACCCCTGCCAATTATGCACTATTAAGAATGTATTTTGAATTTGAATGCATAGCAGGACCGTAGGATACCAAGCGATCAAAGCAAAAGCCTGTAATGCTGACTACCGCAGTGTTATATGCCCTGGCTATATCTCAGCTGTTTGCAATAATTCAATTTTGATGTTGATAGAGGCAAGGGCATTATCCACTTAGAGTTATTAATTTGGCTTTTCTCAGGAGGAGCTGGAGGGATGTTGATGCTTTCACACTGCAGATCCATAGATATTCACAGTCTCTAATTGATTTAGCCAGTGTGGCTTCTCAGCTGATAAGATACTGTGTTGCAGGCGAGGTATGCATGGCTAAGCAGCTGTGTGGTGTTTGTTCTAATGACAGAGAGCACAGACGGGGGTGGCCCACACTTCTTACTCTTGACCCATATATTTACACACCTTTGACAACGCCTCAGGGCAAATTCAATAACAGCCACTAGAATATTCAGATTGAAGACGGTGAAACAGGAGGGTGCGTTTAAGTAAAATTATTTGGAAAATGAAATGCATTCGTTAAAAGACACAGAAATAGGATGATGAAGCGGTTAGAAACATAAATAATATCTGTTGTATTGTACACTCAGGAATATGATACAAAGAACATTATCCTAAATAAACATATTTAGGATGCAGCCATTCTTAGTGTAGAAATAAAACAAAGGCCTAACGAACCGACGGTGCCATTTCTGTTGGTGCCTCTCAGCACAGAAATAGGGAGGGGACCCTCTCTCCAATTAAGCTTTTGTGTGCACTGTGGCGGGACGATCATCATGTATTTTTCATGCGCCCCTTCCGTCTTCATGCTTGGCCTACAGGTCTAACATTCAACAACACAACATCAGCATCCTCAGAGCCTCACTAGACCATGTGTGCACACACAACCAATTAAACACAGTCTCCTTCAGACACCACAAGCTCACAGGTATGCAAAAACAACCATACTTGCACACTGAGGGGCAAAACAATCATGGTATCGCATCGCATAATATCTCCTGATTTCGATTCAGCTGTCTGAGGATTAACAATGAGTGCAGAGTTTACACATACATCCTGGAGAGAAATAAATAAATTAGGGCTGAGTGTATTTTGACAAGGAGGTAGCGAGAGCACCGAAGCAGGAGGTGCTCGTGAATATTTAAAGGGGAAACAAAAAGGAAGAGTTGGAAACGTGCTGGAAAAGGCATGCCAGATGTCTGAGGATTTAATGGGGGGTAAATGGAAATCAATCCCTTTCACTGCTCAAGACGCCCAATCATAACACATTGTTTTAATGGTCCCACTGGATGACATCCACATTATATGCAGAGGGAAGACGCCTCCACTGCTGACTATTATTATACCCAGCACTTACAAGCAGAGACAGAGAGAAATATAAGGAACACTATGGAATATACTGTGTGTACAACAATAAGACAGACTATGTCAAGGTTCATTCAGGTCCCATATTTTTAAAAAGAGCTATTTTGTATATAGCTCTCAGAGGAGACTGAATGATTACTTTCAAAGATTTTGTGTTGTTTCTGATTTATCTTGTCTTTGTAATCATGAAGTCAGACTAATTTACTGTGAGAGGAAAGCTACAAGGCATATTAAACACTTGGCACACAGATGGGAGAACCACACTGTGTAAATACAGACTATTGATGATCCAAACTTACTTCCACGATCATATTTCATTTCACCTCGGATCAGATCTGAATATGATCTGAAGTTGAGACTCACACTAGGATGCAGAGCTGCGCAACATATGGTGTGATGCGGGCCATATGTGCCGCAAAAGGCAACTATGATCAGAATTTCATTGTACCTACCTGAGTGTGTTACTGCCTGCGTCTGAATAACAGAGTCAAAGCTGAGCATTTAATGGGAGTCGACACTATGGGGAACTTCATGTCACCAGAGACAACACAGCAAATTAGCTGATAATTAAATTTTTCTCCATTAGGGAAAGAGCAGAGTAATAACTCACACAGTAGGACTGCCAGCTCCATTAATGTCTCTATTCTCCTCATGTGAGGAGGATGAAGGAGGAAGGACGCGATGTCAACAGCTACGACACCCACACACAAGAAGACAAGAGACGACGGGGGAGGTCGCATTCTCATATAACCTTATATGACCATATGAACATTGTGACAAAGAAGATCTTGTATGTTCAGTGTTTTGTTCATGGAGCATCACAAAGGAGGAGGAATGTAGTTGGCTGGCTGTGCCATTGATTATCACAGCACTGGGCAATTGTCTCATCTCAGTACAGGTGAGGATAATTATTGTGGACTGCGCACATGCGTTTGTGTGTGTGTGTGTGTAGGTGTGTGTGTGTGTTATCACCCAGCTGTTGAAGGGGCTTCAACCTCCAGCTGTTAGCCCAATGATGACAGCGGACCATGGCCCCACCTTCATGCTCAATGATCTGGATAATTACCTCGTCCATCTGACCCCCTCCCCTCTAGACCCGACTCCGCCACCACAACGCCACTATGACCGAACTGGCTGTCACAACACCAATGAGGACGGGTCTGAAAGAGCATAATATGGAATATATGGTTGCCCTTGATACAGCTCTGTTACACCACCGACCTCCATGTGGTCCTATGACAATCTGTGTGCCTACCTTCACCAAAGGAGCTGCACACACAATCAGCCTCGACAAGATTGTCCTCAACAACTGATGTCGGAGAAGAGGAAGAGGCGGAGACCACATGCTGAGCCACATGCCTTCTCATCCTCTCTGTCTCTAGAAGCAGAGACTAAAAAAAGTCTTGGATGATTCGTAATTTCACAGTTGACAGACTTCCTTTTCTCTGAATCGATATGATTTGTAAAAAGAGGGTAAAGCTCCCTACTCTACATCTCTCCCCAATGGAATATAATGCATTATGTTCGTCTCGCTTTTTGGAATACCGAGATTGTGGAAAAGCAGGCCAGTCTCAATTGGGCCATTCAGGAGGGGCGCATGATAACGAATCAAGGAAAAGTGGGAAATGAGATTAAGACAATAGCTGGGTATCTGCTCCTCTGGGCTCACTGCTGTATGTGTGTACAGTATGTGTGCTTAGGAAACGTAAAGTGGAGCAACTGCCTCTCAGAATGTAAATGTAATTATGGCTTTCCTGTCAGCAAACACCTGGACATCTGGCCCTGAATCTCAACATGCTATTCCTCAAAGGATCTGTCCCCATCCAAGATATGGTTGTATTCAAATATCTTTATGCGTGTGTATGTTTAAACATACAGTACAAGGTGATTAGTATGCACAAGCATTGCTTCACATCTGTGTTTATGCTATCTTTCCCACCGTGCACTTAACTGGTTAGCCTGGCTATATCCCAGTTCCCCCAGTGACCCCCCCGCGTTCACCCTGGAGGGCTTGCGTCAGCTGGACTGGGGATCAATGCTGGGGAAACAGCCTCATAATGGCCCGGATTAATGATGAAAAATTTGGTGTCATCCAGCGAGCTCCTCGATATTTATCACTGGGGAAGAGTGGGTTGCCAATTGAAGCCTCTTAGCACCCTCCTGACCTAGGGGGCTGCTAGCAGGACAAGAGTGTAACTGTGGTTGCTACTGTCTGCAGCTGGAGCCCTAATGGAGGTGCTCTCTAGGGCATTTGTTCAGAGAAGGATGGCTATTCGTAAATGGATACCAGAGCTGTTGCTGCTGCTTTTTATAGTCCAGAGCTGCAGTCACTGCTGCCATCATTTCTATTTCAAAATGCAGCTTGAACTGTCTAGTGTGCCCAGGGATGCTTTGCATGTGTCCAGGTTTTGCTCCACCTAAAGGAGCACACTAATATAAATGTCTCCCAATTGTGACATTTGCAGGTCAACAGAGAAAAGACACACTGAATGAGATTCAAGTGCATTTATCAGTTCAGACAATTGCCTCCGAGCCAATAACCTCATCACACCTCTGCATTTTAAGAACGACAGATAATATGTATAGAAACTATGTCTTAAGGTACAATCATGACCTCCTGAGTTTTTCACAATGCCTTAAGGATGGATTGGGACCAAGTCCACTGTTCTCCTGGGACTGAGAGACAAGGCTATTACAGGCCTGTCAAAGGAGGAGTAGGCCTCAGGAATCTGTAACCACAAGACTTTCAAAGGTTTTCCAATTACCTGTCAATATCCCACAGTAATATTGCCTTGGAAGGAAAGATCTGAACAAAAGCCTATGTGAAGATCCCGCTTGGCCTTTGGTTTTCCATTTGTCACATGACACAACATCATGACCATCTTCTGTCCTAGCAATCCCAATGACAAACAAAATTGTACTCATTTCACATAAGCACTGAAGGACACGCTTCAAGGTATGGGATGCAAGCAGTCATTGAAAAAGGAGGACAATTCTCTCTGCTTCACAGTCCACTTGGTGCACACTTTATACAAAAACAAGGTAACAGAGTTTAAACACAGCATCACACCATATTCTGCAGCTGGGTACCTGGGAGAAGTAAACAAAGATTTGGATATTGGCTCCATCAAATTGATAGCGATCAAGTTGACTCTGGATGATCTACCCAACAAAATGAAAAACCCATTGAGAGAAAAGCCAACTGTGCTTTATTCTGTCAAAAAATAGAACTTGAAAGCTTACTGTCACCAATAAATCTAAAAGTATAAAAAATTGTCTGCTTGCTTGTTTGCAAATTAAGAAAAGCTAAAGGAATTTGATGGATCAGAGTGAACAGATTGATCACTGCAGCCCCTTGTGCATCTTTATTGCACATTGTTCTATTTGCATTCACCTTGTTGTGACCCTCACTGTCTGGCTCAAAGTGGACATCACTTCAATGATTTTCCATGTCCTCTGTTTTTATTTGTTTTATGCTCTCTCTGTCTTCATTGTTTTCCTCAGTGTTATGCCAGCTTTGACCCTGAACACTGTGGATCAGTAGACAAATCATAGACAAATGTCACCACTCCTTTTCTTCAGCGCCTTCACTGCAATGTAGGATATCAATGCCCCCTTTCCATGCTCAAAAAACAAGACCTTCCTCACCAGTTAACCAAGACGAGAGCATCCCCTGGCCCACCATTCCCAAAATGTTGATTCCCAGCTTTCATTGCAAAGCTATAAATCCGATGCAACCATGGCACTAACGGACATAAGGCCTCTATCCAGGAATGTGAGGCATAAGCAGATATCGGGCGGGGGTGCAGAGGGGCAATTAAGTGTCTGGTGCAGGAAGGAGTGCAGGTGTGTGGACTGGTGATAAGGACAGCGGTGGTACCATTACTCATCCCCCACCAACAACAGCAAATAGACTGCCAGCAGATGACGGGCCTGGTCTGGCAGCCTCCAAAAGCTTTTCCTCAGCCGGAGAAAAGAGTGTGTGGCGGAACAGAGTGGATAAGGGATAGATAGCAATGAAAAGCACAGTTCATCATGCCAGGAAAGACAGCGGGAAAAATGGTTTTGTGCAATATTGTTGAGGGAAGAGATATTTAGAAAAACGAGGCAATTCTTCAGGCTGGCCTGTTTCAAGGCAATTAAGATTAATTAAGTGTTGCTGGTAGCACTTCATATTGGAGACTGTAGGTTGTATTACCACTGCAATGCAGCAATAAGCCATACAGAAACATAATTTAAAAACAATATATATATTTTTTTATTTTCAAGATACATACAAAAACATTTTACTCAATAAATCAACATTTTTCAAGATTTCCCACTTTCTCTCGGCATAAGTGGATGGCAGCCTAAGCTCTGATAGATGACTTTGGTTGTGATTAAACAGAGGTAAAACGGTGGTACGCATATATTATCTGTAAATTTGAAAATGGAAAGCAAAATTATTGCAGAGCAAAGAACAAAAATAGATCCATTACGTTCTGAGAATGCTTTCTCATTCCAAAGCTTCTTGCTAATATTGACCCAGATAAATGCTGAATTAAGCAGGTACAGTTTGATAAATCTTCAGCGGCTATGAATTATCTATTTGACAAACTATAGTTTCAGCATAAAGATGCTCTCTGTCTTCCAAAACTACCACAGTCTTTAACCCCTCCAGGAACTGTGCACTCTCAAAAGAGAGTAAAATGGTGAATTGCCAAAAGTCATTCTGAACATCACCTCTGATGATGTGCTGACAGAGTTTTCTTTGTCAACTAGCTCCAATCGTGTCAGTCTTGGCATCAGTCTGCCCTGAGGATCTTGGTGCCCCCTTTCTGCCGGTCAGCAGATCTTGTGTTGTCTCATTGGACTTGGGGCTAAGGACATCCTGTCTGCCTGTCTACTAGGGCAGCCATAGAGCACGACAAGCAGATGCACTGTTGTGTGTGTATCAACATGCATATGGATGCGCAGGTTAAACCACTTGACAAGGGATTGAGACCTGCGATGAGAGCATCTCTGCTGAGGGACTACGGTAAAGGGCATCTCTTTTCTGTGACAAACTCATTGTCATCTGTGACATTTATCATTGTCCCATTTATACCTGTGTGCCATCATTTCACTCCTCTGTTCAAGCAACACCATGGGTGGCAAGGTGTCACACCAAATAGATGCAAGGCTGACGATTTATACCTGCCGCAAAAAATTCATAAGGGACATGAACTTTGTGACGGAGAACACGGGGGAAAAGATTGCAGTCAATTTCAGTTTTTATAGAAATAAATAAGCACTTTTAGTTGTTTTTTTTTTTTACTGTGATCCTTTCCTACTCGCTAATATGGATGCTGATATCAGCAGTTCCTTATTCCCAGAGCCATGAAATCCAACATTCCTCCCTCTCGCTGGCCTCAGGCAATCCAGTTGTGAGGACGAAGCAAAATAAAAAATAGGTCTATTTAACCAAGAAGAAAAACAACTTGGCTCAGTAGATAGGTCTGTGATTTACTGAGCTGTGAGAACCAAAATCCACAGCAGTATAGTTATAATACGGAAATAAAGCATTCTTGGACTGTTTGTGCACACTGTGGCAAGTCCAGTAGAGGACAAGAAAGAAGCCCTGGCTTCCAGACAGGAACTGATGCCACCTCACAATTCCTTCCGTCTGTCACCTGCTTGGCATCCTCTCTGTTTAATTAGCTGGTAGTAATCAAATGGTAGGAGATTAATTCCCCGAAAATACTGTAGGCAGATGATAAATCGTCAAGAGACACAAAGGCCTTGTGGAGGAAAACATAACACTGAAACAGTTTTTTCTTTTTTTATGTTGACTTGGAGGGAAAACTGAGTGAGACGGAGGAGAGAGAGAGAGAGAGAGAGAGAGAGAGAGAGAGAGAGAGAGAGAGAGAGAGAGAGAGAGAGAGAGAGAGAGAGAGAGAGAGAGAGAGAGAGAGAGAGAGAGAGAGAGAGAGAGAGAGAGAGAGAGAGAGAGAGAGAGAGAGAGAGAGAGAGGGCTTATCTCAAATTTACCAAACAACCCAGCAGAGAAAAAGGAGTAAATCACTTCACCAAGCAGAGGGCTGCAGTAATTAGACTAAACACACCCTGCACAAGCACACAAAACGAAAGCATGCACAATAAATCCATTGCTTTTACTCCCTTTCCTATAGACTACATAGAATCAAGTATTTATTGCTGTATGGAACACTGTATGGCAATGACATCATTCTTGTTGGCTGATCTCTACTGAGGTTTGTAGGCAAAACTATGATGATAAGTTGCTAATGTTTTTGTCAATAACCCCAACTACATATATATTGTAATTACCATACTATCTATCTATCTATCTATATATATACACATTAGTATAATAACTTTGCAACTCAAAGAATCTCTCATAAAATTTTAACAAAGGATGAATGAACAGTCTGTTCATGTTTGAGAGTGCAGATATATTCAGTATTCATGTGTGATGAGATTTAATTTGAACCCCACAGTGTCTGATCGTCTGCATCCCATTCTTAAAGCAGGGTGGGGCTTTGAGCTCTCCCATCCTGGCGACCCTCTCATCACCAGAGCAAGACCAGGTGTAGCTGGGTTTTATCTCTGTATGCTTAAGACACACAACACAATATGACTGGACACAGAGCCAAATGCTCACACACAACCTTGACCTTTTCCCATAGAAGGGGGGGGGGGGGGGGGGGGGGGGGGACTAAGGTGAGACAAGGGGAGTGGAAAGCCATAGCAAGAGGAACGTGGAGTTGAATTTAAGAACAGGGTCATGAGGGGACATCAGGACCCAGCCATCATATAAAGAGAGAAAATGCTAACTTTGATCAAGTATTAAAGGAAATGATGGTGATTCACTCATGGAGGAAGGCTGAGAACATAGTAAAACTTTCTGTAGGTCTTTTGAAATTTCTTAAACTTAAGTATTTAAGATCTACAGCCACAGGCTGTTAGAGTCAGTCATTTCGACACAGTAAAATCTGACTTGTGGTCTGCACTCTGGCTAAAGTCAGAAAAAGACATGAAGTGATGCTGTGGTTTCTAGTGGAAACTGTGGTATGGTAATATGGAAAGAGAATTAAGCCATGATTTTTTTTTTTTTGCTGCTTTGCCTTTGTTTTAGCTAGGAGTCAATGGGCGAGACAGGCCTTCCCAGCTTTGATGAGTGTAATTATGCTTTAAAGAGAGCCGCAGGAGTAAATTCATTACCCAGCCAGCTAGCTCTGGTTGCCCGCTCTCTCCATTTCTGTCTCCCGCAGCTCTATGCACACAGACAGGGCCTGCAGACACGCACACACAATAAGTTCCCCATGGAGCCCTATAGGTGCTGCAGCTCTGCAGCCACAGCCCCCCCTTTATCATATGGCCTCTGGAACTCTCCGTGCAAACCCCAACGATAATGGATGACTGTGTGGAAAGAAAAGACAAGCGCTCCCTTACACACATATGTAAAGCAGACACACACCAATACAATAGAACTGTACACACACACACACTCCAAAACATCCACCCATGTTGCTTTTGGCTGTTACATCTGCTTCTTCTTGGAGATTATCTGTAGTAACAGCGGAATAACAATAATAATCACCCCAATTTCTTTCTGCAGCAAATTAACACGCACGGGGAATAACGGTGAGCGCAGTAAAGGAAAAGCAAAAGGAAAAGCTCATACATAAAGTACTTTTAAATATCTATGTGTAGAATTTAAAATCTGAGCCTGTGGGCTCACGTCTTTGAAGACTGTTCTGATGGGGTCAATCCTAAAATTGATGGGATTGATTCCCTGGACCAAACTGTCTATTACAATTGGAAAGGTAAATGTGGAATCGAGTGGAGGGCCTCAGTGGATTGGTCGAAGGCCAGAGGGAATTGACCATTCCAGTCTTGGGTTGCTTTGAGTGTGAACAGCCCTCAGCACTCCCACAACAAAGCAATGCACGGCAGATATTTGTGGACTGCTTATTGCATTTGTGTGTGTGTGTGTGTGTGTGTGTGTGTGTGCATGTTTGTTTATGTTTAAGCTGTAAGCAATGTCTTATCACTCTGACCCTGAGATGGTGTTACCCCTCCTTTCTCTGTCACTTTACTCCCACTCCAGGGAGCCCAGCAATTTAAGACTTCAGACTGTGGGACATATTGGGTATAAGAGTCCATACAGGGCACTGGCTGCTTCCATATTCATCGAGTGTGTGTGTGTGTGTGTGTGTGTGTGTGTGTGTGAGGGAGAGAGAGAGAGAGAGAGAGACAGATCTGTTATTAAATATTGTTCCGTGGATTTTGACTTTGCAATTACTCTGTTTCAATCTGGGACCCATTTACCATTATGTATGATTGTGTCTCTCTATGAGATTTAACGCATTTCATGCAACCTCGGTCCGTCTGTCTGTCTTTGCTGTTGCAGCTTTTCATCTCCTCCCCTTTGACAGCATGTAGGCCTGTGTGTCTGCGAGGATTCATCATGCATCCTTAGGAGTCGATCAAGGGGAAAACACCTCCCTCTTTCTTCCTCCTCTCCCTCCTCCAGCTCCTCTTGCCCTCATCTAACATTAATGGCTGTTGTTTTTTTAATGAGGAAGTGGGTGTCCCTGTGCTGCATGTCCGTAGAGGGCTTGGAGAAGAGGGATTGAGGGGAAGGGGGAGGGAGAAGCGATGTACTTGTGCAAAACACTTCCCCTGGCTGAGAACGCCAGGTTAGCAGGGTGGAACTGGGGGTGGGTGGCTGGGAGTGCTCGCTCAGTAAATATTGCCATGCCCTCCTACAGCCTTCATAGAGAAAAACAAGCCAACTGCAGCATTCTGTGCCCCATGCTCCACAGACAGTATGCATTATGATAATAGACAGGCCGTTGTAAAGCTGCTACCAAGTGTTTTGTGAATAAAAAAAGTCCTTTGTAAGGACTACATAATTGCACACTCCCTTTTGTTTCTTCCCTCATTGTTGCAATGTGAGAGCTGTCTTGTCTAAGTAGGAGCAGTACAAGAGATTGTGCAGAGAATGTGTTTTAGAAATTACCATAAACAACAACCTCAATTTTAGCTTTCTGCACATTCATGTCTTGACTAAATAGCAATGGCTATAAATAGACTTCTGTTGTTGTTGTTGTTGTTTTATATCACTATGCTGGATGTGCGGTAGAGAAAGCACGACACAATTAGCAAAATAACAATTTACTGTTGTATCATAATTTAAATCAGAGCATCAAAATTCAGAAAAATGCATTATGCCCCATTGTGGGCAAATCCGTTTACAATCATGGCCACATTAGGTTCAGGCAATTCTGAAGGGCTGTGTTTATAAAAAAAAAACATCTCTTTATCTTGATGATTTTTTTTTCTCAAATTTAGATACATGACATATTTTTTATAATAATCCATAATTAAAATGAACAGAAACTATTTCTGCCATTATCTTTGCTCAAGCTTAGCCACCCTTACAAACATGGAGAGAATTAAGATGGTTTGTGTGTAACTCATCTTTTTTTTTGTCGTCTCCATGAAATCCAGCTACAAATTATGGATTTAATGTAGCTAACATCTCAAATGACACTTTTTCTGCATTTCTAAGTGGCACAAACCTGCAGTGTGAGACTGCGGATGCACCTTGTTTGACTGGAGTAACATTTTTAAGAAACAGGCTTATACAAGGCAAACAATGTAGCTTGGAACACAAACACGACACACATATTTCAAAGCAGGAACATTTCTCAATCCAATTGGTTCAGCCCTAAGGAATGTACAACCTGGTCTTATAAAATTGTCACAGGCTATCATGAAGAATTTGGTTTTAAATTTCCAATTATTGACTTTTCTGCATTGAAACATAATCTTTCAAGAGAGAATAATGATGCATCCAAGTATTGATTTGTTCCTCCATCCCTAGTCTATTAGTAGGTCACCCATAGTTAAAAAAATAGTCCCTAGCAGGAGAGAAAAATCCAATCTGTGGTATCTAAATTCTGTTACCTCCTTTAGTAAGTAAACTACAGATAAAGCCAAGCATGCCACGTCTATTTCTGCACAAAAACATATTTAAGCATGCCACAAGTGAAATAAGTTATTCAAAATGCTACCTGTCAATCAACACTTAGTGTGGGCAGGGTCTTTACCCCTCAGTAACCCCTTCCACTGTTCATTTGTGTCTACACTTACATAGCTATGGTCCAAAAGCAACCCACCTATCTTTTGTTGTTTATCACTGCATTTTTAGCTTTTGTAAAACTATTTTCTTCTAGATAGTTTCTTAAATCTGTCTATTTGCTTGTTAAATTTTAACATTTCATCATTTTGAAAAAAACAAAACAAAATAACGTAAACATCCAACAAAGAAAAATGAGAAGGAAAAAGATGAAAAGAAAAACAACTACAACTGTCGACGTAAATACTGCATGATAGAAATAGAGCTTTGTTTTTGTACATGTACAGTCTATTAGTAAAATGCTAGTAACAGATAAAAAGGACACTTGTTTGATGTCTCTGTAGAGCTTTCAGCCATATCCTCGTACAGCACTCTGCCAGTTACATGAGTGGGGCAGACAAGCATATTGTCAGTGAGAGCCTGAAATAACATGCGACAAAGATACTAGCAGCCAATTAAATAAAGGAAATTGCCTTCATCATTTTATGATTAATGGAGGACACCATTAGTGAATAATGTTAACCCCCTCCCAGTTTCTACCTGAGTGTGTGTGTGTGTGGTACATTTATGTGTGTGTGTTTGTGTGTCTGTGCAGAAGAGAAGCAGACGGGGGGTTATGAGGTACCAGAGTCCCCAGGGTGTAGTGGCTGGAGGTATTCATGGCTCTCTCCTCCCTCTGAGTGATAATTCTGGCGTTATTCAGGCAGGAGTGGGATGGGCAGTGCTGGGCCTGTGATGAAGCACCATGGCCTTTAGAAATTCATTTCCACCAAGCATTCATCTCATTCCTATTGAGCGCTGGTTTACTCTCTGTGCTCACTCGTGCACACATAGGGTCATTATAGAACCATGATCCATTCTCAGAGATCTGTCTCTAACAACCAAGTATAAAAAAAAAGAGCTCCACCAAATATAAAAATTAGCTCAAAGTTTGAGTGTTGACAGAAATACACTATAGGGCGCCAGGATGACGGAAAAGAAGTGTTAGAGGCGAGGAGAGTTGTTTTTCAGCCTTTCTTGTGGTGTTTGTCTCCACTCTGCTGCAGCATCTGAGCGGATCAAAAAGAATCTAACAGTTTCTCTATTCACTGATCTGTTATTGCTGTGCACCAGAGAACAACAGACTACAGCAGTAGACGGACAGACGAGGAGATGAAAGGAGCGCTACAATGCATGTATCTAATCAATGCCTCTAACTACCAGGATGGGGTGAAAAAATATAAGGTGCCTGTTGACCAAATGTCCACATTAACATTGTGCTAAAAGTGGATGAGGAAGGCAGATGTTTCATTTCACCTGATTTGAGAAAAAGACATGATTATGCGCAACAACAGCCTGACTTGGCTCTAAGAACTCGATCACTGGTAGAGAACAGCGCTCACTCCCAGATGCCTCACCTTACATTTTTTTGGTTGAGTAGCCTCAGAGGAGCAGCAGGCTCATCGACAAATGTTCTCTCTATAGTCCCATTATTGCCCTTCACTGACCATGTCACACTCCCTAGACAAACATACACCCCTAAAACATCTGCTTACCAAGCAAACGTTCCATCCCCCCATCTGTACAGAGTGCACCCTCGACCACTCTCACTTAGCAGCCACACCCCAACTTCCACTTAGCAGTCAATCCGCATCAACCCCCTCCGTCCCACCCCCAAAGCAGACATTTGCACACACAGACTGCAGACGGAGTGGGCCAGTACCGGGTTGGCAACTCGCCCCGCCTGTCCGTCTGTGTGCTCACCCCCTGAGCCAGCGCATCAGGATAGCCTTCCTCACGAGGGGCGGAGGGCTGCTGTATTGGCTCTGAACAGCACCACAGAAGTTCCATAGTGGCTCCATTGGCAGGCAGACTGATGGGTCCCCAACCCAAGGCGCCTGCCAATTGGTGTGTCTCACTCCAACAAGACTAGGCCCACAATCATTAATATGTAAGTGTTAATAGGTGGAGCTACACACTAATTGCACACTGGAACGGGATCATGTTTAATATTAGAATCCATTACATGCCGGCTGTTGCAAGTGGAAGCAAATGAATTAAGACAACACATTATTTACTCATGCACAGAGCAAATGGAGACTGACAGCGCCGAGAAGGTTGACACTCAACATGGCAGCTGTTACTCACATCTGTTGGCTCCCATATCTGCAGAGCTCAGCGGCCCTTTGATACGAGCTACTACTGTAATTAGTTGACTTTCCTCTGGTTCTCAGTTCACCCAAATCTAGCTGTAGTGGGCAACACAAAGACACAAGCGCACCGCAGAGTCCAAGGTTGAAGCTTCTTTTAAGTGGGAGACGGAAAAAAAAAAAGCTCTTGGCCTTTAAAGGTCTGCTATATGGTAAACATTAAGGGAAGATGTGGAGAGCAAACGTACTTATTATACATCACACCACTAGAGGATTTAGATTATATATCAGTTTCAGTGTCGCTAAATGTTTTGTATGAGTTGAACTTAAACTTTTGCTGCTAAAGAATGATGTCTATATTCTACAAATATCTGAAAATGTAATTTAAAAAATGCAAAGATAAAATGAAGAAAATACATGGGACACACATTTATTTCTCTCCGCTGCCTTACTTTCACCAAGTCCCTAATGAGCATGTTGCTGGCAGAATTAATTTCCTATAGTTTCATTGATCTCTAAATAGCTCTCATCCATCACCGGGCATTTCAATATCTTACTCTTTTAATGTCTGTTTGCCCTAATCATGATTCTATGGCACAGGCCATTACACATGAGGACTCACACTCTACTGTGGGCATCTTTAATGCTGTTCAGACACAAACACTGACACACCAGACACAGACTCATGTGAATAGAGAGAGTATATAGTATAATCAATTCTATTTTTATTAAATATCATACATGCGAAATTAACGGACCACCTGCAAGTCTTACGGATTTTCTGCATTTCAAAGTCCCTACGGAAATAAACACAGTTGCCGCTCACATTGTCACACAATCAATTAAAAGCCTTCCTTTAGCTACCTAACTGTGATGACGGAAGTTTATAGTGTATAATTTAATGAAGTTTTGCTACTTCTATTGTTTAATTCAAACTGTGTGTCTGTATGTTATTTTTTTCTTACAGATTTTGGGAAAATCTTATGGATTTTCAGGTCTTACAGATGAAATTCTGACGAGATTATTATATGACGAGAATTAACTCAAATGGGTTTTTTTAATCGACAAAAGGTAATGAATATAAGAGCACTGAAAAATATTTACTAAGCTGCGAGGCTGAAATGAATCATGCTTATTTGACTGGCTGTGTAACAACAAAGTAATGTTGATTTCGCCACACACATTATTGCTTGCTTGGCTGTGCAACAGAGTAATGGCTGTGTCCTCTTGTTGCAAGAGCAATTGTGAGAGTCTTGTCATGTATCAGCGCCCAGTGACGTGCCCATCCCAGAGGCGACCACTGCACCATGTTCCATCCCTGACATGCCAAAATAATGAATGGCCTTGCTAATGAAGGCTTACTAATTGATTGTGGAGAAAACAGAGTATTACTCACCCAATGATGGCAGCTCCAAGAGGTGCTGAGACACTTTGTCAATGCTCTGTTTTTCAAGCCTGTCCAGCCCAAGGGGTCTTTATATCGATCTTCTGATCAGCATGGACACCTCACACTGAATAAAGTGTATCCCTTTAATAATATTTTATTATCCTCTTACATGTTTTATAACAGATTGTTGCATAATTCTTTTTTGTTCATGCATCCGTTAACAGTAATTCAGCAAATTAATGTGTTGTACATTTTGCTGTAGGCATACACCACGGCCAACCAGGTGTGTCCACAAGTGATGAGAGTGAATAGGGGTTTTTAAGGCTTTACAATTTGAGCTGTTGTTCAATGAAGCAGAGAGAAGCTGCTAAGGTGGGAGGTGTATGTAGAAGGCCATTGTCTTTGATTAACTAATTAGCAGACATTATCAAGACTAAGGAGAAGTCATTACCAGTGGGCTTTAGTGAAGAGGAACTCATTTCCCCATGGACCTCCGACCAGTGTCTTCCAGGCTCTGCCCAGTCCGTCACAGACTAGGTCACGTATTAAATCTATAACAACTAATTTTGCTTTTAAATGAAGCTTTAATTGAATTTCATGTGAAGGAAGCAATGTGGATGATCACGTTCGTATTGTCTGAATCGCTGATTGCGTGTGAATCAGTGATGAGATATTGGGTTTCCAGACAACAGAAGCCAAATAACGGAGATTGTGGACCTGAGTGCTAATGCTTCCCTCTCTCACACACACACACATACACTCATTATACACAATAATTAATGCACCCGTATCAGCCAAGCTATTTAATTCTTGGGTGGTTGCAAAGTCCCGATTTTCAGCTTCCATTTGCCTCTTTCAACTCACTCTTTGTAGACAGTCAAATGTTTAAGTGAGGACTGATCTGAATGAAAAAAACCAAAACCTGCCACATTGCCACCATGTGCTGCAGCAACTGCACGTAAATTGAAGACAAACATGAAGCACAAAGTACAGCTTGCATTAATGGCATCTTAAAGGAAGTGTTTGACACTGCAGACCTAATGGGTTGCACATGCTCCCCTTTGCAATCCTCTGTTGAGCTCAAACAAGGAGTGTCCTCAGGCTTTCAGGCAGGGGCAAAACCATAATCAAGAAATTATCATAATTCAGTCTAATCATAAGTGAAGGAGGGCAAAATTACTGAAATTAAATTCTGGATTACTGCCCTCAACTGCAGGGATGCTTCAGTAACTGTTATTTTCTGCCAGTGTCTTAAATATATGTTTACCGTTCTTGTGATGCCAATTAAAACACAAAGTCAAGGAGCAGCGCCACAGGTATACTGGGGAGCAGCACACACATGCATGCTCACAACCCATTGCGGATTTAAGGTGTTGGTGTGTAGTGAGAGGGGCAAAGGCTGAGTGATGTGATTGCTTAGAGTGCTGTATGGCTGGGCTCCCAGTCTGGGGTATTAGAAAGCTCCAGTGCAGTGTAGCAGCATGCTGGGAGAAGGAAGGAGGCAAAATAAAGGCCTGGTCAGAGAGGGCCGTTCTGGTCTAATTGAGTCCTTTGGGTCAAGTCTCCACTGATCAGAGACTTGTTACAGAGATCCGGTTTCATGGTTTCCAAACAATGGGATTTCAGAGAGGGGCTTTGTAGTCCTTTGGGATTCCATCCAAACCTTTCTGTGATTTTTGTGGTTCTCTCTTGGTTGTCTGGCCCTGTGTTCCTCTAATTTAAATGCGATTACTATAACAATATGGAAAGACTGCGGTTGAGCACAGCAAGTGGTATTCGCATATAAAAAGCATTGCATAGATGCTGTGCTGCAAATATGATCACGCTGTTTGATGCCTATGGTGTTCATATTTGGTTAGAAATGGTCACTGCCTCTACATTAGTGGAGCATGTCTGGATTCCATATGGATATTCAGCTCATGATGCTGACTCGCCAGAACAAACCCAGCATCTCTGGCCACTGGAAAAAGGCTTTTTTCTGCTCTGAGTTACCATGAATCCGGACACCATTATTCAGACCTGGTATACAGATGATTAAATATGTACAGGGCTAAAGTTACATATGATGTTGCAACCGAATGAATGCTAAAATGTGAACTTCAAAATTTGTAAATGCATCAATGATGAATGTGTTCAGATTTCTTACACCTGTGTGTTTAAACTCTGATGATTTGGTAATGCACAGCTGTATTTTAATGCCTTGGTCACTCTACATGATTCACTCTATGGCCACTCTACCTTCTGTCTTGAATCATGAACCCATTTTGGATTGTATGCTACATGACTGATCAGCATGAGGGGTCACACAGCACAAAATCTTTTTTCCAGAAGGAATCCCAAATGAGTCTGTCTAGTCTCCAAACTAAGTTTTTAGCTGACTGCTGACTCCTGCTGTAGCTCATTGTATGGCTCCCCGACCTGTCTTTCACAGGAACAGTTTTGAACATCTGAGAGGCATCAATGAGCTCTCAGAAAGAATCATTAGGCAGTTCACACTTACTAATCAAGCTCTGATTTGTAAGTACCAAACACCAATTTGCCTTGAATCTGGAGGCTTTTGTTGATGACTTTTGTTGATGAGCTCCATAAAGTGGAGTGGAAATTCAGGGCTACAATCCTGTAGAACTCAATCTATTCAAAAATGAAGAATAGCAGAGCAAAGCACAGCTTTCGACACAATGGCCCCGATGAGAAACATCACATCCTCTACAAAGAGATTTTTGAGAGAAATGCACGTTTCCTTGGTTGCTCTTAAGTCCCTTAACTCTGTATCTCTGGCTGTACTTTTCTCCCTAAAGTATTCCTGGGAGACAGAAAACAACAAAGACAAATGACTTTAAAAAGAAGCATCAAACCTCTCCCTCCAGAGGGAAGGGGATCCACAGAGGTGTCCGTGTTTCTTGCACACTCTCTGCAGTGGCATTAACTAGTGGGGGCTCTAGATGAGCTTCCTGTGGAGCTGAAAAGGCCAGGACAAACACAGGCGATGTGCTGGTTTTAATAGGCTCACTCGAGTGTAGCAGTTGATAAATTAGAGAGGAGAGCAAAGAGAGCAAGATAGGAGACTGAGCAAATGCAAGCGGCAAAACATGACAGAGAACTGCCTGCCCTCTGGATCATCACTCACTTCACCATAATGTGACGGAAAAGGCGAGCAAAGAAAGGCAAGATTGGACAAGGGAAGTGGATTGGGAATCAAATAAAATGATTGTTATTTGTCAAGGCCGCAGTGAAAATAGGACAGGGGCCTACCAACTGCATGGGAAACAAATCCACAGCTACCCGAGACAGTATGTAGACGAAAAGTATGCTTTTTTGATGTCTAGAGAGGAGACGGATGGGGAGGAGTGAAATGGGGGATAGGCACAGCGCCTCGTCCACCTGATGCCACACTGCAGCTTCGCATGGCTTCCTTTTGTAGCCCAAAGTGCTGGGCAAAGGAGAAAGGCAGACACAAAGAACAGACACTCTCTACAGGACATGCATTGTGCCATCCCCACTCACAGGCGGCAGGACAAAGCCGTCAGCTGCCTGGACACCTCGTTAGTCCGCTCCCTGCAGCTCTCACATGGCACAAGGTTGACTGCGGCCCTCCTGCTGTGATCGGTTCACCGTTACAAAAGAGGTTCAGCCACGATGAAACACACACACACACAAAATGTGGAACTGTAAAGCATTAAGGACCAAAGGACAAATACAGTGCTATAAAACACACCTGTTCAACAAAATGTTCAAGGCTCTCCCCTCACAGGCCTCTTCATGGATGTTTGCTTAGGCTGTTGAGGCCGATCTTTTCAGATGCAGTCCATAACAAAAGCACCTCAAGGCCATGGTGGAGGTTGGGGGGGGGAAAGGGATGAGGCTCTCTTTTTACGCTTTACTGTCCATGTTGGAGGAGATGCAGGAAGAATATAGATAAAGGATTTACTTGAGGTTGGATCTTGATTCTTTGTCTTGGGGGTTTTATATCAATTGGACTTGCACAAATCGGAATATTAGAGTCAATATGACTAGGGCAGAGGAAAGATGTGACAACAACAAATTTATATTCAAGCTCATTTATACTCATGATGAACCAGGTTAACTACAATATTGTGGCAATATCTGTTATTGAGTGAACTATTGCTTCTCAGCATTTTAGCATGGCTTTCACACATTAGCTTGGGACTAAACTGCAATAATAACCAAAGACAGCTGGAAAAGCAAATTCTAGCACCTTAAATTGATGAATGGATCCAAGCTCATTTGCAAGGGAATAAATAAGTTTGACATTCTGAAGCTCCCAATTTTTTTTTTTCTTGCACAGTCTTCCAAAGGCTGTGCTATCACCAATAGGTTGTTAAGCGTGTCTTGGAATATCAAGTAGGGTTAGTGCATGGCTTGCTTAGACCAAACCAAATAAATATGCAGGAATTAGTTCCAGTTTCATACACTGTCAAAATAAAATCCAGCCGTCATTCCACCAAAATAACCCATTCAACACACATCAACTCATACTAGCTACAAGGAAAAGCAAAGCTAATTCTGTTTTGACAGAAATAGATTAATGTATCCCATGAGCTTTGTAAGTACAGTGACAGTGCTATATATATAAATGCAAACCAAACTGCCAGGGGAAAACAGAAGAAAACAATAATTCATATCCACAAAAATAATATGATATAGCAAGATATTTTAATAATATAATTCATTACTATACAATATAAAAATATTGGTAATTATGGGGAACTTTCCTCCACAAATCCCCACATGATTGTAGTTCATTGCTCCACTCATCCACTGTACTTTTCCCAACTTTACTTTTGTCTACATTGCGATGTGTTTCTGATTCATTACTATGAAATGAACACGCAAATCAGTCAATCATTCACTTCAATCAGACAGACACAGAGGAACCGCAAGTGGCCCATAATTAATCAAGTTAGTTTTAGGTTTTAAAAACATGCTTTTTGGAAATAACTTCTAGAAATACTTTCTAATAAAATAGCATGTTGCCATGTCTTTAATATATTGATGTGACAATGTTTTTTCCCCCCAATGGACAGAAACCAAACAATCGACCTTCCACACCACTAAATCACAGTATGCATAATCTTTGCGAATGATGATGTACCAGAAGGTAGTCATCAGTCAACCTGGCTGTAACCACCAACCATCTAACAGTCAGTACATGCCTTCCCATTCAACAGCTGTGGATTCATATGTTACTGCCCCCCCCCCTACCTGTCACTGTCCATCCACCATCACGCCAACCACAGCACACATCCATCAGCCCACCCCTGCTGCTTTTTTAATCTGTTCCCAACCCCAAGGTCCAAGTGCGCTTCAAAATTACAGCGGAGAAAGGTCACCCCATCCAATTAGAATATCATCAGGGATGCACACCAAAGGGTCATTCCCTGAACCCTTGGCAGGATTCAGAATAGCTGACTGATTGCCGCACTGGTAAAAGAAGTGCAAGGACACATCTTAAATTGTGGAGACGACGGATATGAATTGTTGTTTGGACTGATATGAGGTGTAACGATATGTGAAAGTGCCACGATAGGTTTATTTCCTGAAGATGAACTATGTTATCATCGGTATGTGTATTGACCCTGCGGTGACCCCAGGGCCCAGATCAATCAGGTCTCCAATCAGGATTAGATCAACCTGACCTCTGAATCCTCCCTCATCATTCTAGTCACCTGCTTCTTGCAGGATTCATCCCCATAACAGGGCATGCATGCAGGCAGAGAAAATGACTGGCCTGCAGAAACAAGAGAGATTTTGGATCAAACAGTCAAGTGGAAAGGACCATGTGGAGACCATTGCCTTAGCTTGGCAGAGGAACAAAAGCTAATGAGAGAGGAGAGTAGAGAAAGAGAGATAGCAGTAGAGAGAGAGGGTGGGTCAGTGAGCTTTGAGCATCTCTTGGGCTGATCTAAGCCAATTAGAGACAAGTGACAGCTAAGCTACATGTTCATGACACAACTAGACCACGGCACTGCTCTAAGCCCCAGCACCCCATAGAACAAGCCTGATTTGGACCCCAACAAGCCCTTAACACTCCCCCCTATGAAAGCTTAAATAACCCTCTGCCAAAACCTGCTGCACTCCAGACACCAACTAAAGCCAACGAAGAGGGTATGGTTAACAAAAATGCTACTCTCTACCCTTCTGTCCTGCTTCTTCTGAACAAAGTGGACGGCCAAGCTAAGCTCTCTGCCAGCCTTCGTCATGGTCGGCCAACTCTCTTGACATCTGATGTTGTCAAGAGTTGCCGTGACGACCTGGCAAATCCACTGACCTTTGCCCCAGTGATTCATAACTTGTGAACCCAAGATGAGGAAAAGCCAAAAAAGCTCGGTGGGGGGGATATGTGATGTGAGGGGTTTCAAATGAAGAAGGGGGTTAGTTCAAATGACCACTGGCAGCTGTCATTACTGAGTTGCCTTGTTCCTGTGAGCTGATAATGATGCAGAGCCTTCCCAGTATACAACAGGGGAAGTGGTAGGCCACCAGGTTGTGGGTTGTCAGGGCTCCAGCTCAGGGCTTGTGATTAATGAGACAGGGCGTCGCGCCACAGGGAGCTCAGCAGCACGTGCCTCACTGGTGGTGACAACAAATACTCCTCACACATGTTTATAAAGAGCCAAAGCCACAACGGTTCAATAGTTAGACAGTTATATGAATGTGGACAAATCTACCCCCACCATAACACATACATATAATATGACATACTGATGACGATGAAACCGGATATGCATCCTTTAATGCATCTTCCCATACACCCTGAACTGAGCATCAACTGTATGCAATCTGTGGATGGCTGCTTGGGGGAGAAAAAGCAAGAAACGCTGAGATGGAGAATGACGGGAAGGAGTGATGGGGGTTGAGGGACACCCAGCAGGGGGTGGGACAGGACAGCCTTCCACATGTCTAACATCTGCCACTCAAGAAAGTTAATGATGCCCCGTTCTTGGGCCAACCATCCCCCTGCTGTGTGTGAGAAATGAGACGGACAGAGAGACAGCACTGAGGGTGGGGTTGCTGGCACATACATACAGTCAAAAGAGTTGAGATGCTCTTGCCACACGAGTTGGTGGTGGAGTGTGTGTGGGTGAAAATTCAAGGCTCAAGAATATTTATGACAATCCAACAATCCAATTAGCACCGTTGAGTAATTTCAAGAGGAATTACATAAACCCCTCTTTTGTCTTTCCAATATCATTGCTGTCTCCTGCCCTCGCCAGGATCCTCCTTCTTATTAAAGTTTATGAGAAATGCTGCTAATTTCATTAGAAGTCAGTCTCTAGTTTGCTGATTGATTTTTTCACATTAAGAAGAGGGGTGGCGATGGGTGTTTTGGCCTCTGGGGTGAAGCTGTTATCATCTACACCTACACCATCTACACTGTCAGGGAACAGCAATTTAGGGGATGAGGGAAAACTGGAGGAGGGTTGGGGGGGGTTGAAGAATGGCAAGATGCCGAAGAGAGATAGAAGAATCTGGTCTAGCCCTGAGCAAATGTAGAGGGATCGTGCAAGGTTTAGTTTCACAAAATGTCTTACAAAGCATAAAAAGCCTTTTTTTTGTGCTGTAAGATGATAAAACGCATAGCAAATAAAAGGAGTTAAGTTCTATATACTGTATGTCAGAATACCAATCTGGCCTCAATTTGTCATGAAGTGGGTAATAAGATGAATCCGGTGGCAATCTAGCTTTGAAGTTACTGCAATAACAACAGAACTTAAGTACTATAAAAAGAACAAGCTGACAGATGCTCATATCTTTTAGCCTGTAATTAAATTATCTGTGCTTTTCTTCCTCTGACACAGGAATAACCCAGCCTTCCTGGGCTATTTTTCCTTTCATACATCTCCAGATAACACTAGGGTAACTGTATTAGCAGTGTATGCTAGAGATGCTGTACAGACTGCCAAATGGTCCACTATGCACCTCTGTTTTCAAACCATGGGGTCAGATGATGGTCAATCGATGGTCAGTCAGAGGTCACATCCAGAGCTGGCCAAAGGTCAGTCTATCTGGACTCAAAGGTATAACTGGCCTATCAACCCCTTGTACCACTATGAATGAGGCTAAATCATGTAGACAACTCCCTTCTGCTTGGAGTCAGGGAATCTGATAAAAAGAGCAATTTACCATCTCCTCACATTTGATGTTTTAAATAAGATTAGTGATGCAGATATTGTGAAAGCAATTAACAATGTGTCCACAATATTGCTTAATTATAACTCAATTTTAATGTTCAGGGTGGTTTCACTGACCAAGATTGTAAGAGAGAGGAGAATTTAATGACCAAAAGCAGGCAATTAAACTTATTACACATTAGGTAATTGTGTAAAGTAACAACTGACTGATTGCAGATGTATCCCACTAAACATGATTTGAATAGTATGGTTTTCTATATATCCTCCACACCCTGCACAGAAACATAAGACAAATCTATATTCATGACGAGACAGGGTTGTAATTCATGTGTCTGTTCCACATGAGCACCACAGGGACCTTTAAAAGAAAGACAGGAAAAAAGCTAACATGTAAATTTCACAGCTAATGCCTGGGCATGGCTTGTGTTGGCTAATTAAGGTGCTCTTTTCAGCTCCATTGCAGCGCGGTATCTTGGGGTTCATTTTTTCCGTTACTGTGCCATTTAGGCTCCAAATGGGCAAACGTTCATCTTGCAAGTTGGATGGCAAATAGGGAGTTTGGAGTCTGTTAAAAAAGTGTGTGTGTGTGTGTGGGTACCAGCATGTACATATGTGCCTCTCTTTTGTATGAGTTCCAAACATTTATGTGCTGCTGTGCATGTGTGCCTTCGAATGCTGAGGCCTAATTTGTGCATGAAACAGGAGAGGGTTAATGGCTTTTAAAGATCGGTGGAGTCAAATGAGCGTGCTCATCAGTTAGCCACACACCCCCTGGTGATCACTCAGTGTCATTAGATTTAATTTCCTGTGGAATAAGAAGATGTTGGTGGATCCAAGACAAATCCCTGCAATTATAACCATGCTTAAGATGATTCACTGCCTTCATTTCTATTGCAGTGGGTGATGTTTACTGTTGTGTATGGCCTTATTGGGTTTAGACTAATGTTCGCGGTGATCACTGGGAATACACTAACAGTAAGATAGATTTATTTGAAGTTCAGTCAAGCAATAACTTTGCAAATACTATCCTTTATGAATTTCTCAAGGAGCACGGAGAAAAACGCACATGACTGACCTTACACATAAACACACACAAGGAAATACAGGCAAGCAGGGGAGGCACCTGTATGTTCATTAATAGCTTTGCAGGGACAATGTACAGCAGGGTCAATTAGCGGCCCGATCCAACCACAAGAGGCTTCTATCCAGACCGCGATGCCTTTTGACATAACAGGAAACAGATACAGATAGTCTATTTTTAACTTCTGCCATCAAAGGGATTTTGAATAGACACAATGTGGCCAGCTCAGTAAAGTCACATGGGTCCTACAACTACTGGGTTCTACTGCTGCTGCTGCTACAATAGGCTGTTAATATATGCTACTACAAACGTTATACACTTTGTTCAGAAAACCAAAGCACAGTAGGAAACAACATTCGTAAAGATGGCATTATAAAACATTAGAATACAGAGTCTTTCTTGTTTTTGCCACAACAGAGGGATCATAAGGCCAGTCCTCAGTTTTTGGAAGATGAGAGAGCAAAATAAGAGATTCCTACTGAATTTTGGAATTAGAGACTTTGCATTTGAATGAACATATGAGTGTGAGCTGTGATGTCTTATTTCTTTTTAAGATAAGACGTGTGTGCTTCCATCTCGAAGTGATTGTTAAGCTCAATTCATCTTAACTATTCTTCTTTGGGGATGTTATGTTTTTATGGACTGAGAGGGATTTATTTACAATGCAAAAATTTAAAGATAAGGAGTTTATTGCATTGTTTATTAAGTGTTTTTGTGTCATGGAAATGTGAACTAAAATGATCTCTTCAGTCTGGCAATAAGCACAAGCCCATATTTGTAGGTTTGTAACTGTTTGGACCTCAGCAAGGAAGGAGTGTTGACTTCTTGCCGTTTTAATAGAAAACCCCTGATAGAGCATGATTTCCAGCAGCACGCGGCTCTGAGATAAGATTCTGCTTAGCATTTGAATGGGATGCTCTTTTTTTCAAATCAGTTGGCCTTTGGCCATACTACTGCTTAAGTGGTCTGGACAAGTCTGTCTTGTCTCTGCTGTGCCAACCAAAGTGCAGGCTCATGTCTGGCAATGTGTAATGTCTGTCAGTGTCCCAGTCTGTCTTTTCTGTCCATTTGGCTAGATGCGTTGCTGGCTGGTTAATAATCAGCCTGCCTAGCCTCTAATCATCCTCCCAGCTGCAGAAGCAGGTGGTCACACATACCACAGCTCCCAGTCTCATTCACCATGTGATGTCATCGCACTGCACCTGGTCACACTGAATTACACATGACTGAGGAAGCTCAATGATATCATGTCTCTGTGCTGGTCCTGAAGCTGAGAATCTGTGATGTTTATTTCTCAGTGGAGAGGATGTGGTGATCCCAGGGCAGTCTAACAGGCAGAGGCAGATCCACATTGAAATGGGAAGTCATTAACTATGAAACACAGGAGGTCACCTTGAACTAGACATAGCAGCCAACCAAATTCCTCTGCTGATATGCCAATGGATGCAGTCAGGTAAAGGTCAGGCTGTAAAACTGACTGGAACCAAAGCTGTTTTACAAGGCACACTCTTGAACAATTGATCTCGTCTCCCTTCACTTTTGAAAGTGATGAAAATGCTTTGAGTATCACTTTCAAACAGCAGGAAAGGAAATGAGAGCGGGAGGAGGTGGAAAAGGGAAAGGGAGCAATAGAGTGTGGGAGATGGGGAGAGAGAGGGAGACAGCAGGGACTGGATGATCAGGTTTCAACTCTGATCTGCAGCTGTTGAGGGCTCTGGTGGCTGAAGTGTCCCTTACAGCAACTGTAATTCAAGCCAAACACAATATCTGTCTACGCCACCGAGACATCAACCAGTCATAATACATCCGGACCCCCAATAACTCTGCCATGGCTCAAGGCCAAGCGATGCCAAGTACTAGCTTGAGGGAATCCCCAAAAAAAGCACAAATAATAAACATTCATTAAGGCTCCACACACACCAGGTCATGTTGTGAGAAGGAGAACCTGATGATTGTTCTTTTTAATAAGATTGCCCACAATAAACTCTTACTTCCTAGAGCCAGTTTGTGCATTGTGTCCCATGTGCCCCCATCCTCCCTTCCCCCAGTTTCCCTCTTCCTCCCGATCCACACAGTTCAGTTGAGAATCTAATGAAGCTGAAACTCCGTGTCTCCTGCGGTCCCAAAGGGCCACTTTAAGGAGGGACTGCCCTTAATGTTTGCACAAGTAGAAAAACAGCCGCGAAAGCCACTCACCTATAAAGCATTTTTGTGTGTGCGTTTGCACTTGTGTAAGTATGCATTGTGTGTAAGTAAGCAAAACAGCTCCCTACAAGACATTAATCAGAGTGCCAGTGTGCATTATAACCCAAAATAAACAGACTCAAGTGTGGGTCTGGCTGAGTCCTGACCCTTGCACAAGATCAATCCCGAACACCATTGTGCACCCTAGTGTTGCGCAAAGGCATGTATGCACGTCAAAGAATGTGTGTTTAAAGGTGTGTGTGTGTAGGCAACCAAAGAGAAAATAATTGGCATTTTAAGCAGGAACATCAGTGCAGAAATAACACACTATTCCACACACCAGAGAGTGAATCAATTTCAGCGTCATTCGATTCAAACCTATATAGGCTATCGTCTGAACTTCAGCCCTCTACCGTGTCACCTCCTCCCCAGCTCCATATGATGGATTACCATCCCTGGCAGTCTCAGAGGGTCTCTCAGGGTGAGAGAGGAAGGTGGGTGGGGGAGGTCAGTCACTACAGGGACATATTCATCGGAGGGGAGCGCTGGGTTAAGGAATTATGGTTTGACGGAGATCTGGGGTGGATAGGAGAGGGCAAAAGGTTCTCCAGGGGTCAGAGGATCCAATCCCGCCTGGATTCAATGGCAAGCCACCGTTGGAACGCAACGGTCTACGGGGATTTTATTCAGGGTCGCATTTTTCGATTAATATTATTATCACTCACTTGTTCCTTCGCCCACTTGACAGCTTATTGAGTGGTATCAGACATATTCATTTAAATTCTGGTACAAATCACACCTGCACAACAATTGAGCAGAGACCTGGAAACCTGATGTGTTAGGTTATCTATAGACAAAGCCAAGTTCGACAGATTATTATACAGATCATGCAGGGTATATTCTGGATAATGATCATCAATAAATCTGTTTATTGCAAACTATGCAGTGCTACAATAAATTACATCCAGAAGTCGATGACAAAATGGAAATCAAATTGCAATCCACCAATGAGAGGAGGAGCCTCTGAGCCTTTCTGTGTTTTAAGACTGATCAATAATCTGCCTGCGGACACATTTCAATGATTTATAACTGTCTGCATCCACAACTGCCTGATGAGAGTAAAATAAGAATCAGTGTAGAGTAAGTTTATTTTATAGAATGTGCTTGTCTCACTGTTTACAACTGTGCTGCCAGGCTTGTACAATTTAGGGACCCAATCTTTAATGCACTGTTTTTGAGTCACCACAGAGGTAGCACCTACAGTATGAAGCACGGGCGGTGAGACACACGGGGGTGGAGGGAGCATGGAGGACGAGGAAAGAGGAGGCCAAACACAGGCAGGCAGCAGAGACAAAGCAATAGCCCTGCATTGTCAGAGTGGAGAGACCATCAATAACAGTGTGACTATAAAGAGAGAAAGAAGGAGAGCGAAGGAGTGAGAGGACGGTGTATAAAAGAAACACAACAAAACACGGTGCGACGGGTGCTTCATCTTGCTGGGCACTAATGGGCGTGCGAAGCGATTGGCTCAGCATTCTTTTCGTGACGTCTCACTCCTCCGCTGACGGGCCGTGGGATCCGTGAAAGAGCACCACACACTTTTTAATGCAGTTTATACACTCAGAGGCGACACAATGGTTGATGTCGAAAGATGGAGATTGAAGGCAAAGGGAGCGGAAGGGACTGATAGAGGGCTGAGAGAGGTGGTCAAAGGTCATCCTAAACTTTGTCACCGTCCTGCACCTTCTCACCACACTTTCCATCTTTGTCCTTGGCTTTTGCTGCGCCACTCAGTTATTGCCGTCACAGCCATAGTGCCATGGTCAAGCTGTGATATATTTCCTATCTTCAGTACTACACTCACTTCCTCTGATGGTAAGAAGGTAACACAGAGGAGGTCAGACCTGGGACACAAGGCCCCCTGAGGATAGTAAAATCGCAGTCTCAGGACATACCTTGTGTGTGTGAATGTACTTGTTTGTGTGGGTAACAGTGAAAGGTCAGGGTGTTGCCAGTGACTGTGGTGTACTCCTATGATTTATCTCCCCGTGACTTTTCAATATTTCTGTTCCATATCTGCAGGCTGTCTTTTCCCATGCGCCGCGGAGGAGTTGGGTTGTCGGTAACTCCTCGCTCACTGCGGCCATCTGCGTCTGATAAACGAGGGAGGCCATCTGCATGCTGCTGTATACGGCTGGTGAGAACTGTGTGTGTGTGTGTGCACGTGGAAGAGATGTGAGTAAATCCCCAACAGATAACAACACTTCTTTACAGAGGTCAGCAAACTCCAGCAGCACAGACACAGAGCTGACGCATTTCGTCGGGGTTGGCCTGTCTCGGTTTATCAGGGGGGAGGATATTTCTCACACACTCGCCTGCTCTCACAGCTTCTCTTATCACAGGACAACACTCTCACCTTTTCTGCGCCGATATTAGGGGTAAATGATGTGACAATTCTAGATTGTGATTGATTTTGTAGGTGTCCACGATCTACTTTTCAGATAAATCATGGAATTGCGTGGCGTGTAAGCAATGCGATGTGAGTTATAGCTAGTAAAATGGCAGATAAGGAGCTTATGCCAAGAAAGAACTATACTAAATGCAATGCAAATGTAGATTTTCATGGGCTATTTCATGTCTGGCTATACAAGGTATTTCAAACTGAACTGAAAAACATTACAATTCAAATCATGGACCATGACTGGGCCATGAAGTTATCATATTGTTTGGAAAGATCACCCATTCCCACAAAAAAGTCTTTTAAATCCACTATCATTCTGATTAGTAACAGATCTTTGATCTCAATGGGTTTTATTCTCCTGGTTAAATAAAGGTTGAATAAAAATTTAAAAAAGCAGTTTCTCTGGCTAGTCTCTTCTCCGTGACAACAGTGGCTATGGCTCGTGGGTATTGTAGCATTTTGGTAAAATTACAAATAACGCATGATTTCCCAGAAACAAAGCAGAAATACAATGAAACAAACAAACAAACTTTATAGGGTCATTACATCATCTGTGGGAGTCCCGTGTTTCTGTGTTCAGTCAGTAACACTGAGAATATGATTTTAATAAATAAAAAAATAAAAAAAGGTAAACGATAAATCACACCAAAGAGATCCATTCAAATATGCGGGAAAATCTAAGGCTGTAATATTTAAGACTGACCTTCAACTCTGTGTTCTACACATCCCACACCATTACAGTGGAATTTGATTAAAATAAATACTTAAATACAAATTAAACCGTGCTCAGTTTTTGAGGTTGTGTTTTATTTCCTAACTGTAGCTTGCATCATTAATGTGCCGTAATGGCTGCATTGTTGCTGCTTCTTTCATTACCCTTCATTATTTCTCAAGGACTTCTGAGCAGATTAAACCTCAGCGTACTGGGGTTGATTTGAGCGTGAGGGCAGATGTTTGTATACACTTTACTGTGTGAGCGCGTGTCGTGTATGTTGTTTGTGTGCACTTGTCACTCCACTCTCTAATTTCAGAAATGCAATAATGAGCGTAGATGAGCATGTGAGAGTCTCTGTAGTGCAGCTCAGCCTGACACCCAACCTGGCCAGCTCCTCCTGGCCTGTCCCATTATTAGTTTCCTCTCACGCTGGACACAACAGGAACAGCTTGGTACCCTCCTCCTCTCTTCACCACTCACACCTCTCCCAACTCTATTTTCCTGCTAATTACCTTGTTGTACGAGCACCAAATGCTACCTAATGATTCACTTAATTGCAAGAATGGTACATTAGATGATATCAAAGGACCTTTTTTAATGTCATCCAATTCCAGTCCGAGTGGCATTAAGAGCCAAACAAGGACATCTGTTTCATTTCTGTGTCAATTGCATTTTTAAAGGTTGCAAACTGAATGAAGCAGAGAAGGATAAACAGCTCAAGTCTCTGTGTCTTAATTCCTTTGCAGAGCTTCTCCCTTGAGAAGATGGCACACATTTAATACACATGCAAATATATACACATCAGAGGGCTTGAGTCACATATGACACTCAAAGTTGCAACTGTTCACCCTACATGCATGCATCTGAGCTATACATATGGGCTGCTGAACATCCACCTGAAAAGACGGGGCTAATTAACATCTTTCTTGGGATCCTATGGCTCCAGGTGTGCCTTGTCACACTTACACATACACAGTTATCTGCAGCGCTAGCAATTTATTCAGCGATGACTGCGGCTAACATTTCTGACACAGGTTCCACGATGATTTATGAACGTGCTCACTGACCTAGTTTATTCTGAGAAGAGAGAAAGGGGGCACATCGTATATGCAGCAAATCCATCCTTTTAGAGAGCATGAGGAGGAGGAATTAGGTTAGAGATCAGACTGCCAGATATCTTCTAAACAGCACTTTTACAAGTTTTCTATCCTCTGATGTACAGGACAGTGAAAAACTACTTGTGATTTACCAAATGTCCAGACATTATCCTCACACTCTGCACATGTAACATGGACTTAGATAACAGAAGGCAGTTCATGCTCTTGTCCACCCATTCCTGAACTATGTGTGTTCAACATCCAACTGTTAAAAGAGACATGTTTGAAAAAAGAAGCCCATTAACGGCACGAGTCCCCCAATCTGGCCCTCATTAATAATGCAGGCGCACCTCTCGAAGCCTCTTCCCCCTCTGCCACCTTTCCTCCTCTAACAGAGAGTGGTGAGTGCTGCCCAGCTTGAGGTCCCGCATGCAGCAATGCCACTCAGCTCAGTGGACACTGAGTTCAATCTGTTTCAGAGCTCCAATTCAATTATCTCACCAGGGTCCTGCTCAACCATTCGTGAATGGAAGGGGGCAAAGGTGTGTTCAATACGAGGGAGGAGGGGCGGTGGAGGACATATCATAAACACAAACCCAGTTCAACATGGAAGATTTAAATGCTGCTTTTACTTGTGCGATTAGCTTTGGCTTTACAATTACTCAACGGATGTCAGGACCTGATAAAGATAATCACTGCATTAAGCCAATGCAATGGGATTTAGCCCCCAACCCCTTCTGCTCCACTAGCCCCCCCGAAGAAAGCCCATGACACAAAACAAACCAGGCACGGCAAACTCAACGGAATGGTACCATCTCCTCCTTAATAGCCTTATTTCTGGACAAACAAAAACCCACACAGAAGATTTGCTGCAGATGGTCATGTCTCTATGTAACTGAGGTAAATGTATATATATAATTGATTGTTGTCATTAAATATTTACTGTTCTACATTTGTGGAACATGATTATTTCAGAGGGAAGAAAAATCTGGCTTTCATTAAATAAACACAAAATAACCTTATGGAAGGGAATAAACTAAAGTTAATTCAACTGAAATTAAAATAAACAAATATATTAAAAAACAATTCTTGTAAGATCAGTCTATAAATGAACTAAGTGCAACAAAAAGACTTAGATGTGAATGTGAATGCATCATGTAAAGTAGAGTGCGGTCAGTCGTGAGTTTTGAGTCCAGCTTAAGGAGAAAACATATTTTACTGTATTTGTTTTTTTCTATTTGGGGACAGGACCGACAGTAAACGGGAGCACATTTAAGGTTTACAACACTTCATTGCAAGTCTTGTTAAAAGTGAAAGTGAAAGAGATGAAGCTGTGGCGCAGCAGTGGCAGCAGGTTGGTGGTGGTTGTGTTGATGAAGTCACGGTTCCAGAAGTTGGGATAATGACTCAAGACCGTGGAGGTTTTTATCTTGGCTTCAGACTCAGTTTTAGAATCTTCTTTGTTTGTTCAAACAAAGGCCCGAGACTTTAGCTTGAACCTCTATCTTAAAACCATCATATGATTGATGATGTTGATATGATGGTAAAAACCATCATATGTGTGTCTTATTTCCTCAACTTGCGTGCTCCTCTCTATTCCCTTGTCTTCTGGCCTTCTGGCCTCTCAGCTATCTATTTAAGTCATTCAAGCAGTCAGTACCGCTTTTCAACCACCTCTGCTGCTCATCCCACATTAGAAGAGAGTGAGTAAAACAAAGGCTAAGAGCGGAAAAATATAATAATCCAGTGACTTCATCAATTTTTCATGAATTGTCATTTTGACTGGGAGAACCCTCTTACAGCAATCAATAGATCAAGCTGCTGTCATGCAGTTAGCACCTGGGGGCAGCTGTCAGGGCACTGAATCAGAGACGGAGACCAACCCCCGCCTCTCCACCACACAAAGTCCATTTTCCCAAAGATCACAAACCAACTTCTCATCTTACCACCAATGATCATTCTATATTGTGTATCATTTTACAGTATAGCTACACTGTTCATTTTTTTTCTGTATCTCTATGAAGCATGTTGTAATGTTGCTATTAATTGTTAAAATGTTATATGAATGATATTTCACTTACTTGTATTAAAATCACCTTAGAAATAAAGTTGTGGGAGATAGTATCTACGCTTTCTCTTCCATTCAAACCACTGTAAAACATTAAATTGGTCAAGCTTTAGCTTGTTTTTAAGGATAATGAGAGCTGAACATTTTCCTAAATTGCTGATACAGGGTGATTACAGCTGACTCTATGATGCCTAATGTTGATGTCACTAATCATGATATGAGATCCTAAAGTCTCCTTTCAATGTCAAATTACATAAATCAAGTGAAACACAGAAGAAGAATCTGATTAGCACTAAACACACATTATAGTAGGAACACAGACTTTGTTTAAAACACAAGACTATGTTTCTAGGACATGGAGACTTTCTGCTCCATTTTATGGACAGTTGAGGTGCCTGGGAACCATACCATAGGAAGCCAAGTCTGATCCTGCTGAGGGGGGATCATCTTCAAAGGTAATTTGATCCACAGCTCAGGTTCTGCCTGTCAGTGTTCAGCAACACAGTCCAGGCGGTCTGCGTCAAATGTCCATCAAGACTTTGATCTGTGCATGATGCTCAACCTGCACCCACCTGTGAGAGACCCAGGTCTGGCATGCCATCATGTCCCTCTCATACAGTCTGACAGCAGCTTTATATTCAACTCAAAGGCCTGCAGACAATGTCAATCAAACTCCCTTAAGCTAATGTATCAAATTTATCTCAAGCGCTTGTTTGAAAAACTCATTTTGCACAATTCATTATCCCACCAAGCAACGTCACACGTAGTGAGGCTGCAGTGGAGCTGAACTGGACCAACAGGAAATCATTACAGTGTTTGAAAATATGGAAAAGCAAACTCAATTTTGATCTCTCATTTGTCTTTTGCTGACAGTAATTCAAGTCTTTCCAACATCTGGAAGCAGCAATATCAAGATGTTTCTTCACCCAGCCACATGAATGAGTAATTTTCAAAGCAGCTTACTCCAGCAACACAGCAAAGAGAGGGAATTTAGAAGAGGACACAGATTCCTGACTCACATGCTACTTCCAAAGATGCATTACGGCTGACAGCTTCCCCCAGGTAGTTCCGGGCCACGCAGACGTAGGCTCCCTCGTCCGGTTTGCTCCGTCGTCCATGAACGATTCGAAGGAAGAAGAGCGAGCCACTGGGCAGCAGCATGCGGTGAGAACGTGGATCATCTTTGTCCGTTTCCACCCGGTCTCCATCCTTGTACCACTCCACTGTTGGGGTTGGCCGCCCCTCTGCTTTGCAGTTGAGAGTGGCGGGTTCCCCTTTGGAGACAATCAGGTCAGAGGGGTGCTCCACAATTCGGGGTGGTGAGTCCTCCTGGCGCAGACGGGATCCTAGAGGAGAAAGAGGAGATGCAGTGATTCATAAGAATAGCATAGAGACATTTAGCATCGATTTAGTTTGATATTTTAATATTAAATTCAACAACACAAAAGTCAAAAGCATTTTCTATTAAGATAATAGCCAAGAGTTAAATGAATGGCTACATGAAGAACTATAGACTACCTTCATTAAGCTACAATCCCTGCTGAAAATGAAACAATGCAAAGGTGGCCATAAACAAATCTGTGAGAAATCACCAAAAAAAACCTGAAATAATTGAATCTATATTTTTTTTATTATCAGAAAACGAATGTTGATTCCTTAGCTTAAAGTAACCTCCACCTTGACCTGGAAAAGCAGGATAAAAAAAAATGGATGACTAACTAACTAATTACGAAAGTTTGTTTTGGGTTAATGTAAAAAAAAAACAACAACAAACAAAACTTCAAATAACAAAAAAACAGCACATATACTGGACCATTTCTACAATTTCAGGCCAGTGAAATAGCAGTCAAATTACCCACAAGCCCTTGTGGGTAACAACGAACAACGATTCACCATGGGTGAACAACGAATGGGAGCATACAGTCAGATTACATCTGAACAATACACACACCAAAATTATAAATTTGGCTTTTAGAGGGGTGCAAGTAAAAACTGTTGAGTCCACTGTTGCAGACATATACATGTGATGTGAATATGAATGCTGGGGTCCAGATTAATGCTGAATACTAATCCCCTGTAGCTGAAAAGCTTGACTCTCTCCTTTTTATTAGGGCTTGCACTGGGTGAGCGCTGGGAGTCTGGCAGCTATGATAATGGCCCCCAAGTCAGAGTGCTCTGTATGTCTGTGACCAGGTCTTAACCATCGAGATAAGAAGCTGAAGGCCACATATACACACACACACACACACACACAAACACACACACATACACACACACACACACACACACACACACACATCTGTGTGAGAGGGAGAGAGGGAGAGGGGCCCTGGGAAACATACAAAAATCAAAGAGTTTGATCCAGCATCAAACAGCCAAAGACACAGTAAGGGGAATAGAGAATAAGGCAAACTTTTCCAGCAGCTCTTGCTTTATCTTCTCTCTTTTGAACCACATTTGATGCCACATCAGTAACTCTGATTCAGGTGCAAGCCAAATATTCACTGGTCAGTGTTTTATGAAGTAGAGCACCGGACTCTCAAATGAGTTGCTGCAGATGTGAACGTGATTGAGCTGGGCTGATGACTGTGCCCTTCCCCGGGGCAGTGTAGTGGGGTAATGGGACAATGCCTACTGCATAAGAGAGAAGTGTAGCCTTTGTGCTTACATAAGGGCTAATTTCGACATGGGATGGAGGCAAAAGAGGTTCCAACTCTTTGCTTGCCTGAGTTTGCACATGTTCCACTACCCCTTCGACTCGACTGTCCCAGGGGAAACTGGGACACGCTTTACCCTGGTCTTTTCTGACCAAGAGTCTCACAGCGAAAAAAAACAGGCGCAGCGAGAAACTCAGTGATCAGCACAAAATTAACTTCAAAGATTCTGCGTAGGCTGAATGTGTGTGCACAAGTTTCTCACACACACATACATACATGCAAACATGCTCTGTTGTAGCCATAATTTGTCTTAAGAAGGATCAGGCATCAGACAGTGGCATATTGACCTACGAACAGGAGCTAGTCTGTTCTTTCTTCCTCCTAATTTGGGCTAATTCCCTCCATTTCCCTGTTATTGATTAGTGATCAGATCTAGAGTCTTGCTGTAAGAGGGGCCACAGAGAAGGGGTTGTAGTGGAGGGGGTAGTGAAATCCCGCTCCTGGGGATGAATGATCTAATCTCATTGGTATTGAAACTAAAGATGTACTATTGGTGGTGGAGAAAAAAAAGCTGCAGTGTATGTCTGACAATCTCTTTTCCCGAGCGGTAGGTAACAGAAATCTAGAGAGCAGTCAGTTACCCCTTCAGCACAGGGGCAGACGGACAGGTTTGTATTCTGGTGTTATGGTGACTAAATAAATGAAGCAGTAATTAACACTGTGACATTGATAAATGGAGGTCAAGATAAAGGATAAAATGGAGACCCCCATCTCTCTCAAATAGAGTGCTAAATGTACATTTATTCTTATCTCATTGGAGCATTTGCTTCCCTCATAATCCACAGGTCATGCAGTGGTTTTCCACTAAGGACCAATGCACATGCACAGCACTAAACTGTGGCGACTCCATTCGATTTATATCAATCTAATTTCTTTAAATCCAATTTGTATTCCAATCTACTGCCTTCTAATCACTTAAACCTTGAGTCTCCATCTGCTCTCCTCTTTGCAGTGGAAATGAACACAGCAGATGCCTCTACAATTGTCCTTTCACTGCCAGGAAAAAGCTGAGCTGGGTGCACAGAGGGCTGAGCGTGACTGGTCAGAGTCCTTCCTGAGTGAAGTTAGTCAGGTGTAGCGGTAGAAGAGGTTAAAGGCTCATCCATATGTCATGCAACGTGTTTCAAAAGAGGACATCAATCTCAATACTGGGTAAACAGCATGCAAACCCTGCCTGTAGTTAAGCCTCACTTTCAAATGCATACACTGAAATGTTTGTAACTTCATGTGTGCATGAAGATGCTGTCCAAGAAAAGAAGAAAAAAAGACCTCACGTACGTCATTGCTTAGCCATCAAAACAATCTCCTCACAAAAGTGAAAGTCAATTTTGAGCTTCCTATTGGGTCCCGTTTCTCACTCTCTTTACAGTAAATAGGCTTTCTGTTGCCCTTTTAATGCGATCATTGGGGCTGTGCAATCAAGTGCTCTCTGAGCTGAGGCGAGTGCACTTCACTGGGTCTCAGGGCACAGGCTCCAATCAAAATGCCGTGTTTCCCCGTCTGCAATAATACCACCATTACTTTTCGCCATTGCTGTGCAGTCATCCACTCCTGGAGGAAAGCAGGGACCAGAGAACAAACAAACAAGCACACAGACATAGAATGAAATCAGAGTGAGATTACTGAACCAGAAGCTGATTCTTTCCTGCCTTTTCGTTCAGACTACTTATGCCAGCGTCACGGAATCTGGATGCTATTTTGCAAAGATGCAATCCAAGAAATGTGGAGATTTAGAGTCTGCTTTCCTAACTCGGCAGAATTTTTTCTATCGTCTAAATAAATATACATCAAATTTAAAATTCAGATATGACTGAAGACATATATAAGTAGACACACAGGTTAACAAACAAAGGTTCAATTTGTTGGTGAAACCTGGGATAAAAACACCACTTAAGCTATCATGATAGCATATTTTCTCTCACGTTCCATTGACCTCACATAGAAGGGGTCCTTCTGCTATCTTTGTCACATATTTGTTCATGCATGCAACAGAAATTCTCGCCTGTGATGATCTTTTTGTAATTATTTTTATTAGCTCCCTGGAGAAATTCTATCCCACCAACTGAATCAATATCCGCACAAGTCTCAGCCAGTGCATAGAAGGTAGGGCTCCCCAAAGAGATATTCATTACTCTGCCAACAGACATGTGCGCTGATCATCGGAAACTAATGGCAACCTCAGATCAACTCAAAAAGTTCCAGTCACTACGGCTCCAAAAAACTTCAAACATGAAAATGTCTAGGCCAACATGCACAAGAAGACTGTAAGGAAAAAAAATGATAAAACAAAAAAACATACTGATATATTTAGAATGTATAATATGCAGCAGTAAGTATGTATATGTAGAAACTGATACAGAGCTTTACATAGCAACAATCTCAATATCAGCAAAAAAAAAGATTAGTCACAAATTCAGTATCTGAAAAAATGTTAATTGTGGTCACAATCTCCCCGTCTGATCTTGAATTATGGTATTGAATTGCCAAATAAGAGTGTAGTGTAGTACTTTAATGTCACGGTGAGGTTGACCTTTGAGCTTTTGGACATAAAATGTCATCACTTTAACCTTTTATCCAATTAGACATTTGCAACAAATACTGTTATAATTAGCAGATGAATTCTTGGTGTATGACTAAAAGTGTACTTAGTGAGGTCAAAGTGACTTTGATAATGACCACCAAACACTAATTAGTTCATCCTTGAGTCCAAAAGGATGATGTGTGCCAAATTTGAAGAAATTGCCTGAAGGCGTTCCTAAGATGCTGTGTTCTAGAGAATGGGACGGGGCAAAAACAAACGAGCCAAAAACCTAATGCATCTGACCACGGCTGCCACCACCAGCGCAGAGGCATAAAAAACAAACAAAAACCTCAAAGAAACTTCAGGAGAATGAGTTACAGTACGTATTAGATCCATGTTGTTGATTTGGAAATACATTCTCCACCTGCCTCCCACTTATCTTGGGCCCCTCCACATCCACTCAGCCTCTCACTTCATCTACTTGTATATTTCTGCCCCTCCATCCCCAATATATCTCTGTCTCCTGCACTTGCTCCGTCCTGTTACATCCTAGGGGGTGACAGAGTTATATCCGTCATGTCATCAAAAGGGAGATGTGAGACAGCAGCGGGGGGGGGGGGGAGGCAACTGGGGGTGGTAATGAAATGATGTTCCTAGCCATCGTCGCCTCTGCAGAAGCCTGCCGTAAGACTTGCAAGAAGCCTGCTAAGATTCATCTTCTTTACAGTGGGCTGTCAGCGGTGTCACAGAGCATGAGCCCCACTCAATACCAGAGGTATTGGGGTATATAGTCTTTTGAAGAGGTGAGAAGTAATTAAATTAAAATGAGAGTACCAGCAACATTCCTGTACATTTTTGAATGCTCATTTACTTACCAAACACTAAACAAAAAAGATCATTTCCACAACAGAGAATCTGAAGAGATTCATAAAACATACTTCAGAGCATGAAATCATCTGAAGGCGTGGCCCTACCTATAGTTTTGTTTTGTTTTTTACCAGTCTTGGCCTTATCCTTGATCTACTTTATCTTACCTTTGGAAACAAAACAAACAGTCATCTTGCTAATACCAAGGTTCAGAATGTGATAAGAATTTGTTCCAGTGTAGACACCGCCTAGTTCTCTCCTAGAACTACTGAAATGCTGGATTAGCATGAGCGTTTCAATTTTAGTTCAGAAGTTACAGAATTTCCTTAAAACACCTCTTTGTAAATTATTATTTGATTTCATTCGACACCTATATATAAAATGATTAAATTCTCCAATCTCCTTTTTTCTTTTTTTTTTTTTTTTTTTTTAAGACAGTTACAAGCTCAAGCTTGACCTGAAGCGAACATTAGGCCATATTTTAAGACTATCTAATGCAATTTCACACATCGATCATCCAACACTGATGAACACAAAAGATGCTTGGGGACAAGGAGAGCTTCAGGTGACTATATCAACACTGTTACTCATTATTTTTACTTTACTACAGCTAAACTGTCACAAATATTCTCACTCTCTGATACCAGCTGTTCCAGACATCAGTCTTGGACTTTGTGCTTACACATTTGGCTAGTTCTTTGTATTTATTTCATTTTTGGTGTGTATTTCTTTTTTTCCTTTTTGTATGTTGGTATATTGCTGTCAATGTTGTGTTGCAACAGAGTGAGGGAGTTGGAGCAAGCTAGCTGGGAAGCCCACATGATGGGCTCTGTTCCACCTCAATGCTCTGCTACTCCACTGACCCCCAACCAGCCCCACCCCCTCACCCCCCTCCTCCTGCTAGGATCTATACTCTGAAAGCAAACACAGGGGTAATTCTAGGAGTTGCTTTCAGCATTTCACTGCATCCGTGCTGCATCCATGCTCGTCTCCGACAAATATCAGATAGAATTCCACACTGAGTGTATTTCGGGCAGCGGTGTGGTGGGGTCGTATTGACTCTGCATCTGTGTACTTGCCCTCTCTCTCCCATCCAGTTGCAATATATAAATAGATTACTGTGGGAAACAGAATATCAGATTTTTTTTTTTTTGCAAAGACACAAATCAAATAGCTCTAAAGAAGCAGTTTCCACCATGTTTTTTTTCCTTAAGTTCTCTGATTCTCAATTTTCAATATCAGCAGCCATGAACACATAGTGTCATATTATCTTTTTTTCAGCAGATGGTGCGTCTCAGAAGAGCTGAGACCACTGATTTGAAACAAGAGACAAGAGGCAGGAATGGAAGTGGACATAAGGACAATCTAGACCTCATTATGACGAAGTGCACTGTGCTGATAAGAGAGCTATTTTGTTCTCTGTGTGTGTGATGATTGGCGTAATGAGGGTATAGCACCAGCTCTGTGGTTGGGACACTACAGCGTGTGATGCAGATTAAATGATTTCTGATGCCAGGGCCACTCAAGCATGTAGCTCGTTGCACCATCCCACCTTCCTCATCCCTCTCTTTTCCTGCAGCGTGTGCTCAGCCATTTTCTCGCCTTCCTCTGCTTTGCACTGCGGTCGTAGCCTTGATACTTAAGATGCGAGCTCATGTGTGGAAAACCAACAATTCAAATTACATAACAAGTGGTAAAAATCAAAGAGGTGAATTTAATGATGACTAGTTTTCCCTTCCTCACCGACATCAGAGGAGCCCTTGACTTAATGCAATGCCCACTTGCTCCAGTCAAGCTGTGGTTCTCAGTACAACACTGAAAACTGCTGAGCACAATTTTCTTTGATCACTTTAATCTGTAAATGTGCTATAAAATCAGAGGCCAGCAGCAGTGTTTATGTTGCGTTCTCTGTATGTGTGTGTGCTCACACCACCAGTTCCCTTATTTTAACCGAGGGACTTCCTGCTGAGGGGAGTGCAATGGAATGAATGGCATCAATTGATCCTCCCTCAAGCATTGTAATCTCTTTACCTGCAATGCTGAGCTGCCCCAGCAAATTCAATAGGGTAAAATAAATTTGTGATTTATTGCTTTACAAATTAAGGCAAAGGGTAGGGGAGGATGGGGGGGGGAGGCCTGCAGATCGTCATGATACTCAGTGTTGAGAGATGAGTGGATAATTGGAGGTGCACCACGGGTGCTGACCTGTAATGAACGCACTGCAGTGTTCCTGCATGTCAGAGAGGACACACACCACCTCCAGCCACTTCCACTGGTCTTTTGCCTCCCATGTGAGCATGGGGAGTATGAGCTGTAACCACACCTGATCCAAATGGTGTATTTAGAGAGCAAAGTGAGGTAATGAAATGGCACATGTAGCTCACTGTTGGTGTTTTAAGGTAGAACAAACCAAGTCAAGATGAGATTTATTAAATTTCTATTCCATGGGACACTTCATCTGGTCTGGCTTAGGTTGATAGGGTCAACGGTGCTCACACTAAGTGGATGAAGGACTTATTCAATTTACTCAGGCCCATAAATCTACGCGAACACACAAAAAAAAAAAAAAAACAGTGGGCTTTGATTGTTATTAATGGTGCTCACAAACACATTCACACACTTGCACCCACTTCATTTTATAATTCTACCACTGGCTGGGTGTTACCGGGCCTCTAAATGACAAATGGCTGTGAGCGGCTCTCCAGAAAAATCCCCACCACACTGGAAAGTGAAACTGGAGGGTTCAAACGTTCAAGGATGCGATTAGGGCTTTCTTCCTCTCCGCCACAATGGTTGTGACACTTGACTTGTGCCACGTTCCACACTGAGACTTTCGACCACAAAGCCAGTCTCACCGGGAGCCATTATGTACAGTAAATCAACTCACGCCCGGTCATGGTGGCTCGGTTTACAAAGCAGTGTGGGGCCATGTTTGTGCTGCAGTGACACAGTCCCACAGTATCACACGACACTGGCATGCAGAGAAATACATTGGCAGGGAAAACATGTCTTATTACCAAAAAATGAGACAAAAAATAATAGCATGTACGAGTCTTGTAAGTGATAAAATGCCCCGGATAAATCAGCACTCTCCTGTTGAGCGAGGGAGCCATTTATACTGTACTGTAAATGTTGGCATGCCTTCATTTTAATGAAGGGAGATATCATACTATAGATACTACAGTTTCCACACTGAAACAGTGGTTTGGTATGTGATGGTTTGCAGTTTGGAGTCTATGTACCTGTGTAAGGTTAGATTCCCCAGTTAGTTAAGAGAAAGAAAAGGTGCAAGCTGTCATGGCCAGGTGACCCATAGATCAGGCCACGGGGGATGGAGGTGGTGGAACAAGACACTTATTCACTGGTCCCACCATTCTGAGTGGCATTACAGCTGCGCCGGACTGGTGCTATGTGTGACGAATGTGTGCTTGCCTGTCAAGCTCTGGCTGTCCATCTTGAATCGTCTCACACTGAGAGACAGCTCATGCATTTTTATCACCTGACCTCATCTTCAAGGCACCGGTGAGACACTCAGCTCAGGTACAACTGTCACATAAACTCTTGACAACGAGGAACAAAAAGGTGCGTCACCGACTGAAAACACAAGTAGGAAAAAAAACAAAAAACAGGAAGGAATATAATGACAAGAAATGTACCATGAACAGATATGACCGATGGAAAGTGATTTTCATGGGCATTTATGTGCTGTCACACTTGTTCCTTTTGCAAAATGAAGGCCGGTGCAAAAGTGCAAATATAGTGAATGGCTGCAAGTGTATAATCATATTATTGTCTGTGTGTTTACTGTGTGTACAAGGGCTTCATCCATAAGCACGTATAAGTGCTATAGAATACCGTGAGTCATTCAACCTTGACATCTTTACTTTCTACCTGGAAGTTGCTGTGATACAGCCAATCAGAGGGGAGAGGGACGGCGAACGGGATACAGCGCAGTGTGCAATATAAAAACACAGATAAGGCAAACATACTGTCTCTTTCCAACAAATTTAAGGCATCACAGGCTTGTTCTGGACTCTGCACTGTCTGATTTTGGCATGCTCTTAAGGTAATTGAGTTTTGTGGAGATAAGAACGCTCATCCCATCCACAGCAACGAAGCAATCTCTCCCACGCAGAGGCAGCTTAAATTGTAACTGCTTGTTGGGTATTTGCCATTGATCAATAAGGCTTCATTCACTATCATCTAATCATCAGGGATTATATAACAGTAATTATATCAACATGTCTCTTTGGCCCGCCTAAGACCCTCAATCGACTGTTGGCAAACAGAGGGAGTCGGAGAATAGAGCAAGGACTATACATGTCTAGGGGACCCGAGGGGTAGGCACAGGTGTGTATTCTTTAAGTGCAGGTGTGTGAGACAGGTGAAGGGCCTGACTGTTTGCCTCCACACACACACACACACACACACACACCAATTATACTGCCATTGCAGGTGTAAAACAACCCCCTCAGTGTTTGAATTCCACCCTCATGGGCAATGTGAATGATGCATAGTTGTGTGTGTGTGTGTGTTAATAAATGAAAGAAAAGAGAGAGAGAGAGACAAAGATAGAAGTCCTTTACTGTCTTAACTTGTTAGAGTTAAACCTCTATCTCTTCCTGTTGTAGACTCTGATCCTCTTTTTTCTTTGCTTCTCCAGGCAAAGCGTTGAGGCATTTTCTGCTCTGTAAATGTCAGTGGTATGCTTGGCTGGGACTTAATAAAGCGGAGGTAAAACAGGGAAAAATGGTATTTTACCTGCCCTGCATTCTGCTGGTCTTGCAGTAAAATCAGCTGTGTGCATCGTGTGACGCCGACATTTTCTCTCCCACTTCTGCACTGTGCAAATGTAACGGCGTGAACCTGCGTGCTGCAGGAATATAAAACAGCTGTGCATTTTGTTGTTTTTTGAGTGATCACAGATTAGAAGTGTGCAGAGCTCAAAGTCTATTCTGTTCTAACGTGAAAGCGTGGAGTTGATGGCTGCTGAAATGTGATGAGCCGAGTAGCGAGACTTGGCTGTTAAATATCATAGGAGTTGACAGGCCCACAGTAACACTTATCATTTACACACACAGGCCTGCAAAGGGATTTTCATTTGACAAGTTTTTTTTTTCCCCCCCTTCTACATTCACTTCCTCTCACGATCACCACCTCAGTCTTTACTCCCCTCTCATTTTTGATGCTAATCAGAGGATAAACAGTAGCACTCCTCGATGCAGAGAAACCATGGGAGACCGTGGAGAGGAGTTTCCTGCAGATCTCAGATGAGGGCTCATCATTACAGCAGCCCCATTCCAGCAAATGAGCCGCAATTACAATAACGCTGCCTAAATGCTGTCAACTCAAGCAGAACAATCATATTTGGGGCGAGACGTTGCAACGGCTCTCACACGATGACCTCAGCCTGCCTCATCATTTTACTCTAGACTTCTCTAATCTGGGCTTACTTTTCATTATAGGGCGTCTCTCATTCAATCATGACTTTGGTAATCTAGCCTCATCCTAGCCATTTCCCTCTGAAACATTATGCTGTTAAAAAAACTTCTCTCAATTTTCATATTTGATTACACTCATTTATCTCTCACTCCACTCCTCCCTTCCCCGTCACATACGCAACCACTCTCCTCCGTGTTTCAGTTTCTCTTGACTCAGCATTTACTAAAACCACAACCCTTCTCCCAGATAGAGAGCTGCACTCTGTCAAGGCCACAGAAGACCCAAAGCGGCCGTCTCCGTAGCCCCGTTCTCAGATTTAAGTAGGGCCATAATTCAGCACCTCTCAAACATGTCACCCAGGATGGACGTGATGTCACCAGCTCCTACATCAGACACAAGAATGCATGAGATCTCAGAATAGCGCAGGGTCAGGAGTGCATGTCCACTATGCAAAGCACGCTCTAATCCATCTTCAAAAGGAGAAAGAGATAACCGATCAGCTGCTGACTGGTGTCTTCCTGGAAAAGTCTTCTACTGCAATCAGATTCTTAAAAAGTGTGCTAACCCTGTTCTCTGATGTACAGTTTCAACCAACCGCCTCTCCTCCAACCCATCCAACAACACCCAACACACAACGTCACCTTTTCTTTCTCCTGAATACTCGCAGTATTAATCACAGCACAACTAAACAGTGACTGACACCATTCACAGGGCTTGGCTTTGTTGGCAATGCTGCCCAGTGAATGCAACTCCAGACCTTTTTGTCCGCCTAAGTGGACTTTTAGAGGAAGCCCCTCCCTCTCTGAGAACCCTGAGATTACCTCTGAAAAAGGGCTTGGTGATGGGTGTGTTCTGCAGGGACGGAGGTGGAGTGCAAGGATGACGGGGGAGGAGGGTGACAGGCAAATGATTGGGAAGATCCACTGCTCCCGGGAGTTATGCACCCTCTCCCTCTGGACAGCGAGCAATGCCATCAGCTACTGCTTAGCAACCAGTGGGTTGGGCCGAATGGAGTGAAAGACACAAAAAAGGTGAAAGAAAAAGGAAAATATTCAAATCCCAGCAGAATGGAGACTTGATTTGCTAACCGCAGAGGGCAGGAAGGCTGCTTCAGACCCAAAACTCACAGCTGTGAACAACAAAAGCAGGAGCTGACAGGTGAAAGAAAAGAAAAATGGGGCCTTGCAGGCTCTGGCAGTCAGCGACAACAAAAACCCTGCTTCACATACTGCCAAGTTGAACAAACAATACAAAACAAACATGCGTGTGAATCATATATACACTACAGAACCAATATAATGTCCCAGCATGTGAAAGATCAAGTATTTTTTCTTCATTCTATGATTATGATGCCCATTTTGTCTGTGCAGGCTTGTGTGTAAGGATGAGAGGTGTGTCGAATTCAAAAGTTGCACCAAAAATCCAATCGCACACGGATTTATACATTTTAAAAGTAGTATGTCATAATCGCTCTATTCCACTACTCATAAATTGTACCAATCCAAATCTGTGGCACTTAAACCCACCCTTTGAAATGACTGATGTGAGTCATCACAATAACTGCATCTGAGGCTATTTTCATTCTTTGATAAAAACCAGTTCTCTTGTGGCCCAGTGAATCCCAACAAGCAAGAAATCTGTTGATTTAGTAGCAGATAGGTCGAACGGGGCTCAAGTTTGGGATGTAAAAATGACCCATTTCCATAGTTTAATCAAATAAATGGCAATAAAGTCCCACTGTCCAAGCTTGGATTTAAGATGGCTTATATTATGATACACCACTGCACTGAAATCCCAAAGCGAAATGACCACAGCAGTACCATCTACAACAGTGCAGAGCCAGGGCGTTCACAGCACATTTGCCAAACACCTGCAAGCCAGGACTTACCACCAACAGGTCTCACATACCAACTGCTGGGCTAGAGTACTTTTTTTCCCTTTCTTTTTTGCATCTGAACACACAAATATTTGATTAGATTTGTTTGGCCTTAATAAGAAATTTTGAGAAAATAAATAGAAGATTAGAGACATAAAATGAAGTAACAGAGTGAGAATCATTCATAATGAGAGATCTTTGCTTTACAATGACTATGAGAGAAAATTTAACATTGAAACCCCATTTTTAAACTCGTCCTTTTAATAATCAATGATTATCATTCAATAATATTAAATACTAAAAACAGAAGACGCCTGCTGCTTGTTGAATATGCTGCTTCTTTTATCTACTCATCTCTGGCCTAATCTTAACCTCCTTAAAGGCGACCGTATGACCATAGGTAGGAGTTATCTGTTGAATTGAACTGCTTGCATGGATTTTTTAATGTGCGCAGTAATTCCGGATTAATTAAATACAAACCTTGTGGAAAAGAACACATTTAAATCAGGTTCTCCTGTAGTATTCCATCGTAACAACTATACAGTTGACTACTTAAGAAGTTCAATAATCGAAATTCAGTGAATTAATTAAATGTTTGTCCCCGAAAAGCAGAGCACAACAACATAAATTAACAACTAGCAAATCAAATCTGGTTTAACACAGCGCGTGGAGAGACACTGGCGAAATCACCGCAAAACAGAACAGAATTCTGATACATATTAAGATTTACTCAACATGTCAGGCAACTTACCATCAACTTGAAAATACAGTAATCCACCAACGAGGATGAACGCTAGTGGACCCATTCTAGCATATTAAAACATCCACGGCGGACGCGCAAATCCTCGAATTAACTGAAGAAACAGATGTCCGAAACGACGGGCACGTCCACTCCGTGTTTCTGTGAGTTATGGAGAGGTCCTAGTTACTGACAAAAGCCAGTTTCGATGTCCAAAAATTGAGAGGATCCATTTCAGAGTAGGTCACCCGGAGCAGCTCGGAGTGTTCATATCCACCAAACCTTATCCAAACTCTGGATCTTCGTTGTTATCCTTGGCTGCCCCGTCAGTTCATCCGCAATTCTTGCTTTTTTTATTTTTTATCCAAGATGACCTGCTACGAAAGCTGAAGCCCACTCTGGAAAACAAGCGTCGGCTGTGCCCTTCTCCGCAGGTTCTCGGCTCCACAGGACGCGGCTCTGACACTTCTCAAATCTTCAACGCTGTCTCAGTTCAACACATGGCTGGACTGATACTGGAGACCAGGCTTTAACTCTCCTGCATTCCCCAAAAAGTTGTTGTTGTTTTTTTTTTTACAACGGGAACCAGCTCCCGAAAGACCCATGAGCTGGGATAAAGCGCTCTGAATGTACAGTCATACTACAAGTCAGTTCAACATCCTCCTTCTCTCGCTCTGTTTGTTGGTTTCAACAGCGCTTCCGCTAGGAGCGCACGGCTGACGCGCACCACACCGGCACAGCCCGCAGCCCACCGCACTAAAAGCCTGACACGCCGCAAGAATCAGGGATGGCGAGGGAAAGACAGAGGCGAGATGGGAAGAAAGTAGTGGAGGAGAGCTGGACATCAGTCTGAATCTGTCTGTGCGAAGGACAGGTAAGATATTTAAACACGGTGTATTGGAGGGGAAGATAAAAACACACATGAACTCTGTTGCTAAATATTTAACACATGCATTTGTTGTTTACTACACAATATGACCACCACACTGAAGAATCTATTCTGAAAATATTCAGATATTTTACTAGACTATCAGTAGGGGATTAATAAAGGAGAAAAACAGCCAATAGGTATAATATGTATATAATATTTGCATATTTTAGAACAGAAGAACACATTTGACCGGGAAAATCATTTGTGAAAAGCAAATAATGCAAATAACTACAACAATGCACAATTTCAGAATATGGTGAAATGACTAATTAATTTGCTGGTAGGCGAGACAGAAGATGCTGAATAGTACTGGGATGTTAATGCATTGAGATATTGAGGTGGAATTGTTAATATGATCTCTGTCAGAAATCAATGACCGATTGACCAAACCCCTGCATCATGATGAGGAGAGAGAGGGTCTCTCTGCATACCAATATGTGGTGTCTCTTCCAGGTTAAAGAATGCAGACAAAGACGGAACACACACAAAAAAAAAAAATCAGTATAATCCACTTTTTAGTTAATAATGAATTCAGGTAATATGATTGGACACAGCAGTCAGGAGTCAAGATGTGCTGAGGCTCAGAGATAGAGGGGGGTCTTGTATGTGGTCTGCACTGCTGACCTTCTTCATGTTGTCTCACCACTTTATTACAGAGTGAGCAACGAGCTGTGAGCTCCCCCTACTGGTGTCCTTTCATCGGGTTGTCACCAGGACGTTTAACACTGTGCTATCAGGTGGCATAAAAAGAGGAGACAGCATGCATACAGGATGCAGCTCCAACAGAAATATCTTATGAAGCACCGGCAATGACAAAACAACACAGCCACCCCCAAAATATGCATTTTTAGTGTTATTCTCAGCAGCAGGGTGAACAAGATTTGATTAAAAAAACAAAACAAACAAAAAAACATCAGAAGAGCTTCTTCAACACAAAGTTTTTCTTTATTATTAAATATGCTAATTGGTGCATTTTAACTACATGATGCTCATTTGCAGCATCACTTCAAGGGGTGTGATACCTCCCCCCCCCCTCCTCCAAGAAAAATGGCTACTACTCTCTTTCCATTTCCCAACAGCAGATACCAAATGTGAATTTGTCTATTTCTCTTTTTATACAAGTAACTTAGACAATCCAAATACTGTAACTGTAGGCAACATTAAAACAAAGTTTTTTAAAAAAAGAGAAAAGTCTGGCCGCATTAACACAAATAGATATGTTATCAAGCCATCAAACTAGCAAGTTGACCCCGTTTTGTTTTTACCTAAACAGCACGTAATGTACCAATAGTAAAAGCAGCACAACATGTCTCAATTTATGATCTGCATCAAAGTCAGTCATGGAGCAAAGTCATCAAAACTGACAATATGTGCCCTGAAGGTGTCTGTGAAAACCATACACTAACAACTCTGGAGAAGGGAACCACTTCTATTACCTTTAATAATAGCTTTGGCTGCTCATGGGGTTTTTTTCCCCTTCCGTTTGTTTGTCAAGCTGCATGTTCAAGCTTGTCCCATAAAGGCCATACTGGGATCTGCAACATGTTTTAAGTTTGTTAGCTTGCTCCCATTGCAGGCGGCACTGTCAGCTCACCAGACACAGTGATTTGTCTTCATATTTTAATATGTTTCTGCGCTGCATGCAAATGCTGCCTTCTCAGTGCCTCCATAGTGTCCTAGATTCTACCAGATGCATGCAGCCAGCCACACACACACACACACACACAGAGCCAAACTGAAATTTATTGTGTCATCAGTGTTGCTGAAGGTTCAAGGCGAATAAAAGGGGGAAAAAAAGGGAATTGGAGAGGGTTATTTACTAAGAAGGCTCACATACTTCAAACATAAACAATGGAGCGTACGGCCTCTTTGATGGAAAAGTAAATAGAGTATAATTCTCCCTTCAAACCCTAGCCTTTTATCCCCACTTTCAATCACTGTGTCTGTAGTGGAGGCGGTGATATTCTGCACATTTTCTAAATACCAGCAGAAAGTGGATTCATTTTAATTAAACTACAGGCTGTGTTTACTCAGGGCAAGGTATGTTACACAAAATGAGATGGTGGGGCTAAGCCATGGACTGATAAGTCGTGGACACCATAATATTTTATTCGGGTGACATTCATTCATAATATCACTGAAAAACAAGGATACCGAGGGGGAAGAGTACTTGCCTTTCAAAAAATGGAAAGCATGCAGATGAGGTGTAAACATGAATAAGTTTGATGTCATCGTGTGGAAAGTAAAGCAATAGTGTTGGTTTGGAATGACTGTATCAACAAAAGATATTAAAAACAGTCTTGTATCCAATTATGACTCTTTTTTTTTTATTGCTGCAAAGAAAGTCTGAGTCAAGCACCTGATGCCAAAATGGATCAGTTAATTAATTGTAACACAATCATGCCACAATTAGTCACATTTTATTTTTTTTATTTTTTTGTAATCTGTATCAAAACTGATAATTAATTAAATAAGTTCCCATTAATGTCCTCAGATCATCTGCTCATTGTTGGATCCAGGGTGGAGCCATTCATTAGGAAGGTTGATTGTCATCAATGCTTATCCACTCCTCTCGTGGCGTGACTTTAATTGGTCAAGTTGATCCCCAATGCCCACTAACTTTTATTACAAAATTAAGTTAAATGATGTCTTCTATTAATATTGAAGACACAAAAAAGAGCTCACAATAAAATAAAAAACGAATTTATCAAGGATCACTATTATAACTTTTGAATGTGAAGTGCTGCGCAGTTTTAATAAATTGATCCTCTAATTTTTGTTGTGACTGAAAAAAAAGATCTTTTATTTACTGGCTAAGTTTAAAGTGAAGCAACATGAATATTTATGCTGTAAAGCACAGATGAGGATCAATAAGTGGTGCCCAAAGTGGAGAGTGTGATATCTATGAGGAGTCTGTGCAACAGCAGCACACACTCTGTGGGTTTTTCAGACACACTCCAGTTAAAACATTTTCTGCATTTCTATTCTGTGCAACTGAGGTCAATTCAAACGCAAACTATGAATCAAATGATGACAGAGACCTAATGTGTAGCTTCAGCAAAAATGCACCAGTCTGTATTTACTGTGTGCATCTGGGGGAGAAAGAGGAAAGTGTTTTTAATTGTGAGCCAGGTCAGAGGTTCAGGTAGTAGCATCACTCATGATCAGATCAGAGTGGTATTTGGGGAGCTCTTAGCTGGATATCTTTCTTGGCTGAGTATTCCCTTACTGGGTTTGGGTCTCTGTGTGGGGATGATTAGGAGCAGGAGATGGGGGAAGGCAGTGCGCGGAGGGGAGTGATTCGTGGAGAAGTGATTAATGTAGATGTCAGTGGCGACACTCCCCTATGAGCTCCCTCCCCAGCATCCGTAATAACACCTGGGGAAGGCAGAATGGGCCCTACCTGCAGCCCAGGCTCCCTCAGCAGGGCATGATTCTTCCCCATGATCCTCCTCTGTCAGCAGTCCTGTCACTGGGCTCGGATCAGGCCCTTATTAATGGGCCTCTGTGTCAAACACAGATATTAAGCTGTGCTCTGCTCCGCACTATCCTCCGCAATAGCGCCTACATCGGCACGCGCATTGACACAATCATTCCTTTACAATGCAGTCGGAGCCACAGACACAGACACACAAACACACACACACACACACACACACACACACACACAGCACAATTCAGACAACTCATATCTCAAACACATCGCTACATGAGCGTTAGCATTTGCTGAAGTATTACCTTTTTATTTAGTAAGTTTTTCAGATTAATTTCTATCATGACAGAGAGTCAGATCTACTAGCTGAGTTTCTCTCTTCACCTTCTTCTCTTTAATACACACAACCCTAAATCATATTATGCAGAAAACATGACAAACCCCTCACTTTGATAAAGTGTCAAACAATGCAAATCACTATAGCTTCATGCAACTGATTATATGGCTGCAGAGTAAGGATTCAGTAAAGTCTTCAGTGTCTAGAAATGAGGCAGGCTGAATATGAATAGACCCTAAATGCTGGCTGAGCCTCAACAAAGAGCACTGCTTTAGCTATTTAAGCTTGTGGCTTTAGTGTTACACATGGAACAAGGAGACATTTACAAGAATCCAAGTTTTTGGAGACATAATACGGCAGATCTGGGTAATAAAAAATTTAATGGAATTCAGCACGACACATTAAATTCTGCACTCTCTAATACTCCCTCAGAGGGGCTTAAGGAGGAGGCTGGACAGACAGAGGAAGTATATGGAGGACACGACACCTGACCTCAGTGTGAAGAGAGGTTTCTATCAGCAGGACATAAACTCTGTATGTAATGCATCGTGCAGTCTCTGCGGTCACTGACAGGCACAGGAAGTGAGATAGAGGCACTCTATCAAATGTTCCCAAACTGGGGATTACTGCATAGAAATTCATGCTTCCACGTCAAGTTCAGCTCTCTCATTTCCTTTTGTTCTCTATTTCATGTCGCGCGAAGTGCTGAATAAACTACCTGTGGTTTTTGTTTAAAAATGTATGTGAACATGCAGCAACTACAAAGCAACGAGGGTGGACAAAGCGTATTCAGGCATATTTATGTTGACTAATTTGTAGAAGTGGAGCTAAATCTCACTCTACAGGCGTTTGAAAATCCAAACCGATTTTGAAATTGGGTTTCATCACAAACATAAAGAATCTCCATAGATTATCTTCTCTCCAATCTCAAACGTTCCCACACTACAAGATAAAAAAATAAAGAAATGGGGATACACCACAGCATGTCTTTAAGACTCTCGTGCCCGAGGGAGCAATGAATGCACCGCCTCATGGGATCTCTCTCGAAGCTCTAGGTAACAAACAACAAGACTGACAAAGTTGTCATAGCAATCAGCCTGTCCTGCAGTGAGAAAATAGAAGAAACAAGTGTGTGTGAGGAAAACAAGACAAGAGGTGAGATTATAACTTGGCCAGTTTAATATGTGTCAACAGTAGGATGTATTTATAGTAGTATGCTGCCTAATGTTAGCCTAAAAGGTTACTGTTGCCGTGCAGCACTAGCAGGTCTAGGACGTCTCTTATTTACCAATTATTTTCCAATGATCTTGCTCTGAAAGTTCTGACATAATCATCCTGATTTGAACTCCTAAAAAAAATCAGTCGTGATTGAAAAATATCAAGGCAGCCTCGATAGTCCACAAGCAGATGCGGAGGTTTGAGACTGCATCCTTAACTGTTTCTTCAGCCGGTCATGTTTCAGCAAAATGAAATATGATGATGTTGCAAGCAAAGAAAGTCCTGTGCAACAACTTGTAGCTGTGATTACAACAAACCCATATAGGCAGCAATAAACCAAAACTTTACGAGAAAACTTTAAATGCTGATCTGTCTCCTGTCTCCATTTTTCTGTTTAATGTCATCCTCTCTTTTCCTGCCTCCCTTATTAGATATTTCAGACCCTCTTTGAGGAATTTCCCTGTCTAGGTGAAAAACAACCCACTCCCATGGTCCAAAGAGCTGTAGCTAATTAGCTGCCCTACTTTTTTTCCTGAGCACAGTTGCTTAATTTGTCTCTGTAGAAACTCATCTCATCTGGGTGCTAGTCATTGTCATGACAGGACAGGGTAAACAGTTTGCTCCTATGGGGAGCAGCGGCAGAGTAAAAAGAGCAGGAGCAGAGTAAAAAGTGAATACTTGAGCTGTGACGAGTCAGAAGGGAGGGAATGAGAGGAGGGGAGGAGAAGAGGCTCTCAAGTATCTCTCCAAACTCCTTACCAGTTATGACATTGTCCTTCCTCTCTCCAGTCCTCCTCCTCAGACCCACAGCTGCAGACATCATTAGCATCAGCAGAGGAGGCTCTGTTTCCTCTCCGTTCCAAATCCATTAGTCCTGCACAACTGACCAGACTATAAAAAGTGATAGGACTGATTTCTTATTAATTTTCATTACCCATACAGGGAATTCTGAAAATGGCACATGTTGGCCTTATAAACACCCAAGTACCCCCAAACAAGCTGGTTTACTTAAGCTACCAGCATCATTTATTCACAGTCATTTCCTTCCCCCTCATTAAAAATGTTATTTCAAAGAATCACCAAGTATTTCCAAGACTTGGCATGAACATCCTCAATCAGGGTGCAAGAAGTTGTTGGGGGGGGGGAACGTAACAAGACAGGAGGCACATCATATGTAAATGTCTGAGATGCATTGGGTGATGACAAAAGCCATTGTTAACCACCTGACTTTATTACATATGCAACACAGTGCAAGCACTGTAAATGTCCCATTCTGTTTTGGATATCATATTTAAATGAATAAATGTTATTCAATGATCATTTAAATCCCTCAAAATTGTACTTAAGTACTTAATAATGCCCCATCGCTGGTTATTCTATGTTTTTCTTTAAGGTTTCCATTTGTAATGTAACTTTAAGGTTTCCATTTGTAATGACAATGTAATGCTCTATACAATTGATGGAAGTTATGCACTTTATTTTCTGAGTTAGCAGGTAGCAATGATCAGTGGAAATCCCATTGTACTGCAAGTTTCACACAGGTACCCTCTCTCTATTAATGGTCATGTATATAGTTCAGTATATTGGATGGCTTTATAATGTACAGGTGCTTATTGATTTCTGTCTGATCTCTACAGATTAGTCATGGAAAATAACATATGGTTAGCAGAGCAGCAGCTCAGTGATTGAATTCCTCTGTCTTTAGTTTTCTAAGCAGTTGACCACTCTGAGGCCTGTGACTGAGATGATAAGATTTTGTCTTGCAATTGTAAAGAGATTCAAGTATCAAGAAAGAAATAAGACATTAAAGTTTGCCAACTCTTCATTTATCAATGTACCCTTCATTCATTCACTGATTTCTCACCACATTCAACAGTTTTGTCACCAAACTTTATACTTTTTTAAGTGCCAACAGCCACTGTATGTACTAATGTACTATGTAATGTATTTGTGTCCGTCTGTCTAATAATAAAATATACATTATGTCAACCCAGTATGTTGGAGTGTACATTTTAACACTGAACAGCAGAATGTAACTATTGTAGCAAAATATGGACCCCATTATTCTCTCAACCTCTCACTCTCACTTTTGGAACAGATCCCAGAATTAAAACTGCTCCCTTCAACACTTCTCTCGTCCCCACTCAAACCTGCCCCTTCTATAAAATATAAAATACAAAACATAAACTGTCTGTAATCATGACTAGAAAAACAATATCACAATATCCTCCCCCCCTCACCACCACCACGTCCTTTCAGTCGTCATTTGCTTCTCACCGTCAGTCAGGGGGGAGAACATTAATCTCGATATTCAGATTTGATGTGGCCTTGGACAATTTGAACATCTGTTGTCCCTTATTGCCAGAGACAAAAATGCCCTGCATGATGCATATGATGACTGGGTTGTGATTGGGAATGAAGAACATATTAACACAGTGATATTAACATACATTCTTTGCAGTTGCAAGGTCATTTGATCACACAACACTCTGAAATGACAAATGGCAAATCAGAATTTTATGTGTCTGGTCTCTTGATTATTGATGTCTTTTGGACTGCCTGTGAACACTGCATTGAAGTAAACACCCTGACAGCCCCGCCGCTATCTGCTGAGTGCTATCCGCTGAATCAATTGAACGGAGGGCACATCAGAGGTTCAAACTTAATTGTCCCCCAAAATGGAAAGTGATTTGGAGCCTTAGGTCAGAGTCGATCCCAAATCCATTCCCTATGCTCAATCAGGGACACCATTACCCTTTCGGGGTAAAAGAGAAATCCAGCCGTTGGGGGGGGGGGCAACCCCAGCCACCATACATACCTCAATGTCACCAATTTGGGCTGAATGATGGCCTGACACAGATGACGCTCAACACGACCACACTGGCCTGTAATCATTTAAGGCATGAACTCGCACACATTAACAGAAACACAATAAATGGCTACAAGCAGCAGGTGTTGAGATTTAAGGAAAGCCTGATGAAAAGCTAGTCGACAAAAAGTCCAGAATATACTGTATGCCGAAGGATAGATTGATTTCATTTTGTAAATGACAGTTGTTTCAGGACAAGGAACTGCAACGGCACTGTATCATTCAGGCTAAGCTCCTCTCAAACCGCTGATCTGGTAATAAAACAATGGAAGCATGTAAGTGGATTCCACAGGGTGTAAGTGGATTTCACAGCAAGTAAGTTTCCACAGCTACTCCTAACCTGTGACCTCTCTCTGTGTTTGCTAACTGTCTCCCACAAATAATTCTGGGCCCCCTCAGCCAAATGAATTACATGGACAGTATGGATTGCCACAGTCTCTTCAGGCACTAATGAAACTGGGCTTGTGCTCCTGACATTTCCACCCCCCCACCCGTCCCAGGCCCAAGTCTTGCATGGCCGCAGCATCGTACCCTGGCCTTGCCACTTCACACTCTAATTGCTGCCTCATAAGCAAGCACCACAGCAACAAATCCAGTTAACGACAGTGGCATATTGATCGGTGGCAGACAGGCAGGCAGCAGCCCTGTCCCTTGGTATGGGAGGAGGGGCACCGTGGCTTTTACAACCTGAGGGATGGCCGGCAACCAATACAGAGCAGGTCCCTGTGACAAAATAAAAACCAAAAGGGGGTCAGAGTGATACAATTACTGCTCGGCAGCTCTGACCCTAACTGTAGGAGAACAACAGACTGAAAGATGATGGTGGGAGTGGGGGGCAGAGAAGAGGGGGCCCTCATTATAGAGGTAGGCCAGGAGACCTGCTCAATTTGCTCCATTAATGAGCGCTGAAGAAGCACTCTCACTTTGTCCCAACAGAGCCATTTCAGGCCTAGTCTGAGCACTGAAGAAGTCAGATTTTGCACCATGCCACAAATATTGCTGGCAGCACTGGGACATTAAGCCATACAGACCTGAAACCTATGAATACACAAAGGCTGCTCAATCCATAATGTCGTCAATACAGAAATGCTGCAGTGTTGGTGCTTAAAATGCTTTATGGCAACATGGCATATTGATCATATTTTCTCTTAATTTATGGTGTTTTATTGTATTTTAAATGATATAAGCAGCTGTTGACATGATCACACCACATATGCTGACTTGCATTGCTCAACTTAGTGCTGTTTAAAAAAGGCAAGCACGATGCCTAATTGGAAAATGAAACAAAGCATATTAGTCAAAGTGCTCATTTACATACTAGAGAGGCATGTGGAAAAGGCAATGCTGCATTTTCCTCTAATATATTTGCGCAGCAGTGCACAGTAAAAGGTGATATAATGAGGCCAAAAAATGAGCTTAGTGAGACTTAGTGAACATCAATCAAAGGTTGTTTTATCATAGACACCCTACACTGTACATTTGCTGCAGCTGGTAAACATCACAGTTGTAAGCAACCATCAAAGAGGATTTTTACACATTCCATAATAGGTTTTAATGCAGCACTAAAACACAGTTTTCCATTGCCTTTGTTGTCAAATCTGGCTTAGTTTTAATCCACACTGTATTAGACTGTCTCTTCATCCAAGAATAGCTTTTCCTCAGTTCTCCTCAACAACAGTTGTTTGCTTTCTCTTTTTATTCTAGGCCCCTTCCAAATTCTGCCTGAAACATTTGTTTTACTTACTATAGAGACTGAATCCACATTTTCCTTGTTGTGCATATTTACATTTCCATCATCTGTAAAAAAGATGAATACTCATGTCAGATTGCAGTAGGTGTTTAGCAAAGATAGCCTGGTGCAACTTCAGTCGGATGCTTCTGTTCAAAGTGTGCAATAAGTGTAAGATAAGGTTGAATCTGCTCATAATGTGATCTTATATGGTATATACATATATTATTATTGTTGTTTTCCTCATTATATTCTTCATTAAAAATGAGTTAGTGGGTCTCAATCGAAACGGGTCAACAGCTAAGCTACTGTGGATTGTGTGAGCAGAGCAAATTAAATAAAGTGGAAAACACATCTTATCACAAAGCTTCTAGAAGGTCACATCTGGACAAATAAAATGAGTGCTCATTCCTCTCGATAAGTCTCTGCTTTTGCAACATAAACCAGACTCAGCACTATCTGGGCTTTGGCACCACCTCCATGTGTCTCTGTGTAACAACTTACTCCACCCTTTACAGTGTTGACCCACACCAATGCTCGACTGCTCTGACCCAAGCACTTCTGAACCTCCCGCTAATTTTTTAGCACCTTTATCAAAGCTACAGGTTGGTATTCACTGTACAAACAAAGTGTATCAACACTGACTTGAAATATCAGGCTGCAATCAAAACCATTTTTTTTTTAAAGATAAACACTGATGCTTGGAGATATGCGTTTGCTACTTCTTCATCTGCTCATTATTATATTGACCATAAAACAGGAGGAAAACAGTGGCAGACAAAAATACTATATAGTATGGACAGAGAACACAAACAAGAGCACTCGGAGAGCACAAACCTCCGCCGAGGCCCAACAATCCTTGACATAATTGTTAGGGCCTGTGTCTACCAAAGCACTATTTCCTGAGACCGGTGTATATTTTTAATTGTTTGCAATGGGAGCACTGCATATTTACACTACGCTACATACGGCAGTAGCGTGATGAGGCGCTGAGCGTCTTTTCTGCACTGAGCGCTGCACATTTGGCGTTTTTTTTTTTCTGGTCGCCGAGAGTTGAAAATGTTCAATTTAGGTGAAACGCAGCTCTCGTCACGGTCACTTTTTAAACAGCCGTCCAATCACAGTGGAGGAGGGGTGCGACAAATACCACAAAATCTCATGGACCCACATAGACCTGCAGGTCCGTCCTCTCTCCCTGCTTCCTCCAGCCTTCCCTTCATCCAGAGCCAGAGCAAGTACTCTACCTTGTGCTGCCATTTTTACACTCAGTATTTGTTAATAAAACAAACTATCAGCAAAATTTGGTACTTGCAACACAAATTACTTCCGCTGATATTCCGTATCATAGCAACAAGCTGAAAAAGGTCCCCCCCCCAAGCGTTTTCAGAAGAGCACCTAGCATTTTCAGCTGGGAAAAAACGCTTTGGTGGACACCGGCCCTTATTCACCAAAATTTAATCACCTTTAGGATATGCTAGGGTCCATCTTTGGTGAAAATTTCATGCGAACCCGTCCGTTAGTTTTTACGTAATCCTGCTAACAAACAGATAAACAAAAGAAACAAACAGACAAACAAACCGAACCAATCATATAACCTCCTTGGCAGAGGTAATTAATTTAGATGCTATATAAAGTGGGAAGCAACAGTTAAATGACATGATTTACTAAAGTTACACAAGAATTATCTCTGACAAAATACTGTTATGCCCTTTAATGGAGACACACAATGTCTCCAACGACCTGCCTCTACATACATAAATATGTGAATGCCATATTTTTTGCTCAAAACAATTAATTTTACAGAAAGTCAGAGGGTTATAGAAGCTATGATGCCTGTATTTCTACATTCATACTCAAATTAGCATATATTTATTTATAGATTAGGTTATTTTTAGAAGCAGGACTATGTGACAGTTTTATAATACGCCACCAAAAGCATAAATGCATACCCTGCAGGAATGATTTATATCATCAGTTAGGAATGTGTGTAAACCAAGCAGAATCACAATGCAGTCTCATGGGAGTGAATAAGAAATTAGCTGCTTGAAGACTCACTCGCCATGTTCGGGGTGTTGCTGTGGTTGCTGTTACAGCTTTCTAGGAGGTAAACAGAATGAGTGTGTGGGCATGTGGCCTTGGGTCAACAACATTATTTAGATTTTACAGCACCGCCGTGCAGCGCGGCTGGCCTTGAGACTTTACTGTGTGCCATTACAGCCTGACACATAAAAAAGAAAAGGTCGTCCATGCTTTAAAAGCGTGAGGAAGTCAATGTTACAACAGAAATAAAGACAAAGAGAGAGGAGATGGAAAGGAGGTAATAGATAGCATCTATATCTACTAACTTTAAAAACAAAAGCATGTTCAAATTGTAAGATGAGGAGCATCAAAGTAAACATTTTGTGCAGCATTGCAAATCAATCTGTTCATGTTTCTCTAACTCTTGGACATTTATTGTTGGAGGAGAGACTGTATAATTTGTTTTGTGCTTCTTATTGTGTGTTGGCTAAACTGGAAATACTATATACTATACAGTCTCTGGGATCCTATAATTACAGCAGATCGTAATTGAACTCCCACTATCTCCAGGATCAAAAATAGAATTTAAGAGAAAATAAGAGAGGATGTGCGGGTCAAAAGGGATTGCACTAATTTAAACGTGGTGAGCAGTTTGAGCTGAGCTTAATGATATCTGGGAGACAGTGTCATCCAAACAATCACAGAAAAAGGACCTGCTTTAATAAGGCCCCTTGTTCTGAAACTACCTATTGATTTTCACTGTGGCGAGGTGTGGGGCAGTGACCTGCTCTGGTTCTTGGCTTCCACAAAAGCTAAATTGAGCCATTTAGGAACTGGATTTACCTTCAGAGACTCCGGCTCAGCACTGAGTCCCCCAGCTAATTTATTTCCATCAGAGGGAACTTTTTGTCTGGAGCATCAGAATTTCACCACAATGGACATTCTTGCTGAAGATCATGGCATGCAATTTCCTGCTTCGTTCCATCAGTCTCTACTGAGTTTAGGTCTCACCCCTTTTATTTTATTACAGACCAATATTACACTTATAACTGATGTAATTGCGTCACCTCAATAGGGCCAAGGTTTATTTATTTTCAAATCACATTTATTGCAGGCAGCAAAACGTTGGAGAACACTATATCTCGGCTGCCCCCACTCAAATCAGACTGTCAAATCCACTGGCATCTGCAGCTCCAATAAACTGACTGGTTGACTTGACAAAACAGAAAGAGCAAAACAACCATCGGCGAGCAGGTAACAATGGGACATAATGAGTGAATGCACATGTCATTCACACACAAGCCTGCACAGATGCATGCATGCACATGCACATACCTTACATGACAAATATCAGTTCTAACAGGGGATGGTTAATGAACAGTAGTCATCACTGTTGAGAATGTTAAAGTTGGTAGGCACTGATTACCCAACATGCACAGTAACTGCTCAGTAATGATGACTGAGTTGATATTCAGTAGGTGATGCTATGCAGACTTTAGGCTAAGAGTAAAGTATGTGAAAGAGAAAACCACTGCTACAACTTGTGTTGTGTAATGGGCCTAGTGGAACTTCACTCAAATTGTTATTTGGCTTGTCCACTTACCAACTCAAATCGGAAGAGCTGACCTCATGTCAAGTCAACACTTATCAGATTTTTAAAAACAACATTCATCAACTTTAAACATCACCAATTTAAATAAAACACTCAAGTTGCCTTATGATAGCATGACTAGCTGTGAATAGCTGCTAGTCTTTCTGCTGTTACTATACAGCAAAACTCGGTTAAATGTACTGTGCACCTTGCATCCTAAAATGTTTCCTTGAATCTGATGCATTCCTTTTTTCTTTTTTACATTTTTGAATCAACTAACTACCTGTACACGTATGCTCTCAATACATGAGCCTCAATCTGGAGCAGATGGCAGATTGTTTTTCCTGTCAGTCACCGTCTAGAGCTCACATACTAATTCTTTCTCCCTCTTGGTGAAAAACAAATTAACAATATGTCATGTTCACTTTGTGGAAACCATGCTGTAGTGTTGAGAAAGTTCATGGACGTCCGTAAACAATAAAGCCAGCTGTAGCAGTGATCTTTCAATTGTCTCGACTAATGAAGCTGAAACAAGTATAAAACACACGGTAAGCCAAAACTACTGTTACTACTATTGTAAAGGGTGAGGCTGTCCCTGGAGGGTTTATGCTTTAAATGTGGTTATTCCATTATGAAAGCCTATTGTGCAGCTGTCTCTGCATGCTACATTCCATGTCACCGAATCATGAATGTGCTGGAAGAGAAAGGCAAGCACTGAAACCCTGATCAGGGATCACAAACAAATGCATAACATTCTTTCCATTAGAGTGAACTCTTGTTGCTATAAAGATGAAAAGAAGAGAAACCGTCATATAGATGATCCGAACCGGAGATCAAACAAGAACGGCTTCATGTCAGTTCTTCGATCAAAGATAGGAACAAATCCAAAAAAAATGTCTTTTGTGAAAAGATGAATACAGAGTGTAATTTAAGTTAAGAGAATGTGAATATTGTGCCATAGGTCACTTAAATTGCAGCATGTAAGATGATAGAAAAAAAACCCCAACCTGAAACAGTGCTCAAAGGCAGAATGAGAAAAACTGATAAAAAACATTCAAGGTCAACCTCATTCCTGTCCCCATGGCTACAAAACATTTCAGTGTACAGTGCTGCTGCACATTCATGGCTCAAACCAATTTTACCAGAGGAATCAATATGGCTGAAATATTGGGCTTTTATGAGTTGCTACATTCAGCTGGGGGCTATGTGAGTGGAGTAATGTGTTAGAGCTAGATTACAGTTAAATATCATAGACATTGAGATGGGATGAAACAAATTTACAATTGGAGAACTGTAAGTTACATTGTAACTATTGTTCTATGAGTGGTGAGACTATCTCTTCACCCAGCAACATAGTCCGTATGTACAGGGAGTCTGTAAAACACCTCACAAAGAAGCAGAACAGTCCCAAAGCCATCACCAGTCTGTGCTACAAACGAACATGCAGATGCACAACATTTACAAACCCTTGAGCTGGTGGGATGACTGGACGTCATTAATTACTATTGTGTGCTTGGGCAGAAGTCACTGCCTTATAGAACCTCATTGGCCCTGCAAGACGCAGCGGCCAGTGAACATAGGGGTGAACGTATCACTCAAGGTATAGGCAGCACCCAAACATACCCATGATAGTCAGTTGGTGAAGTTTTGTTTGTTGCTGCAAGGTGTGAGCGTAATGATTCGTGGAGTGTGTTGTATTCCTTTACACAACCTGTATATGCCCACTTCACTCTATCAGAAACAAATTGAAAAGCCACACAACATCCCTGTATTTCTCAAACAGTATATTATTGGTATAGTTTAAAATTAAATTGCATTAACCATCAGTGTCCCTGGTCAAATATATCTAATTATTATTGGTTTTACAACTTGCATAATACCTCCAGTGTCTTTGGGCCATCACATCAATGCAAAGTGCTGCAGGTGGTTCTTGTGGTTTCAGCCTTTTGAGACCTCGTAAAGTCTCAGAGGTGTAGAAAAACATCTGGTCAGCCTTGCTGCCACAGAGCCACTGCTCAACCAATGCCTGAAAAGAGCAGCTGAAGAAACCATTACAAAGCCATAGTGCCAGGGAATAGGGTGGGCCACTGGGGCCCCCTGGCAGTGTTACAGTCATTAATGCCCTCAATTTGCCTTAATGGCTTTCTCAATCCCAGCCTTCAATTCCATTCGCCCCCATGCCAGACTGTATTTCGTTTCCCCTCACTGCCCGTAATTAATCCATTCATCTTTAAAAGATCCGATCAATGCTGTCTGGAATGAAAGCTGCCATGCCATGGCAACGGTACAGGGAAAACATGCCGTTTGGTCAAACAGTGTTTGCATTACTTTAACTGGACCAAAAATGAAATAAGTGCTAAAACCAAAGTGTAAATATTGTTGAGCTGTAACTTTACAGTATGTGGTACCACATTTACTATGAAACATCGATATAATAATACACAGAAATAAATGTTGTTGAAAGACGATATAAAAACCCTTCCAACATATACGTATGAACTCCCACAGTAAGCTATTTTAAACTCAATAGGATCATACAGTGAGCTTTCCAACTAAAGATGATTTTTCAATTCCAGCTACATCATATTACTTTTCCACAATAAATGTCATGCATGGTGTGTGTGTGTGTGTATGTATATATGTATATATATATATATAGAGAGAGATAGAGATAGAGATAGAGAGAGAGAGAGAGAGAGAGAGAGAGAGAGATGAGCTGGGGGATATTCCATATGCAACCAACTATCATCATATCTATCATGATGTTTTTTTGAATGAAAGAATACATGTTTTGGCTGTAATTGATAATTGATTCATTTTGGGTGAAAAATGAAAAGGCACAACATGTGCATATGTGTTTGTATTTGTGTGTGTGAGTGTTTCTGTCATGTGCAATCAGGCAACAGGAGCCCTCCCACTGACCCCACCACTATAACCCCCTCTTGGTGTGGCCTGAGATCAATAAGTAATTTTTTTTGGAGCTGATTAGTTTGCAGCAGGAAGGTGATCCTGATCTGTCCTAAGTATATAATCAAGCCCTAAACAGTGGCAGGATTCCCACATATTTTCCATTTCAAAATCCCATACTTTTCCAGACTTGACATATGAGGACAAATATCTAGATGTTTACCATCCAATTATACCGTTTTTAAATGTAGCTGTTAACATACAGTATAGGTTACATTCTGACTATATATGTTATGACCTCAAATAATTGCCAGATTATTCATAAATTTACATGGACTGATACCGACTTTTCTTTCAAACTAATTTGGTCACAGATGTCTGAATTTGGTACAGTTATAAGGCCCTTTGGCAGAGCTGTTTTGCAGGCTGAGCTGTACAGCCGTAAAGGCTGCACTTGCCTTGCTTTCGATGGCATCCAGCTCGCTCAGGCATGCATTCTCTCACAAAGTGATAAACATTTTGGCTGTGCTGGCTACCTGCTCCAAATGCCATCAGAGAGACCTGTGTGATCAATGTTTTTTCTTTCTTTCGGAAATTCAGAATTTTATATTTTAAAGAACAGAAAAGGGGAATAGTCTGGAAACAGACATTATTTTCTTTATTCCATACCTATTCAGATCAGCAAATTTCATCGGTTCTTGGAAGCTGTTGCAATTTGATGCACAGCTTGTTCAAGAGGCTAAGAAATTTTTCACAGTATTCCATAATTTATGTGTAATGTGTTGTGTTTTATATATCAGCACTGAAAATCTATCTTTGAAGTCTTTCCTGTATTGAACTTTTCCCTCTGCTCTGCAGCCACAACGTTGAGCTTTTCTCCCTTGAGTTCCATGACGGTGTCATAAATTGGGTGTGTGTTTAACAGAGAGATGGCCAAGGCTGTGGCGATGCTTCTCATATTTTAACTTTAATGCAAGTACACCCCAAACGATTTACAACACAGCCACTGAAATTACATCTGAGGAAAAGTTTATGAGCACGCTGTAGATCAACATGTTAGGACAACTGTTTAGTTTTCTTTCTTTTTTTTCTCACTTAGCATGCATACCAAGTTTTTCACTCTTTCAGCGCAAATTATAGTTTTGACCCAGCGGAAAAAAAAGATAAACAAAAAAAGATTAAAAAAAACAGTCTAAAATAATCAGTTGAGCAGCATGAAATAAAAACAATGTTGGCGGGTTTAAATATTTAACAATGCTTTTACTCAGTCGTGTCTGCTGTGTGAGGTCAGTATCTCTTATTTTTCCACAGCAGATTAAGAGGGGAATGTCATACATTCAAAATGTTATTAAAAACATAAAAACTAGCAAAATCTGCCTTCTACTGGATACTGACACTAATGTTTACCTCGGATGCCACAGAGTAGACTAATTTCACTACTACATATAATAAAATTTACTTTATTTTGCTATCTTTCTTTGAATATATTATTTGGGTTATTTGGGGTTAAATACATTCTGGATGAGTATGACTACACAAAATACATTTCCGGAAGTAAAATGTGAAAATGAATGGGGAAAACAGTAGAGACATCTTGGTTGTACTGCAATCATTATCTGATTCAGAAAAATGGCCAGGAATATGTTTTGACAAAAGAAAATCCCATCAGATCAACGTCAACAACAAAGAGACGACTCTTATTGAGTTGAGAAGAAAGGCTGAAATCTGTTCAAAAGAATCCCATTACATCACTTCTAAATCAATCTCTCAAATCAATAATCAAGTGAATGCATTTTGTTGTAGACTACTTTGACAGGCTTGCGTAGTTTTTGCAGTGAAATCTCTTTCCCTGAATGTATCCTACTAGTATTTTTTACTGTTTTGTGTTCACCCACCTTTATGCTTTAAGGTCACACTACATTTTAATAGCAGCTCAAAGAGCCACACTGGTGCTTTGGCTAGTGGAGTACATCGTGTTTGAAAATGAGCCTATCCTCTGTCCAAACATGAGTCGCTGCAGCTGCAGTTATATCAAAATTACATTCATTTTAACCAAAGGGTAAAGTTTATCCTTGTTTCCCATCAGTTTGAGTTAGGTTTCCTTTTATCTTCTCCACTACCAGAGGTAAAAATGTACTGAATGGCCCATTAATGATGACTTGAAAGATAAAACCATATATTTAAAAACTGAAATACATTGTCTACACTGTGCAGTATGTTAATCCAGTCAGCCATGTCTCTGCAGACTGTCTCTGATTTTAGAAAAGTGGGAATAGTTCCTGGGAATCTGCATTGGAAAAGACAGTAAAAAATACCTTCTACTACTGAAAATGCATTACTGGGCTTCGACCTTTAATCTGCAATAACGGTGACGCAATCGAGCTGAGTAAATCGCCACGTCTCCTTGACAACTCTACTCGTATTATGAGAATTCTCCACGCTTTATCCAACACTGAACTGTAACACAAGCTACAAGGCTTGAAGCAAATACCAAGGCATCATTTAACACTCCTTCAGAGCTGCACTGTTGGCCCAGAAGAGCTGCAACACAGGTGTGGTGGGAATGCATTAAACTGTCGTACCACTTGCCCACTTGCCCAGTGCACACAAAGCCATGTCCTCTGTTTAATCTATTCTATGTCAAAGGATCAGTCCCCAAGAGACACAAAAAAACAAGTTGTTTTATGTGCTGAAATAAAAAGACGCACACACAAACACAAGATAGCACATACAGTACGTTCACCCTCCTTGCGTGAAAGACATGAATGAATGAATGCTGACCAATCCATGAGTAATTGCAGTGACTTCATCAGTTGAGATGGTCCGAAGGGAAGCACGTCTTCCTTCTCACCTATAGCCACAACAATAAATAAGGGGGGTTGGGAGGGACAGACGGTGATTCTTTGAAGTGAGGAAATGGTCTGAGGAGCACCACCACTGGTTTGGTTTTACAAGCTGGATCCAAATCAAGCAATAATGTTCTCCATAACCCTGAGAGTGAGGGGCCACTGAGGGGGAAATGGCAGAATTTACATACCATTAATTTTAAAAGGAATTCAAGCTGTATTAAAAAGAAAATGAAATCACATTGGCATTCCTCATACACCTTAAACTCTTTGCTAATACAGTGCAGTGGTACCGCGCATGCATTCTCTCTCACACTATGCATCGCCACTTACCCACTGTTCCCTGATAAAAACCACATGGGGACTAAATGTGACAAAAAAGGATTTCAGACAATCTAGACTGTGATTTAGAGGGGTTAATTAGTTGGTCCGGTGCCAAACACATCCAACGAAAGCAGAATCTGAGCCTGGACTTTAAAGGCATGCAGTACGTTAAAATGATCTCAGGAAATGCCAAAACACTGCTGGTTCGCAATCAGACATGAACCTTATCAAAACTTGCACTTCTAAGGTGAAAGAGAATGCAGGGGAAAGGTAACTACACTGAAGCTGTGCTGCGATGTTCAACCACATCAGGGATCTGTTAGTGATAACCTAGTTACTGATAGCAGAGCATCACTGTATTGTAGGAGGACTGAGGTTATTTGTATTTAAGTACTGAGTGATGGCCAAATACAGGCTTGTTGCCTTTCAGTGACCCCACCTATTCCACTGGCTAAATGGCTAAACGCAGCCATAAACAAGGCCGACCTTATCATGATGACAGGGCAATCCCAAGACAGTCAGGTCCTTTCCTACAAAGACAGATTCCTGCAAGAGTGTAAAGTCCAAAACAGCTACTGTAAAATGTACTTAGTTAGTTGTGCTACAAAGACAGACGCCATGTAGAAACAGGTTTAGACTGCACACAATATGCAGGTTAGCTTAATATACTGCTCTGTGAAACTCCAACCTTCCGACTCCTAACAACTGTAGACAGTATGCCCTCAACCTTGTCTAACCTTACCAAAGTTACTACGGTAGGTAAACTCCTTCACAGAGGTATTACATTTCCCCTAACCTAATCGCTCGCCCACACAATAAGAACCATAACAGATAGGGGCCACATCTCCTCCATGCCCCCATTCTGGACTGGACCTTATCTGCAGGGAAACACATTTCAGCTGTGGCTAGTCCTGCAGGAGACTGGGCTGCTGACGGTGGGCTCTCAGGGCTTATCCAGGACTTAATGCATCTCCTCTCCCCCAACTGATACTCACCATCTCTACCAGCCCCCTACTTACCACGAAATCTAGCTCCTGCGCTGGTCCCTACACAAGGCAAGACACTACCTCTGCACAAAGGGGTATTTACAGAGCCTGTCAAGTTATTAAACTTTAATCCCACTAAGAAGAGCATATTCTGACAATGAATTATAGATGACACAGGTTAGCGTCTCCTATATGACCTCCATTCCAAAAAAAACCCCCACCATGGTGGGTTTTAATAAACTGCATTATCAACTGAGCAAGGATGCTGCCTGCACCTGGATGGGGTTTCATATATATATATAACAGAAAAATATGGAGGAGGCATGAGGGGAAATCTAATCCTGATGTGAATTACAGCTGAGGGGGGTCAGGGCCTCGCTAAATCAGTGTGCACAAGATGGCAGGGTATATACTGAGCTGAAATCTACAGCACCTATTCTAGAGCAATTATGAAAAGGGTGCCGTTAATTCAGTCGCAGCAGTCCATCACTGACCCCCTCCCCGCATTTTATTTGTCAGTCTTTGGGGAGCTAAACAGAATTGCCGCTTTCCCATCTGTCATAAATTGGCAAAAGACAGTAAATGAGTTTTAAAATTCAGTGGAGACCAGTTGTCCTTCCTTGAAATTATTTTATCAGCTGCCCCATGAGATGAGCAATGCAGGCTGTCCTCCTGATAGCATCATGCACCGTGGTTCACTTTTGGAAAGGCTGTTTTGAGAATAGCAGTCATTACAGGGATTTGATGGTCTGTTTCAAATTGTAATCATAATATTATCCACTGGTCCACATCAGTAAGCTGCAGAACGTTTTATCAATAGATGACTAATTGTATACAGTTCTATTGAAACTTCCCATTAATTGATTTTATCTTTTTTTTTTTTAGATAACAAATGATAATAGGCCAAAATGTAGGTTAATGTTTCTGCATAACATTCATGTTAAAGAACCTCACATGAAAGAAATTAGTCAAGATAGTTTGCAAAGTTTCAATGTTGAATCAGTATAAGAGAAAATAAACCTTACAATAAAAGCAAAGCTACATCAGTGTGCTTGGCTATAATTCTTTACTAAATAAAACACCACAAATCTTTTAAATATCACCAAAAATAGGATTATGATGCACTGTTTGTCTGAAATTCCACCAAACAATTGTCATTAATAATCTTGCAAACTACAAAAGTCTAGTTTTGTATTGCAAAGTGACTACTGCTGCATTAGGTCTCAAGATTACAATTTGGTAGTTTATAGAGATCTTAAAACCTGACCAGCGACCTCCACATGTCATGAGTCATTTTAACCTCAAATCTTCTAATTAGCTTTAGTTTAAGGTTTTCATATCACTCAAATGTATACTTAATACATGTAGCTGTCATACTGATGTCGGTGTGTGTTTGTGTGTGACCTGGAGCCGGGGTGACTTCCTGCATCACATGGCTATCCCATACAGTCCAGACCAGGGGCCTCTCATTACAGACTGGAATCCCGCTTCTAAATTGCAGGGCATAGATGTCGACTCCCCTGATTCTGGAGTAATGGGATCCAGGGTCATCATTATCAAGTACACAGGACCTACATGGTGGAAGTTTTAACGGTCTTCAAACAGCTGTTTTTTACCCCCCCCCAAAAACCGCATTCCACTCCCATCTTCTTTCGTAAAAACTCCCTTCCACACAGTGTCATCCCAGTCAGTTGAGAAGCCTTGTATTTATGGAAAAGGCTGAAGTAAACATCTTCCAGCTGTAGCCATGCTGGGAAAAAAGACTTTAAGCCAATCTCAATATGTCTTACTGTGTTGTCTACCTGAGGAGTCAAGAAATTTCCTATGTTTCGAATAAAGGACAGTAACTCATGGTGTTCCAAAACCACCATCACGTCATTGAATCAATTTACAGAAAAAAGGAAAACAAAACATCAAAAGAAAGGGGAAGTGCAGGTTGCACATGAGCTAAAAAAACAAGATGTGATACATTTTTGTCTCCTCAGGGTGCTTTTGATTCAACAAAATGATAAATAATATTGGAGAGGCACATATGGCACATAGCTTCAGAGCCTTTGGAGAAGCAGCAGTAGCTGTCATCTTTGGACATAACTATCAGCATGGTGGAGGCACAACAATGTGGAAGCAAACACAGTGATTACCTAGTCAGAGAATAGGATTGTGTTTGCGGGTAAATGGCAGGTGGTTATGATAAGTGGTGAGGCTATTGTGCCAGCAGGCCTTGCCTAGCACAGTTAGAGGGAGAATTCGTGGTGGAAAGAAGATTACTACTACAACATGGGCCCCCTGTGTGTGGGCTTGAAAAAAATCTTGATAGCCTGATAGCTGGCATTATCTTTGCCATAGTACGTACATTGAGAGGCAAAAGACACCTTAAGCATTCTCCCCTCACAACAGAAAATAGAGAAGAAACTCAGCATCAGTAACTGGATTACTGAAAACGCATGTTTGACATTAAAAAAAAAGTCTCTGCTCTCTCCTCACACTGGTAGAGTTTCATAGGGGTTATAATTGCATAATTTTCATTTAAATGAGGCTATAGAAAACTGTTGGGGGCTAGAGTTGCTTGTGCTTTGACAGCGTAGTGCATATTAACGAAGGCAGAGAAAAAGAACACCCTTTGAAGCACTACAGCAATGTAAAAATAAAGTAGACAGTTTTCAATACTGACATCACCACAGGTATATTTCATGTTTAGCAGAGCTGTTTCTATCCTCTAAATCAAATCCAGGTCAAGCCAGAAGTCTCAAATATAAAACTTGCAAATAAAAAACGTAAGTTTTTCCTGGACTAAGTGATTAATATGCCTATCACAATACTGCCCCACAAAAGTAGCAGTAGTGCAGTATCTACACTTTTTGTGAAACTCTCTGCCCTAATTGAAAATGCTGTATCTTCTCTTCAGTCTGTTAGAGTGTTCTTGTTCTACTGCTGCATTTTCTAGAGACATCTGGGTTTTTAATTTATATTTTAATGCTTACTTGGTGAAAGAGAAACACAAAAAAAGCAATTTTTCTCAGTTTGGCACTTTTGCAGATGCTGCATTTTAGCGTTGTACAGCAAAATATCACAATGGTCAAAATCACATCAACCATCAAACCACCATTTTTTCAAATGGGAACAGTAAATTGGATTATTTATTATATATACTTATGTATTATCTATTTCCTATATTCAGCTTTTACTTTATGTTAGCTCTGACAGAAAAAAAATAGCTGAAAAAGCCATCTTGCAATGTTAAAGGAAGTTCCTGGATCACCTCTTTTATCTGTATCCACTTAAAATTTAATAGTCTTTTTTTTTACCCTGCCACATGCCCAACCCTCCCACAAAGTTACATACAAATCAGTCAAGTAGTTTTAGTGTAATTCTGCCAACAGACAAACCAACAAACAGATGGCAGTGATATAACCTCCTTGCTTGTATTTATTAATATGAATTAATATTGGTAATGTGGTTGTCAGGAAGGCAGCGTTAGCTGGTCTATCAATTTGGACAAGACTAAAATCTCTTGATCGAATCACATTAAAATTTTGTATAGCCATTCATGGTACCCAGAGGATGATTTCAAATGACTTCTGATCATCTTCTGACTTTTTAACTAACACCACCATAAAGCTGGCTTCAGTGATTGAAATGTCTTGACAACTATTGGATGGATTTCCATGGAAATTGACATTCATGTCCCCCTCCGGATGAATTATAATAAATGTGTTGATCCTTTAATCCTGTATCCCTCCCTGTAGATCTACAGCCTTGGCTGTTATGGAAAGTTATGGAAAGGTAGCAGCAGGGTTGTAGTGGGGTTGTGAACAGCTATGCTCAGAGCGTGCCTGGGCAGTGGGGCTGCTGCAATTGGTTGTGATCTAAACCCCAAGGGGCCCAACCGGAGTGTGATCCTTGGGTCAGCTGAGCTCTGCTCTCTGATCCCTCTTCTCTGCTGCGCTCCTTTCATCCAGCCCTCTCAACTAGTCATTACAGAGGTTCCTCTTCCCCCTTAGGTGGAGGAAGGCTTCATGAGGCCCTGTGCTGCATACATGTCCGCTGTCACCGCCACTGCTGTGGCAAACCAGGAAGTTGGGCAAGTACACAGTTGATTAGGGAAGCTTGGCTCTGGCAGTGGAGGCAATGGCAGCTACATTGGCTTGACTTCAACGTAAACAGCTTCTTATCCTCAAAAGCAGGAGACAGCACAACTGCAAAGACCAAACTGAAAAGTCCAACAAGGCAACTGACCTTATTAGACTGATGGATTATTTATAAAAACAGTGTTTAGTACACATATGTGCATGGAATAATTTCAGGTTTGATGCAGGTTTATTCAATGGCTCAATTTAAGAGTCTGGGGGAATGCATTTACATTTTATAGACAGTCAATCATGAAAATACGGAGATGAATACTAATGCATTCACATACTGACAAGAGTGTGAGAGTTTCAAATGCATGTGGTTCATGATATATGCATGAACTCCATCTGAATACACAGACACACACATTTACCACATAGATTTATCACAGATCTTCACTACACACTATAAACGGTGCTTTAAATTTACAGAGTCACAACAAATTTGCAAGGTTCGGTCTACGAACACGGAGGAACTTTCTGGTTCCATGAAGCTGTCTCTCTGTTACAAATCCAATGACTATTAAACTTGAAAATGAGCGCTTCCATTATGCTCCTTTCAGCAGAACAGCCTGATGGAGAGATTGGAGAGTAAAGGGGAGCTGATAAAGAGGGGAGCTCAAAGCCCAAATGGCTATATTCTAAGACTGGAGAGAATTATGATAGAGACATTAGATAGATTATTTATCTCATCAATCATGACATATGTGCAACCTAGATGTTGAAAATATCTGTCCTTTGTCAATATTCTTCTATCAGAAGGCATTAAGGTTGTGTTAGCCTAATTCAACAAAGCTGTCCTCTGCTCCAATATTAAGAGCTGTGGGGGTTTCATCAGAGCCCAGGGCCCAACAAGCAAGTGAGCATACGCTAGGCGCATTGCTTAGCCACATTACCCAGCATCCACCATCCCCAAATTTCATTACTATCTCATTATTGAATCAAGCTCAGCCATGAGAGAGCAGCACTGAATCATAACACACTCATTTAGCACCAGGTCCAGCCATAGATTATCCTTCAAATTGGCCTGAGCTGCACTGTAAAAAAAAAAAAAAAAAGGGTTGTGGTCAGTTTCAATGGATGAACTGATGAAACTATGCATTTAAATTGTTAGATATGTTCAAAAATACCAAGTAAAGTTGGTGTAGATTCTCAGTCATCCAGGTCATGGTAACATGGTAGTTGAGGACAACAATGTTCACATTCTGGACAGGGAGGACAGATGGTTTGAGAGAGGAGTGAAAGAAGCCATCTATGTCAAATTGGAACGACCACCTCTGAACAGGGGTGGGGGTTTACGCCATCACCTGTCACCTGCATACAATGCAGTCCTGACTTCTCTTCCACGCCGGTTTCACCATCGTTATGCTAACGACCCACATAATGGCTCAATATGCATACGAGACACGGCTGGTCCCAGCAACCCCAACGACCCACAATAGGACTGGGAAGGACCAGGAAGAAAAGGAAAGGGAACAAGTCACTTGAACGACTCTCAAAGTAGTTTACATCTCACAGAGGATAAATATCCTGACCCCGTACCAACAGTTTAGAACTGATGAAGCCTCTCGGATGAGAGGTGAAACGTCTTCAAGCTAAGAAAAGAAGTCCAGTTGCTTCTGAATCAACCTTCAAGGATTATCAAGTAAAGATTGATAGGAAAATGAAATCAATGACCTTTGACTTAATTTCTCAGAATGATTAAGTATATTACCGAATTAGGTCTTCTGACAATGGAGATGATATAAAATCAGTAGAAAAAGACATAAATGAACCATTCAACAAGACGTTGGACTTCATTTGTTGTTTTTTGCAGTGCAAACAAGACCAATGGAGGAGATTAACTTGTGGCGGAAGCCAGTCAGCAGCGACTCGTTAGACTGACAGACAAATCAGTCCTCATGACCACAGCTCCTGTCCTCTCTCCATTGTGATACCTGATCAACTGGTAATATGCTTCAAATGTTTCCTTTGGTTCATTATACATAACAGTAGGTGTCCTTGCCACTGCGAGACTGTAATATTATAGATGTAGATGTAGTTGTTCACTTACCTAGCCGGAGTTAGGTCCGCCAAAGGAGTCCAGAGGGAAAGAAAGGAGAAGAAAAGGAGAATTTTAGTGTCAGTGAGAATTAGTATATATTTATACAGGTTAAAGTCATATTCATAAGACATAAGACATAGATACTCAGAGAGTGCAAACCAATGCATCCCATTTTCCCCATTAGGACATTGCACCTAAAAGCAATCGTCTCATGACAGTTTGACCCAATATGACCCCTTGACCATGAAAACCTTCCTCGGGAATTTGGAATCACATTGGTATCATCATTAGTTTGATTGACAGAAAATTCCACTAAAGGTGGTTTTATTCAGGTTCTAGCTCAGCTCTTGGTTGCACGTGTGTAGCATTATTATTTGTAATCTCATGGTTTTTCTGTGAGTCATATGAATTTAAACATTCTGGATCAAGATCGTTTCCCTTATCCCGCAATTGTAAAGAATCCTTTGGATTGAGATGATGATCCAGATCGCCACCAAAATCGAATGGATTTTTCCTCGGCTATACCCTGCCTCTCCAAAACATTCATCATAATCCAGCTGTAACGTTTTGAGTAATCCTGCTAACAGACACCAATGAATGGATAGGAGCGCTGCGTGGGTCATCGGTGAAGCTAATAGGAATCAGGTGCTCATTGGAGAGGGTTAGGTCATTTAGAGAATATATTCAAGTTCATCTTCATTTTAAATATCCCGTGTGGAGTGTTTATCCGCAAACTTGAAGAATATCCAAGGCACACTTTTCCATTTAAAGTATAAAAAGCCTTTATTCTTGCATGGCATTTCAACTCCACGATCCTTCATCAGGGTGTCAGAGAAAAGACAGACAAACAAATGGAAAAAAACAAAAATATAACCTCCTTGATGGAGGTAATGAACAAATCTTTGTTTGCCACAACTCTGGAAGCAGAACTACACACTAAAACACATCTTTTTTTCACTGGCTTTTCAGGTTTGGACCCAATTTTTCATGCCCCCTTTCCTTTCTTTTTTGTACAGTATGTAGCCTCTCATACAATGTTTTTTTGCTCTTATTTAGTCTAATTCTGTTTTTCCCCGTCTCAACTGATTTTATTTGTCCTTATGGTTATTTGTTTTTCTACCTGAACTAATTTTATTTGCTTGAATGTGTTTTACTTTCTTCTCCTGGTTTTTGCCATATTTTGTTCAGCACTTTGTATTTTAAATGCTCTACACAAATACATTGATTTGACTTGACTTGACTAAAATAACAGTAACCCTCAGCCTGTAAAAAAAAAAAAACGTGCACGAACAGCTGAATCAATATATTTTTGATTTAGATTTTTATGTGGTGATCAGTGTCATTTCATTTTAGTAATTTAATGGTCTGTCTCTGTCGAACGATTGAGAGCGCTGCTTAGCAACAGATTCTCATTCAGTGAGCTAGCCCATGAAACAAAGAGGCCAGCATCAGCAAAGAGAGGCAGTGGGGAAAAACACTGTGTAGTCCCAGTCTATATTCTCATCCAACTCAGTGAGGTAATTGTTTATTTATTTATTTATTTATCTATAATGGAAAAACTAAACAAGAGTTTATTTATTTCTATTGAAAAACGTGCATTAAGCAAACTCTTATTTTAGTGAAAGAAAGAAATGATTAAATTATATCAAATATAAAAAGCTATGAGAGTTTGTGGAATGCAGCAAACTTGGTGCTTGCACACATCTTCCAGCTGAAACTTACAACAATACAGAACAAAAGATTTGTTCTTGAAACTAACCAGGTTACTTTACTCATCACTATTGTGAGGAGAGGTGACTTCCCTTGGCCCCTGTACACATACCTGTGCAAATATATCAACGGCAAGCAGGTTGTTGGGCTGACGGTGGCTGGTTGCAAATTACCCAAACATAATGCCCAAATGTAGTAGAGAGCAAGAAGCCAACATATTTGCAGCTGGAATGGGACTACACCACGGCCCAACAGTCCCCTACAATTTAATCAAGCCTTTTAAAAAATCTAATTAATAAACAAACAAACAAACAACAGACCAACCAACCAAACAACCAACCAATCCATCAGCCAATGAACAAAGAGACACTGGTGCAAACATAACCTCCTTTGCGGGGGTAAAAACAATACGTCGGTCTAGTCTGAATGTAAAACGAGGCAGGGACTCTTTCTAAATAAATTGGTGAGCACAGGAAAAAGCAAAAACATGTATTCAGGTGAACTGATTAAAAAAAATATCCCCTTTTGTTACTCTCAAAGGGAACATATTGACTTATTCAGCGAACAACGTATCAGCAAAGAATAAAGAAACCATCCTCTTTCATATTTGTGGCCATTTCCCGTTTCCATTTTTATAGCTGGAAAAGATCTGTTTAAGAGCCACTGTCTGTTCTAATGAGATGTCACTTGATTTAGGGTCAGGCCGCTTGAAGAGTACAGTGTTTCACACAGGCCGCTCTGATGGTCAATAGAAATCAATAAAGCCGATGCAATTATTAATACAGTTCTAGGCAGTTAGATGTGAATGAGACAGATGACATTAGGCCAGATTGATCTAGAGGGAAATGGATTTCATGAAGCATTCAATGCCTTCATTATAATCCACACAATGGCGAGACTGGGGAAGCTCAAAAGCACTGCCACTACAATTCTATGCTTCCAAGTGCACTAACATACATGGATATGATACAATTAAATCTAAATGTTGCATAATAGAACATAATAGAACATTGTTGTAATGCATTGTCACATTTTGTTGTAAATCTTGTTCTCCTGTCTTTAACATTATGGCTGTATTTAAATATTCAACAACCACATTATGCTGTCTGCAGACAACAACATTTCCCAATTTCCAAACAGATCTCTAAAAGCTACAAAGACAATAACCTGGAATTAACACAGAAGTGTATTTAACTATAGTGGATATTTTATTGAAACAGTGCAGTCAATGCTGTGCATCCGTCACATGCTTAATGAAGAATGAGGATGTGCTCTGTGAGAAGCTTGTACATCTCAGGTGTCAGTCCCAAATGAATATTCACCCTGCAGATGAACCCTGCTCCCTGTGGGCCTGTGGCACTAAATAACAGAGCATTAATGCTGGTAAACAGAAATAGAGCTCTATGTTTGGTTTAAGGGGGTTTGTTTAAATAACCTCTAACACTCCAGCTTCAAGACATAGTATAGCAATAAAGCCTGCTTAGTCACCAAATCCCCTCAGCTTCATTAAGAATAATAAGCAATACATAACTATATTTTTGTCTTGTCCCTCTCTTTGTGGAAAGAAATGCTGATGTTTATTTGAGTTACTGAATCCCCAAGTCCTGTGAGTGGTAGTTGTGAAACAAATTGCATGGCATTATGAAACAGATGGCAATGCTATTATGTACAAACACACAAAAAATGTAATGTTTCTAATGCAAAATGCATGACGACATTTAAAAGCTTTAGGTTTTTAAAGAAAAATTAAACATGCATATGTCTACACTGCAAGTCTTGCTAATCAATATTTTAACAATGAAACTAATGACTAATGTTTGTGTAACGTAAGTCGGTGGAATGGTTGGAAAGTAATTACTCGACTCTGCAGTCCCACTTAGCCCAAAGTGAGCCTTTTGTTTGAATTTATTTTTAATTATTTGTTTATTTTCCATTGGACAGCTTCTCAGCTCTACCACAGTTATAAGCTTATTTACATCCGTAGTCTCTGGGCAGGAGAATGACATCATCTCTCCTAGGAAAATAACTCTGCAAGCTAGCCTTGTGCAAAAACACAATTAAAGGACATGCATATTCACAACATCAGCAACTAGAAAGGCGCTCAGAGGGCACAGACCTCCACCGAGGCCAGTTGTCCAGTCTTCTATGACATGTACATCTACAAGTGCAACTGTAGATGTACATGTCTGACTATATTTCCAAACTATAGAAATTATTTGAATATATCATTTTGTCTGATAATCTCATCTCTGTGTTTATTATGTGCTACAATAATAAAATGAATGCATTACCTATAGTGAATATTTCCACTCCTAAGAAAGAAATGTTGATACATGCATTTTGACTGTGAGGAATAAGTGAATGGATGATACAGTGAGAAAGGAACTGTAGAGTTTAGAATTGCTATAATTAGTAATAATAAGAATTGCTACTTTACTTTATCCCATACCAGTTCTTCCAAAAAACTACAGTCACCAAGTGCTCCAATGTCTGCTTTCTGTCGAGGCTCCTGCATACTGGATTGGGATGTGGAGTGGAGTAGCATTGGCTATGTTTTGTCATCAGACCAAACCAAAAGCATAACCTCTTTGGGTGTGGTAATAACAAGATTTCACAACAAAAAGCCATAAAAAACAACAACAACCACATTAACAACATTTAGATGCATCAGCTCTTTGCATTTCTGCATGATTGGTACATAACTGGATTGATTTTAATCATGATTTCATCTTTAATTTGAAATCAGTATAGATCTTTGGATGACTGTTGATCGTTGGTTTTCCAGCCACCAACAACCTCAATTTCCAGCAGAACCAGGCAGCTTCTTTTTTTCTGACAAACAGCATATATGATCCCACTGAACAACACCGGCCCCGCCCCAAACAACAAATAGATCACATCAGGGACTAGCTGGTGAACACACTTAAACATCTAGCATGATAGAGGCAAAACAAGCCTTAAAGTGAAATGCAGTATTGAATTTGCCTTCATCAGGTGGACACAAACACAACTCCAAACACATGCTTATGTTGTCCGGTGTCAGCTGTAAATAAACAGCTGTTCACAAACAGTGTAATAAGGAGGTAACATGTCTATTTTTGGCTTACAACTTGTTTTGTTACTCCAAAGTGGCCGAATAAATTATTAGTGCAGTGTCAATTTTCCTTCTGAAACACACAGCGTAACAACACATTTTATTACGTGTAATTCGTGCAATTCGTACTACTGAAGAAAACAAACATTTTTTTTTAATGATTCTTCTTTAGTTTTGGAAAATAAAAGCTGTAGTTCATGACTTTTGTTTAAATAATTAACCTTGGTATAGTCTACCCTTTAATTATTTTCATACTCAGTGATGTCAGTTTGGTAAACCATGAAAGAGGCTAAAAGCCTGAGGAGGTGTGAGGGTAGTGAGGGGTATAAACTGAGTGAGTCAGAGTGTGACAGGAGCTGGTGTTTGAGCCAAGCAGCGACTGCTGCTCTGTCATGGTCAGGCAAACAAGGCAGCAAGGCTGCCCTACCTCTACACAAGCCTCACATGCACATCCATGCACACAAATACACACGCATTAGGAAACATTATGCATGCTACCACATCTGCACAACATGCTGTTTTAAAAAAAAAAAAAATGTTTGGATTCCTGGATATGTATGAAAGCTACTGGCATTTCTGTGCTAATCCAATATTTCCTCCAAGTAGCAAATCCGGTGACGCTACAGCGCTAACAATGCTCAATGATCCCACTTCTGCTGACTCTGTTTCCTTTATCCCTGTTTGGAAAAAGGATCCGGAAATCTGGACCGTAACCAGTCAGTCAACAAAGGACTAAAATAACCAAGTAGACAAATCTAGACACTTACATGTATGTATGTAACACACACACACACACACACACACACACACACACACACACACACACACACACACACTTCAATGTTTTGGTCTTTTTCCACAAAAGATATCCTGATATTATAATGTTTATAATTTAATATAATATATCATTTAAACCATTAAGACAAATAGCTGTTTGTGACTGAATAAAAAGGAAGGAATAAAAAAAAAGACTCAGAACCAGAACTTGACATCAGTACTTTTCCTCAACTTTTTCAGGGGCTACTTTATTTACGACAATAAATAAATAAATATCATGTATTTCTGTTCCAAGTCAGAGTTTACCATCCACTTTTGGTGTGACTGGCAATATACAGTAGTTTAAGTCAGCTCAGACAAAGGCAGGTTATACTAAACTAACCCTGACGGTAGCAGTATTCAAATGAGGCGGTTTAATGCAAGAAAAATTATGATTTAAATTATCCCACGGCTGTGATTACATATCAGAGATTCAGCTTTTCAGATTAGAGCAGAAAAGGCTGAACATAGATTTTCATCTTAATCACTAGCGTCTGACTACATGTGGAACAGTGCTAATAATTCTTTAATTAACATGTTGACTAGGAAGAGCAGAGGGCTCCATTACTTCCCTCCTCGTGTTCAGGCTTATGCTCAGTCCACCTCCTGTGTGCATCTGCACACACACACACACACACACACACACACACACACACACACACAGAGAGAGAGAGAGAGAGAGAGAGAGAGAGAGAGAGAGAGACAAAGAATTCGAGAGCAGCACATTTTTTTATCAAAATACACTTTCAGCAGTACCATTTTCTCTTGTGTGTGCAGTAGGTGAACTGTGCCGAAGGAAAACATAAAAAATAGACAGCAGCTCTGCACGGAGTTTGTACTGCGGCCCACTCAGCCATGCTGTGGCACACAGCAAAGGTAAACCATAATTATTGGTTTGCTGTAAACACCCCTCCCTTCCCCCCAGTTTCCATGGCTGTGGGACTTGCTGTCACTGTGACTCGTTTTAAGGCCTTTTTTTCCAGGGTTAGCCCTGCGACAGCGACACTGCACTGCATTCGGATCTCCTCCTTTGCTCCCTCTATAGATGGGAGCACAGAGCAGCTGGTGAAAAGAGATAAAGTCATGTTCAGAGCTTCACCCTTCCAGGCTACCTTGCACTGCTCACCCAAGTGCTGGGATGACAATGACAAAGGCAGGGGAGGCAGAAAGAAGATTAAAAAAAAAAAAAAAGCAGATGCTCTCATACTGCCCAGTCAACACCCCGAACCTGAGAGGTTCCCACTCTCTGCGATTTCAGCGGTTGAATCATGTGCAACCTATTTGATTTGGCTCAGCCAGGTACCCTGTTTTTGTCTGAGCGCCTGCAGAACTGCATATTGATCATCCTGTTCCTCTCTCTGAAACACTGATGAAGTCTATAATAATATGATACAGGCTAAACTCTGAGGTGAAGACAACCCATCCCCCATGTCTTAATGAAATTAGCTCGTGCCTCACCAGAAACACCGCCGCTGGCAAAAAGAGGTGACAAAGAAGATCATCTTCAAAGATTACTGCCCACCTCTTTGTTCTTATTGCCTTCTCCCTCGTAATCAGTGCAAGTTCATCTGTGTCCTACAGCCATGACCACAACATTTGAGGGAGTCTGGAATTACATCAATAAAACATTTTATATAATTCCAGCACATGAAGGGGATGTTGAAAATGGTAGAGTTTCTTAATAATCACATTTAGTTTAATATTTCAGGATTAGAAGCCATCATCATTTATCATCTAATTACCTACATCTGTATTAGAATGTGGATAGATGTCTGGTGAAACAATTTCTGACATGAAGTCATGACGTCTAGCGAGACACAATAAAGTGGATGAGGCATGTGTGTTGTGGGTTAGAATTGAAAACAAAAGCATTACAAAACAAATATACAAAGGACGTATGCAAGCACACCTTTTGTAAGTAATAGGTTAAAGTTGAAGCTCGGAAAATCTACATTATCAATAAGAAAGCTGTTTAATGTTTCCCATCTAGAGAAGCTGCTGCTGCAATGAAACGTTATGTTTAAATGTTAATACAACACGTATACAGTACACACAGCACCACAGTGGTGGATTATCCCCCCAAACAGAGCCTGCAGTTTATTAGGGCTATCCAATGACTGCAGCATTCATCTCATGCATTTAAATTCTGAGGTGTTATTAGAGTGATCAGTGTTGTCCTGGATCCAGAGGTTTATGTGGACACCTGCCAACCGGTTGGCAGCTGTCCTGGTTTGGGGAACTGGCACTTTCTATCTAGCCTGTAGGGGCAGCTCTGCAGCCAAAGGCAGCCAAGGCAAGGAGGTTAATTAAGCAGATGTTGGTAAACAAGCAGGTCATCTGTGAAATTAATCTACACCTCACTACGAAGACATAGTATCTTAAATGCTGCTCATATGAGCACAGAAGTCTGGTGTCAGAACCAAGCACATATGGCAAAAGAGCCAACATGTGGTGAATGGGCAATTCATCTTCAATAGCCTTAGCTGTAGAGTCAGAGTGAAGTGTTACCATGGCAACAAAGTAAGTATTAGGGGGAAATGGTTCCTCAATCATTCAAACCATGAAATATTATATTGTCACATGTGAAACATTTGATCAGATGTTAAGGCATCTCTCATTTTGGAATAGAAATATCGAATATAAAAATCTGTAAATACATGACTAAGAAAAAACCCAAAAAAAACAAAAATGTGAGATAAAAAAAGACAAATGCAATTAAAAAGCAACAGAACATAGCATCATATTATCACGCATCCAAGTTGTAATGAACAGATATAGATGGGATGACTTTCTGATGGACACTCCTTCAGAAGTCGCACTATACTTAATTATTTACTTTATTTATTGCACTTTAGTGATGCACTTCGTTACAGTACGTCTTAACCTTGACCCATAGTGTTAAGTATATGACCAGCTATCCTGAGGTGTTAACAGGTTTTCATCTACCGGCTAAAAACATGATTTCACTTGTTGATGTTTCCCAGGCTCCCATCTGATCAACTGAATCTGAGAAAAAAAAGAAAAGAAAGAAAGATGAATGCAATATGCATTCCTGGATATTAAAAACGTGAGTTTCATTACGGTATTAATACATAGTTTACTGCTGTAAATATTAAAATGTGTATCACACTGTAATATGCACCTACAGTATCATGTTTTTGTCCCTCGCAGTTGGAACAGTGCTTGTATCTTTCTCTAACCAGCTGTTTGTGTTAATTGCCTCTCCACTTGCTACTGTCAATCTAACATGGCACCCTCATAACTGCTTATTAATCGATGACAATAATGGAAATTAGCAGAGACAATAGAGTGAGATTGCACGCAGAAAAGGCCAAAATCCTCCTTTGTAACAGAAGCAACGGAGGAATCATAAAGGACAGCGTGTCTTAAAATGGACAAAGCCTTTTTATTATATGCTAAACAAATGCAACAGCTGTAGATTTAATCCTAAATGGACAATAAAGCTTGCACTTGGACCATCTGGCACAGTGGGGGCATATTAAGGTGAAGACCAAATTGGCTGACTGAACTGATGCACGAGGAGGATGCTTCTGCTTCTCAGTGCTGCTGTTTGGGTGCATGGAGATATTGAGCAGAACTTGAATGCTGACTAATGGGGGGGCTTTCAGTGTGGACATTTTAAGTATAGTGCTCTATGTCTAGTGCACCAACACGACACACCATGCCTCTGCAGCTATAGCTGCAAAAAGCCTCAAGCAAAACATCAACTACACATCAACTAGAACCAGGAATGGATGCATCCTGGTCTTCTGAACCGAGAAAAATTAACTATTAACTATCTACCTCACTAACCTGAAAAAAAAGCACGACTGCTTTAAATGGCTGTGAATTCTGGTTCAGCCGTGTGTCACACTTCTGGCTGGTGGTTGACCTTTATTGCATCTCAGAAACCCAGAAAATATCGAGTTGAAGTTTCCTTCAGTCGGAGCTCTGAGTCTATTTCATAAGAAATGAATATTGCTTATGATGTGCTTCCTCACACACTGTTCTCCACCCTGCCAGGCAAACACAAAGATGCAGAAGATTGGATCTCGCCCATCAAAGACATAATAGTGCTATTGGAGAAATATTAGATCTCAGCTACAGCTGGTGTACAATGAGCATGTGGCTCCTCCACAGGGACTAACTCCTAGCACCTAATGCAATCAGCCCAACAAATCACATATACGTATGTGTGTGTGTGTGTGTGTGTGTGTGTGTGCATGAGAACGTACACATGTGCACATTCAGCACAGGACAAAGACAGCACAAAGACTTCTGACAGCGCGCCTTGCCAGGAGTCAAATCATCATCACTCAAATGTGATTTGGGTCCAGAGTGTTCTGACTGCAATTTCCTTTATTAAAACAGTCAGATACACATCCAGCCATGTGCAGTGTTTGTGGGTAGCAGGCAATCTGACAGGGGTGGGGGCTGCTGCTGCTGCTGCTGCTGATGCTGATGAGGTGAAATGCATGTGTAATTGGCAATCTGTAAAATGACAGTTTTAATGGTGACACACATAGCCACAAGTTCACACAAATCACTCTTTCTATTTGTAAAAAGGACAATAAATGTGTGAGTGCATCAGTTTAGAGTTAGTGATATATAGTCACACATGGTCTAACAAGAGTTAGACTGAATACAGAAAGAAACTGAGGGAAACTGGACAACTTGCTGAAAACAGATAAAAAGCAAAAGCAAAAACAAACAGACAAAAGCAACTGTACAAATGTGACCATTGTGTTCATTTGCTTAATAAGTTACTTATTTGACCACTGACTGTTCATAAATGTATGTTTTCATTCTCAAAAACACCTCAACTCTTCCTGTCAGTAGATTATTTTCAGGTTAAACAAAACAAAATGACCCCATCACTTGATAATCACACAAAGCACCCACACAACCTTTGAAATGTGACAGCATTTCACATGCATCCAATCCCATGTGCCAGAATACCCATCTGTTGTTCTAAATTATGAATGTGCCATTACATTTTTATTCCTATTAAATGTCTTCCATTTTTGGATTATGAGACATTGGGGTCTTGGAAATTAGATTTAAACCTCTAACATGAAATGTGCACAATCCTATACCATATCTTTACCAAGCCACAGGGCTCCATAGGGTGGAGTGCAGGAATTCAGAACAACTGCTGCTCATGCTTATTCTGTACATAAATGCTGCCACCTGGTGATATATTACAGGCACCCCATGTGCCTGCAGTAAAACTGATGAGTAAATCTGTGAAGACATTAATGCAAAGATCTGAACCGAGCTGTATCATTATCGACTCATGCAACATTTCCATTTTGAATTGGAATTCTGACCAGCTGCATACATACTAGACGGGTCAAAGCAATAATAAATTAAACACACACACACGCACACACACTGTTCCCGTCACTCGTTCCCTTCACTTTTGCTTGTGCATCAATCAAAATGGCTGTTTTGGGAGGTGGGGTTAATGGTATTATTTGTCATGCCAACCAAGGACGTGTGCATGCATTCCCATTGGATTTGATGTCTTTATTAACAGACATGACAGCAGCCAACTCACCAGTTTCCCCTCCATGTGGAGCAAGGCCAACCAGTTAAACCCTCAGAGGTGTTTAACCAACAAAGACATTCTAAACAGTAGCTGTGCCAATGCACTCATTCAGAGTAAAACACATTATCTCTGCAAACTATTTTACCTATTAAAAAATAATAAATGTTGTTTCTTTGTAGCCCCAGGATGTATCCATACATATGCATAACATTAACTTTGTGCAAAATAATTTCTATATGACGATGAAACTACCAACTAGATATAGACCACAAATATATATACAAAATCTATATTACATGACACAGAAAACAAAAATAGTCTTTGAGTCAATACAGAAGGGAAATCATAAACAATGGTCTCTACTGGCATGTACTGGTGTGCAGCTGGTGGTAACGTTAACCAGTTTTATTTGGCAAAAACAATGTTTTGTTCCAAAAGCGTAAAAGTATGTCATTTATTTGTTTGTTATGGCTCCAAAGGAAAATGGTGTGTTAAATGGAAAGAGTATTGAGGCTAAGGAAAGACGTGTTTATGCAGTTTGCAGCACTGTGAATTTGTTTCTGTTTGTTTTGATTTTGTTGAATCTCTTTTGACACAAGGAACAGTTTGGCTGTGCTATTAATTAAGGGCACAAATACGGATCTTTCTTAAGCCACAAAGAACACATTTCAAAAATCCAGCGAAAGGTCAAACTGTGTCGGCAGTCTAATTAATAAAACATTCTTCTCATGGTTCCAGTATCTAATAAAACAGCTGAACAACCTTTAGCAATTATCTACACAACAGAATAAAGGAATTAAAGAGTTCATTCAGCAAAGATATCAGATGCCAGACTCTAGACTATAAAAGACTTTTTTTAAATAATGTGTACATGGGAGAATTAATTAATATAAATATGATCTTTGTAGAAAATAGGGACAGCAGTGTTAATTTTGCCAGCTATTTATAAATTTAATCTTATTCTTAGTCCTCAAATGCCCGTCTTAGTTTTTATCATATTCAGTCAACATTATCCTGATTCTTTTTTAATCAAGTTGAAGTCGACTAAAAGTCTGGGCGTTTTAGTGAAAAGAAAACTAAGTATTTTCATCCAGATGTAATCTTGACTAACTCATTTAGTCTCCATTAGTGTTTAATGACGTCACTGTTGTCTTTTCCTTTTTTGTCACGGAAAAAAAGGCCATTTTTCATTATAGTTTTCATTGATGAAATTCACACTATTACACAGAAAGGTATGCGCAGCAGTACATTATGCTGGTATGCTTTCCCTTATGGGTCTATAGGTGTTTATTATGGTAATGTTGTTAATAGGACCGTTATACATGTGTGGAGAAATGACCAATGAAAAAATGTTTCAAATAGAGGAAGAAAAATGTCTTTTTAGAAATATGAATGAATACATACATGTCAGAAAAAAAAACAGCTCTATGGATGGAGGAGTTTCCTGGGACTGGAGTGAGATTTCACTGAAGTTATTTACAGTCCTTGTTCTGTTTATCAAGTGTGTGGACATCCATTTGTTTTCCATTGGAAAACCAAAAACAGGAACAAATCAGATGGGAATCTGGTAGAGTAGAAAAACAAACAATCTATTATTTGCTTTTAGGGCTATAATGGCTAATAATAGATTTTTCCCATTCATGTAAACAGTGCATTAACATAGAAATAGCCTCTTATAGGCACATATGAGGCCCAAAGTGGGCGAGTGGGAGATGGAGTTGTTAATCCTGTTAGTTTTCCTACACCTCTAAGCAGCTCCTGCCACCAGTTCCCATCCTGTGAGGATGGGCACAATAATAACGCAGAGACACTCAGGCCATTTTCAGGAATGCTCACTGCTGGAGGCTTTACAGTAGGTCAGGCTCTGAGACCTACATCTTGTTGATGTGCTCCTTATTTTCACCTTCTCCACCATAGGGGTAGTCTAGCACAGTACAATGGATACTGCTGATTGCTGGATTCTTGATTGAAAGGAAGACAGGACACAGATTGCAGAATGTAGGCAATTTGCCTAAAGTGAAACAACTTTTAATGTTGTCTGGAATCTTGATGCTGTTCTTCCTCTTTTGTAGATGCAATTTCAAACAAGTTAGCGGGCAGCTTTTGATTCTGCCAACATAGAAAACTGAGACAATTTGTGAAGCAGCACAGTCATACAGAGCAGATGATTCCCAACACAGGAAGTACATTTTAAACATACTTATATATTAGCTGTAATTGTCCTCATCAGATGCATTACAGTTTGACATCAGTGCTAGATGTTGGAGGACATAAAGAGTTGCAACAAAAATAAATTGTTTTAAATGAGCGATAAAAGATAAATTTGACTGCTGTCATGACACAGATATTCACGCAAACCTTAAAATTCTACTCTTTTCAGGTCAGCTGACTGAACTGGCGACTGCTTTAAAGCAATTCTGAGCTGAAACACAAGCGTTCCTCTATGTCTTGTATTTTTTTTGTCTGTGAGTAATTTCAACAACATAGCAGAACCGTACCTATTAATATCCTAAAGAACTGTTCTTTGCATTTCATGTTGCATGGCCATTTCCCTATTTTCTTTTTTTTCCAAGCACAGCCGGTAATGTTATTTATATCAGCATGAGCATTTGCTGTTAGATGGATGGCAAAGCCAAAGCCATTAGTTGATAATATGCTGTCTGTTTCTTGCTGTTACTCATCTCTAAATAACATTAATGTGGCACACTGATCAGGGAAACTGTTTGTCTTCCTGTCTCGTGTGTGTGTGTGTGTGTGTGTGTGTGTTAGTGAGAGTGTGTCTGTGTGCGTTTGGGCATTGTTCAGGCCCTTTTGTTTTGCCATCAGGAATGACTGTGTTAATACATTTCTCTTGTCAATTTTAGGAAATATTGCGTCAGACTGAAAGTCTAGTTGAATATTCAGCGTAAGCCAATGATTGAACTGGTTCCAAAAGCCAGTGTTTACATTTGTACCCCATTACTCACCTACAATACAGCCTCAGGGGTAATGGTATGATATACAGTAGCACCCACACAGTGCTCTATACTACTACACAAAAGGAATGCACATGGATATCAAAACCTATTAACTTCTAATGCATATCATTTGGGTGTCATAACGTATGCCATTATGTTTCTCCACTTGGAAAATGTTCGACGAATGACTGTAAAGCTAAATCTTTATCGATTAAAAACATAATACATATATTATTACTATTATATTATTTTAATCCAGGCAAAAATATAAAGCTCCCTCAAATAAAGGCGTGTCCATTTGTACACAAACTGTGTGATGGACAAGGCTGCGTTTTTCATCTCCTGTCATGGCCGCTGTGCTACGGAGTGAAGACATATGGCTGGTTATGTGTCCTCCTACCCCACCCTGTGGTCTGTCTTTGACATGCTCTGACTGTCTCTGCAGAGAGGAAGCCTGTCAGGGATGGGAGGCAGAGAGGAAAAGAAGAAAACTGGCTAATCCGGATCACACCAGAACCACATTCACTGTAACACAGCCCTACTTTGTGATTTATAAGGCATAGGAGGTGACTATTTTATTGTTCTACATCTAGGTTAATATTCCAGCTTGGGGTCCAAAGCATAAAGGCAGGCATGAATCTACTGAGGTTGTTTCACCAGGTCCGGATCAATCAAGGCGTTCAGTGGGTGGAACAGCGTAGAAAAGAGCTCTGTTCACATTAACCAGACAAATCATACAATGCTTATTGTAAATTACGCACCAACCTTGGGCTCCATCTGTAGTAAATATTTGGTTTTATGTAAGAATGTGGGCAGCAGGAATAGCTTAAATGGGGGAAATAGTTGGTAGAAGGCAATATGAAAATGTATGCCATTATAATGTCTTTATGGAAACAGAAGGCATTGAGAAAAAAAGAGCCTCCAGAGGAAAGGCAGCATGTTGTTACCTTATTGAAGAAATATAGAGCGCCATGAACAGAATCACATTTTCTCTTTCCAAATTTATTGCTTCGCACTGCCTCTGAAATCAGTTTGACAGGCCGACATAATTTTGCAGGCATATTCCTTCAAGCAATAATAATGATACCTTTGTTTTGAAAGAACCAATAAAAGTCCAGCTTGTTTGCCTCTGTATTGGTAAGAGGCTTATGCATGTTAAATTTAGTCACTGACAAGAGAGGAGACAAAAGGCTGTACCTGTCATAAACTGAGGCTCATCCCATTTTCACATTATGCCTCAGAAAGGAGGAATTACTCACGTTCAGATGAGGGCCTTCATATATATGAAAACAACAAAGAAAAACCTCTTGTTTTAATTCCTGTCTCTCCCTCCTAAACCTGCCAACATAACAGACTTCCCATACCGTCTTAAATATCAAAGACAATAACTTTTCAAGGACTTTCCAGGCCCAATTCATTAAAATCCAAGAATCTGAAACAACATAGTTTCAGGGTTGACTGCTATTAAAACATTCTGATTTTTTTATAATGACAATTAGCAGCTTTACAGAACCTCATAGACAACAAACAAATAACATCTAAATTCTTTGTAAATGTCTTTAGTTAGACACCTTTCCTGGATTTTGTTTACTGTACCTGAAGGTTAGCTTTAAGTAAGCTTTCTAGCTTGTGTGCTATAACTTGCATCATTTGGCTTTGACCAAATATCACAGTGAGCACTTTCTTCAGGCAGTTGGCATGTAAAACAATGATGCAACTGCAGGACACAGATACTGAATGCATACAGCAGAACAAATCCTAGTTAATTACACAAAGTCAAACTTATTTCTATTTGTGCACAATATATATATATATATATATATATATATATATATATATATATATAAATATAAATTCTAGCACTTACAATGACCAACATATGTTTTCAAATACTTTCAAGTTAATCTCATCAAATTCACAAAACTTCAAGGACTCTGAAGACCTGTGGGAACCTTTCTTTTACATAGTTTGAACAAATGCTAATTTTAGCATTTTGTAAAAGTATTCAGCCACACCCTTCTTGTCCCGACACATCTGACATGTGCTATAATTGCACACAGTGAAAAACACAGTTTAATTTAGCTTGAGCATCTAAATAACCGTGTCTCACACCTGACATGGTTTTATATTTTGTACTTTGCTGAGACTACACAGATCAGGTGAAAGCTGAACTCATAAGAAAAAAAAAGTGGCGCTGTAACTCTGCTACTGTACCGTTGTTTTACATCCTGTAAAAAAAAATAAACCACTATATGATCAGTTGGGGGTCTACTCATCTTTCCTAGACAGTAACCAGGCCAGAGTATATAAAACTAGGATAACAGCTAGCTAAACATTGTGAATACCACATAACACACAGAAAAATACATTCGCTAATATAGTGACTGTCAAACAACTATTAAAACCTAACAGGCACCGAAGTCAAAGGCAGCTGGTTTCATCACATCAGATCATGTAAAGCAAACTGATTACATGACATGTCATTAATTAATCGCCTAATGCATTAAACCGTGTTGTGTTCATGTGCTTGCTTTACAGTGACTTCATAATCCTCCCTCTCCACACCTCTACATTTACACTAGAAGAACTTCTCAGCAGCGAGGAAACAGGGAATCCAGCCAGGGACACAAGGGTCGACAAATGGCGATGATCAGCAGGCAACGTGATACTAAGCTTTGTCAATCATTGTGTCTGCATATCAGTTACATTTTTTTACCATTTGGGTTTAAAAAAAAAACAACTAAAAAAAACTAAGCACATGTACAAATGTTGTTTGATATTAAAATGCAAAGCCTCAATGTAATGCACGTGAAACCATGTCTGCTTAAAGCCATTTAAGTGTGTGCATGCGTGTGGCAAAAGGTGTGTTCTCATGTGTATTCATGTGGTTGTGTTTGTCAGTTCATACGACGCTGTTTTTTTTTTTTTTTTTCCCCATGGTGCCAGTCAGGCAGTCGGAGGAAGAGGCATCTGTGGAGGAAGGGAGCTTGTCAAAGCTGTCTCACTGGGTGATGTTAATATGGCAATGCTAAGCTGGCACGGGACTTAAGCAGCTTACGAAGTACAGGGAAATAAACTTGATGATTCCACAACAGTTTGCAAGACTTTCTAAATCCAAAAGAGTTTAAACACACATCCCACCTCACGCTGTTCTCATGACAACTTGGCCCGTGTACATGTCTGTGCAAATGTACAGCTTGCATCATATTCAACCAACAACATTTAACCACTTGCCACTTAACCACTGCCAGATGCATTAAACCTCTTTTTTTCACCGACTGCATCAATGCGAGACACACTTGCCAATTGAAGTCTGGTTTCCATTAACAATCGATATTCATCTGGGTCATGGCAAATCCCTCAATTAACTCTGGGAGCGAGGGAAAAATCAACTCTGTATCAGTCTCTCTGTGTGTAGTCTCTTTTATCTGTTATATCTGCGGATGGACAATTGAAAAGAGGGTTGCTGAAAAACAGAGGATCGAGGCTCAAGGACCTCATCAATAAGAATTGGCAAACACATCTAAACAGCAGGCACTGCCACTCCCAAACAGTAAATCTCCACCACAGACCCAGTCGTGCCTGGGCATAAGTTTTTCTCAGCACAGAGCAGATCAGATGGCATGCCATAGCTTCACACTGATTGCTATTTAAGAGCTATCAATCAGTCAAATGGCCTAGCTATGGTAAGATGTAATTTGAAATATTAGATATTATATGGAGAATACTGTATGTCCATCATTGTTCAGTGATCTGATGTCATATTAGGCTGTTGGAGCTGATGTTTTATTGTTTAAGCGTTATGGTTTTATGGATTTCCTGTCAGTTTGCTGGATATCAGCAGTGACCTGGAGATCAACCTTGTCAGAACAGAGTTCGGGTGATGGCAGCTCCCTCAGCCGTCCCCGCCTCCTAATACTTCCCCCTCTCCCTTTTCCCTGCACATTTCCGTAACCGCTCACATCCAAGTGTCAGTATATTTCAGTTGCCCACACTTTCACCCAAATTTCCCCTGCAATGAGAATATTCCCAGTAACAATCCTAATCCCGGAACGCTCAATTACAGTCTTTAGGAGGATGGGATTAGGGGCAAATACGGCAGGAAGGGAGGGGGCAGTGAGAGGATGGTGGAATGAGTCGAGCTGAAGGGTGAGGGAGGAAGAGAAGGGAGGAAAAGGATAAGGGGGAGGAGAGCCTGCTTTTTACTGTCATAAAAAAAAAGGCTGCAGATGAAGAGACAGGCACAGCAGCAGTGGGTAAATCCCAAATAGCCTGTCACCAGCCGACAGCGCACTGGAGCGTGTAGAGCACAGAACAGCATGGCAGACTGGCAGCCAGGGTTGAGCCAGGCAAGGGGAAGAGGGAGGAGGTTGTCTGGTGGGGCTGGAGATGTTAAGGGTTGGCCAATTTCTCTCTAGCATGGAGACAGGAGGTTGGAGAAATATACATCAGGTGACGGAGACGAAGGACAGGGTGGCCCAGGTCACGATTTCAAGCTTGACTCATAAACATTTCTCTCTTATTGTGGCAGAGGGAGTGAGGAAAGGGAAGCAGAGTAGAGAGCTGATGGGGAGAGAATGGGAAGGAGCATGAAAGATGGAGTAAGAGAGAGAGAGGGAAAGGTTGATCTTAGAAATAAGGCATGGAGCTTATGTACCCACACTGCATTTAAAGAATTCAGGTCCAAATAAACATCCCTTCTCCTCATCCCTTTAGTTGTGGATGTTGACGGAGTGTGCTGGCAGGCAGATGAGCCATAATCAACTACCCATCACAACAGCAGCCATCACACACAGTGACACTGCCAGCCATGCAAGGGATCCTGCAGCCAAGTGACAAATCTGGGTTTGCAGAGCAGATTATATTTACACACAAGTCAATGTTCACAGTGTATCTGTAGTCAGAGCACGTCAGTAAACTTTCAAAATGTAATCATCATTTGAATGTGAAAATCGTGATGATCCTGTTTTCCTAGATGGAAGCAGTCCTAATGACGTCTATTGAAACCCCTTTAATACGGAGAAAGACCATCGTGCTACTAGTTCTATGCAAAAATGTTCCCAAATTAGCAGTGACATGTACAATATATTAGTAAGCTTGTCTATCAGGCACTATTTTCTTATCAGTATCAACATTACAATTTGCATTGCTCCTCCATTATACCAGTTTGATATGTGTGAATTATTCATTTAATGAAGAATTATATAGGAAATAATGCAATTATAACTTCAGAAGACTGTTAGCATTATATAAATAGACTTAGATCTTTTTAGATTTTATAGATCTCTATACTACAGCAAAATAAACGTTCTGCTCTTTGTCTGCTTCAATCCGGCTTAAAATCCATTTTATTGCTTGTGTTACTTTGTGCTCTTTTTCTCCACTGAAGCATGCTTATTCTGCTGAGCTGTACAACACTTCCTTTTCTTTTTATGAAATTATTTCATTAGTTGCAGCTCGCTCACAATCACACAACAGTGGCCAACAAAACTGAACCACAACAACATGGATGCACGAAGAATCTTAATTGCTCAATTGTTGATCTTTTTGTTAGGTCTAATAGGTCTTTTTTGCAGCCAATAATAAATAAATAATCAGGATCCCCCAACATGGGTGCATTTCATCGAAGAAAGAGAGAAAGAAGGTATGTAAGCTGTTCAATTTAATTGCATTTCTTGTTAATTGCATATCTGAGAAATATGTAAAATTTTCTAAATCAAAAATTAATTAATGAATTAAACTCCTGAAATTCCCAAAATACCAAAAGGCACCGTTTGTGAAAATATATTGAATAGTATTTGAGATCTGTTCCAGAAACTAAACCAACCACAAGAATGAGCCAAAGGCTACCTTGTAACCATGGAAATGAAAAAAAAATTAAAATGACAAAAGTCCCTAATAGTAAAAGGCACCAATTTTGAACTTGATTGTTATGTGTAGACAGTTTTCTGGAAAAAAAAAAATTGAACGGTATTTGATTTATGCACTGGAAACAAAACGTGACTAACAGACAGATGGAGGAACAGACCTCATTCCTACATACCCACATTGTTCGTGGTGGAGGCCGTGAGCAGGCCTCTGCTAGGTCGTTAGGGTGATTCAGCTCACCTGGTCTTGTTTCACAGCTATATAAACTGATGGCAGTCAACCAGTCTGTCTCTCTCCCCCTGGCTTCGACACTGGTTGGGTTTTGTATTTAGTTTGTCTTTATATTAAGTTACTTTTATTTATGTAAAATAAACTTAGTTTTAGTTACAACTCGTGTCCAACTTTGAGCCAGGTTGTGACAGTGGTTAAAGCAGTTGAAGCGTTTTTAAAGGAGAATTGAAGAAAACAGCCCATTTTTTAGTTTATGGTGTAGTTTAAACCATAATAGTAATAAGTCTTGTATACTTTCCATAACGCATTAAACCATCACTCTGTGTATTGCAGAATTTCTGTTAACATTTGTAGTCAACAGGCCCAATGGGCGGAGTTCCCATTTAAGTAAGAGGTTAAGATACGCTCACATATTTACTGAAGAGCCCAGACTAGACAAATGTTTTTGTCATCTTGTTGACAACCAGAGGGGTAAACCCACACTCAAATCTTTAATCCAAATAATAGGTGTATAGCAGGTGTGTACTGCATCATAGGGATTTTAAGGTTTAACAACAAGTAACAGAGGATCAAAGAAACACTGAATGAAATGTTTACCCCACAGAGAAAGAATCTTTTTTTTTTTTTTTTTCATCTAACCTCCTCCACAGGGAACCTTTATGTTCTCCTGTCAAGTTCTGTTCCACTGATTCTCCCACTGATCCTGCACCGTCCACGTGTCAAGCTCAAAGTACACATATAGACAGACCCTGGTCAACAAAGCCGTGGCTACCAAAGCGTGACTTGAAAAGAGAAAACAACACCCTGGCCATCACTATTCCCTACTCAACCTCAGTGCAACAGCACTGCACCTGATGAAGCTGATAAAGTGGCTTGATCAACTACCACTGATAGTCAGTGGGCCACACAATGCTGTGAGGTGAGAATGTACACCTAGTGAAGTAAATCCAGAGAATACTCTCAACTGCAGCTGAAACAATCCCACAGTGGATAGACGGCACAACAATGTGTGGTATGTACTAAGCAGTTCTTATTTACCCGAGGAAACTCATCTATGTGGGAGTTTTTATATCCAGTAATATACAGCATATAGAAGTATCAATTATCACCACAAATAAGCTTTAGACTGTATTTTTCTTGATATAAATTTATTTTTCTTTTGCATTTATTGCTATTTGTAGGTCTCTAAAGAGGAGAACTCTGAGACCAATGTGTTGGTAAATTAGAAGGGCACTCGGGGAGTGCAACCCTCCGCCGAGACAGCTCAGTTTCCTCATGTCATTGCACATAAAAGCAATATTCCTGTGAGCATAAAACCCTACCCCTAGAATTTGGAATCACACTGGTATCATTATTAGTTTGATAGTCATTCAAGAAATTTGTTCCACATGACTCGCCCTTCTACTGACAAAAATGGTCCAAAAAGCCTTATCTTGCCTTTATCAAAAAAGTAGAATACAAATCTGACTCTGGTCCATTATCCAGATCAACTCCAAAATGTAACTGGTTCTTCCTTGCTACATACCCAACCCTTCTACCAAAATCAGTCAGGTACTTATAAGGTAATAGACGTAAATGTTGATAAAAGCTTTATCTCGCGATGTTAAAGAAAGATGAAGTTGGTGAATCTGTAAACACCTGGCGGTGATGGGAAGGTGGAGGAGTGCATAACAGCAGCAGGAACGCATGAAAGTGGCAAGATAAGCTAACAATGAAGGTGTGCCACTGTGCTATTGGATAGATGCGACCAGTTATCTGCAATGGGTATATAAATCATTCATGATGAACTCTTTTAGTGAGCAACGTCCTACCACTATAATTATGAGGAACTAAATTAAGTATTTTAAATTACAGGCCTGAAAAACTAATAATAGGACACACGTATCTTTATGAAGAGATGAAACAAAGTACAAGAGAAAAATTATCAAACTTTTGGATAGCATATTTTTCAGATTTAATGGATCAGCAGTTGCAGTTTTTACGCCTACTGATCCCATGAACAAGCTATTTCTCCACAGCTAGCAGCCCGTTCACAAGCTCACAGGCACATTTGGAAACCTTCCAGCCCCCAGATGTGGTTTGAACATTCGATTCAGGTCTTTTGGAAATACAATTCAATGCATTCACTTGAGAGTGTTATTTAAATAACCCAATGACTTGTAGATTGCCCTACTGCAACAGAGGAAGGAGGGGGATGATGGCAGTCAGTAATTAATCCACAGATAGGCCTGATCATACACAGTGGGGGGTCATGGAAAGTTACCATAGTGATGTCTTGGCCTGGCGACCTTGATTATTTTTCCGCAGATTGCTCTCTCCCAGCAAAACACAAAATCATTAACAGTATAGAGTGTGAGGAGCAACGGGTGCAGCATCTGGCTCCCACGTTTACATGCAAGGGGACAAGATTAATGGAGTGGATTAGCATATCTATGTTAGGACCTAAGAAGTGTGTATTCTAATTACTTCCACAGCCAACACTGGCGAGTCCAGATAACTCCCTTCGTCTTCTGCTGAGCTGTGAGGGGAGGGAGGAACGGGACTGTGTCATCCTGACAGCAGAAGAGAGAAAGGTGAGCTGGTCAATGATGTCAGCTGTCTGGCTTACTTTCAGAAAGAGGACATCATGACAATTACCTCAGAGATGAACACGATCCTGAACACAGGCCTAGAGACACAACCCTCTAATGACATCGCCACTGTTAACATTCATAACTCCAGCAGACTGGGCTCTCCAGTTTAGCAGGACAGACACGCAAGAGGGAGACATCAGTAAAGGTTTGTGAATACATCAATGTCACTATTCTGTCTGAGCTTCGCAACAAGGACAAGTGGTGTCACAGGTTGACGGACAGCAGAAATATGAAGGACAGGCAGATGAATCTGTTGTCAGTGTGATCAAGGGTAAATTGAGTAGAATTTATTATTCAATGATCCAATGTGTAGATTTGTATGTGCAAGAAAAATATGATAACCCATTTTAAAGTTGAACAGATTGCAATACGATAGAGTTGTTGCTCTAGCGACAGCACACCTGTTGCTAACACAAGAGGTATCTCCCTTTTAAGACCTACCAGACAAACTATCGTCAATGGTGGAGAATTAGCTGTGCATGTGTGTGTGTTGATGTGTGTGTGTTAACGGTGGTGAATGTTCAATGCAGCATTGTGACAGCAGCTTCCTCACATGTGATGACATGGGTCATTACTGGGGGATCCAGTCGTCAATGATGGCTCCAAACGCTTTAGCAGGGCACTTTACAAGAGAAGCTGTGCATCACGCTAAAGCTTTGTTTATGCTTCATGTATTTGCTGCAATGCAAGGATTAAGTAAACAATAAATACTGGATTAAATCTTTATTGGCTTTAGCTTGCTGCATAACTGTTGATAAAGAGTTGATAATATCAAGTATTCATGATATCAAATTTCAAGCTGCAACTGAGAATCATTTTATTTATTTATTTATTTATTGTTTGTTTGTTATTGATGAATCCACTGATTATCTTTTCAGTTAAAAATTGTGAACAACGAATATAACAATTTCCCTAGGACCAGAGGTGACATCTTTAAATTGCTGTTTTGGTCTGACCAACATTCCAAAACACAAATGAATTCAGTTTACTTTTTATAGAAGACAAAAAAAAAATCTTACCAACAAATAACACAATACTGGTTTCATCCCAGTAGCCAAAGTCATGCAAAGTGATGCGTTTTTACATCTTTACTGGATAAAACTCCAGGAATAGCCACTGTGAAATTAAAGACAAATATCATTCCCATTACATGTAACAGAATAATGATTAAGACATGTAAACAAACCCAACAAAGTTAGACATTTCTATAACATATAAGTGTTTGTTATTGCTTTGGTATGGTCTGAATTATTAGCAAGCAGCTGCTTAAATGCCATGGGGAGCTGGATTTGCACTGTACACGTTTTTTCCTTGTCCCACTAATGTCAACACTCGGATGATGCCGTTTCAAACGAGTTAGCATGTTCGATGTCCTACCTGCTACATACCCGACTGCAGTTGCACAATGTCGGCATACGGCTTTGGTACAATCCACTTGTCTTTGTCCGTCGTCATTATAGTTGACTGTGAAACTGAAGTGTTCCCACACGGGGGAGACTAAAATGATGAGGGAGGCTCTTCACTGCACTGACTGAACTAACAACATCCGATCCTTCGCTAAAGTTGTACCGAGTTCTGCATGTGCGTACCGAACTGAAAGGCCCGTACCAAAGATTTTGGGTTCAGATTTGTGTACCGTTACACTCCTACATGCCACATTGTTGTCTCATGTCATATCACCGTATGACAGACACACACACAGAGTTTTCAAACCCGCTACGAAACACTGCCTGGTACAAGCTGTGCCTTTAACTTCCCCAACATTGTAGACAAGCTCTGTGCTTGAATACTCGACTGAGCTTTCAAAGGGCTCCCTACATTATTGAGTGCCTTGGATTTTAAATGAAACGCTAAAGCATGCTTCATGGTTCTATCGACTGCTGGTTATCCAACCACTTCCTTTAGCTCAGGTCTTCAATTATCCATCAGTCATGAGCTCACTTGCATTATAACCATGAAGCTACTCTAAGGCATCTATAGAGGCTTGATAGTTAGACACCAATCAAATGTGAGAATCACAAGGAAAGCTTAAGCTGCAAAGCACATGTCATAATGTCGCTTACATGTATGTAGAGGTGTGTCATTGTGTGTATAGTGGCCATGTACACCTCTATAGTATGTGTTTGCATACCGTGCAGTGGAGATCTAAACTGAAATAAATGATGCCTATGCTGCCCCACCCTGTACACAAACCTAACGCTGCAAGAATCCAGTAACTGGGTCAGCAACGTAAACATGTTTATACCATGGTGCTTCAACAGACAAGATGTAGAATGACACTAGAGATACTGCTCTAAAATATGGATGCATTGGGACACAGTCCGTAATCCCCGTACCCAGAAATGGTGCGTGAATGGGGAGGGGTATGTGTAGGTTTTTTTTTTATAGCTAGAGTAGAGATGATGGACAAGGGAGAAAGTACCAAGAGTAGAGGATGTCATCAGGAAAGTAAAAGTGGATCAGGTGATTCACTTGGAGATGAAAGCATTGCACTCTAGGGTTGGTCACTGGTCACATTGAAGCGATGCTGGTTACTGGAAACCGGTAACCACCATTACCAAAATGATGGACACGACCTTCATTGGAGCAGAATTTTGGAAAATATTTTTGTCCGATTTTAGAGTTTGAATGGGCATCATGTAGGTAGTGACACTTTGTGCATCTGAATAATGAACATTTTTAATGCTATCTATTTGCCATTTTAGTCCTTATGTGCAGTAAATGCCCCTTCTGGTAATTTCAGGCATCTAAAATGAAACTAAACAAACTGTTTCCAGAGAGACCTCTCACACTAAACAAGTATTCAACCTGTGACGTTTCTTTGCAGTATTATTGTCCTGTGGGTAAAATAATACCAACACGATTTAAAAAATAAATATGTACAGTCATAAAACATAAACAGACAATTTAATTACATGCCAGTGCATTTTGATGAATGGTGCTGAAGTCCATGCATCCAATATCACATTTTACAATAAAATCAATACTGGCATTAATCAAGCTCCAGGGAGTCATGTGAGGTACAAATGATAAAAAATGATTCAGGCTGGTTGTGGGATGGGAAACAGTCACACAGGTAAAACCTGACTCTCATGTAACTGGGTAAAATCTGAGTGACAAGCTCGGTGTAGCGTTAAGTCAAAGCATTAATTTTGCACAAGCTGAGAGTGTAAATGGGGCTAACTTGGTTGTAATAGGACTTTGTTTGCTTTCTGCACTTCAGCAAAAATTTAATTTGTTAGGTCTCCTGCAGGGCAGAACACAAGACAAGCAGGAGAGACTGGAACTAAAAGAACGGCAATAATCCAAGTCCCATGGAATATGTAGACTCCAACAACTCCACTGAGCACACACTATATTTTAATATGCATGGTTAATGCTGAAGTAAAATTGTTTTTGAGACTCTGAACAGTGTGAGTAACCTCGTTAACACCCCATATCAACAAATCCATAATAATCATTCTCTGCTGTGGGAATGCTGAGGTAGGAGAGGAAATAATACCTCTTTCTCCAAATATCTCCCAAAATAGTCAGAGATTTATGAAATGTCAGATTAGCTCCAGCTCCCAGCCATCAGCCTTTAAAGGGAAAAATAAATGTGTGAGAAATATACAGTTTGTCACCGGTACTTAAATCATTTCTACACACACTCCAACCCTGTATGGCAGATTTACATTTTTATGAGCTTTAAACTAATCTGGAACAGCAGATGTTTCAGATTCCCAACAGGAGATGGAGGCCAGTTGTCCACATTTTAAATAATATTTAATATGAATTCAGACAGGGCTTTTACCTTCTCTCAACAGGCAGATGAGGTGAGTATGTGTGTTCGGTATTCTCACATGCAACACGCCGCCTCGACACAAACACAGAGCTGTATAACACTGCAGCTTAAATGATGACATATGCTTTGTTTCTGAGGTGTGAAAGAAATGTATGCACACTGATGCATGCATACTGGAAGGCATGTTACATGCAAAATATGTCCATTTTAGTGTCATGGGAATATTAACAACAGAAGGCTCAATTTCAGCTAAGTAAAAGATTTATGGCAACTTCTGTCACCCCATAACTAACCACATGTGTGGGGCAAAGGAAATGTTGAAAAAGGTACTTTCCAATTAGGCATTCATTTGTCACACAATCTTGCACTTTAATTAAATGTAGCAAATCAAATGGAGATGTGAAATATGGGGTTATTAATGCGATGACCGATAATGATTGTTGCCAGGCAGGGGCCTTCATACCCAGTATAAGCCTGCGCCCATTGAAGACTGGTGGCATCCCAGATTAGCCTTAATCCCTCTGCCCATCATAAAGACACATTTTCCTAATTGCTTTAAACTTACATGAAATTAGCACCTACACAAGTCAAAATATCATGGCAGGATGTGGATCATGGCGATTGGGGAGGGAGGTTTCTGCAGTGATAGGCTGGTTGAGCTCATTAATTATGGTGTTGCTGGGGATTGCAGGCTCTGCTGCGGGGATGCAACGATAGCGACTCTCTCATGGGGGTGATCTGGGGGCATTAGCCCTCTCCTCCAAGGATTATCCATGCAGTGTTCAGAGCACTGCCAAGGGAACATTATGGTGAAGAGGATAAACTTCACAGAAGGAGTAGGTATGAGGAGGTCTACTCAATTTACATGGCATTATACAAAGGGTCAAAATGAAAGATAATTACATATTTGTTATAAAATTACATCATTCCAAGCTATCCCTTGGCTAAATGTGTGCTATTTAAATGAATGCAGATGACCCAGTTGATAGTAACAGATTGAGATTAGGGTTTTTACATAATTTGGGATTATGATTTCATTGGGGATTTAGAATAAAAACCATATAATAGACACTAAAATTAGTTAAAGCATTGCAATTCTCAGAGTTTCCATCCAAGACAGGCTCTAAATGCTTGATCTTTTCATTGCTTATAGTACATGCATTATTCTCCAGAACACTATAACAAGAAGGCTGTTACGTTCCCTTAATATACTGTTTGAATGTCATCAAGATTGACCTAGATCAAATGACTCATGTTCCTGACATGTTTTTAAATAAAATATGGCAGAATTCTCAGAGCAATAGTCGGCCAACCGAAACTCATCAGTGGATAGAAAGATAGATGGAAGAGCCTGTTAAATTTACAAAAACAAAATAATGGAATGACTAAAATACTGGTTGGAAAGTTACTCTTCAGTGAATGTATTTAAGAATATCTAAATATTTATTCTTCAATGTGTCAGACTATTACGTCATCCACATCATGACTAATACAGCCAAGAAAAAAAAAACATGTAAGGGAAATATTATGAGCAGTATTCAGATTAGCTTTGTAGTACATAAAGCGATAGAAACATCAGACATCTGTCACTCCAGGCTCATCGTCCTCTCAACCACTGTTTCCTTCATCCCCTGGCAACTACTCGTCTCCTTATCCTAATCACTACAAGTTAACCTTGATATGAAATAGTGCCCAAGGGACCACTCACACTTTTGTGCCCGCTTCTGAAGACAAGACACCATTTCTAATAATAGTCATAAAAGACATCACTGTCTGAATATTATGGGAGTCTGAAGATAAATGATGAGCTTAGCAAGACAAGTTAAATAAGACATGCAGAGAGAGCAAGTTAGAAAAGTATGAATATTAGAAAACTCTGCACTTGGGGACAAAGTCAACTATAGTTTGATCAAATATATTGAGGATATTTGTCAAAAGGTTAAACAGACAGTCATAATGCTGGAACTCCACTCCACAATTTCACTAACAGAGATATATTTCTACCTCAGTTACTACTTTATAGTTTGTAGGCAAATAATGTGATTTCTACTCCACTACATTTGTTTGATAAGTTTGGTTGCTAGTTACTTTGTAACAGCTGGTGCTGTAGCCAAAGTCTTTTTTTCTTTTACTTTGGCAATCAGATTAAGAAAATAAATAAATAAAATAAAGTAAAATAAAACGATCCTGAATTGGAAAAATTGTGATAATTGGCAAGACTGATAATCGGTTAACCCCAGTGTATTTGCTTGCATATAAATATATGTATAATTTACTTTTATGCTTAAAATTAACTACATTTATTCCCAAAAAATTATTTTTGATACTTAAATAATGATGATATTCCATCCCATCTTGCTTTACCATTAAATTAGTAGTTGGGAATGAAAATTTCTAATAAATATCAACTTCACTCTACTTGTAATGAGGGGAAGATGACTTGCCCTGGGTGATCTGTGTTCAGAAAGAATAGTTAAAGGACAACATTGCAGACACAATATCATGTTGACATACTTCATGCATCACTAGTTTTGGAAATATTCAGAGAGGGAAAAAAAACATGACTGCCCAGGGACATTGTATGTGCTTTATGGAGGCACTTAGTCGAGGGTCGCTGAGCACATTGAAACTAGCACAGGAAAAAGGTTGGCCTAGACCAACGGAGATTGAGATGTCCTAGCTAATTTCTATGGAGCCCCACGGCTGCAGGATGGCTAATTATGACTGACCCAAGGAATGTGTGGCTGGTGGTTACCTCTGACCTTGAATGGCCTCTAGTGGCCCTGGATCTTCCATTAAACAATGTCAGGATGGAGCAGTTTATGAGACAGAGCATAGACACATAATATAGGTGGCCACAAAATGAGCATGGACAGCATGTACTGTAATGCATGGACAGCATTGACCAGTGGCTAAACGTGAATAAAAGTGTCTGTCATTCACTCTGTGGATATAAGAATAAAAACAAACACGGGGAATGTAATTAAAGCACAATATGGTAACTAATGTACAATACAAGCATTTGGTGACAGTAACAAAGAATGAAATCCAATGTTGAACAAGAAATCTTCGGAGGTCGCAAACGTTCGCCGAAGCTGCTTCCTAATTATTTGTAACACCTGTATTTTGATTAATTTAACATACACTGAAATTTACATCAGTCCATAACCCTTGGAGTTGGGAAAGCAGCGGTTCCAGAAGAGTCAGCATTCCTTCTCGGCTGGGTTGATTCTTTCCAAAATATAATCATCTGTTCTCATCCCTGATGCCTACCTCTGATAAAAGTTTCATGGAAATCTGTCTGTAATGTTTTGAGTTAAATGGCTGCCCTCAGGGTTCTCACAATGTTAAAGAAAAAGAAATCATGGATCCCCCCTTTATCATGGCCTACTCCAAAAATCAATGGTTCCTTCTTTGGGACAATGTCCACTCTTCCACCCTGTTTCATGGTGATCCATCAACTAGTTTAAGACCCAAAATGGTAAAGAAAAATGCCCTATCTGATAATGTTAGAAGAATTAGAGAAAAAAATCCTGAATTCACACCTTAATCCAGACCCACTCCAAAATGTAATGGGGTTTTCAGTGCCAGCCCTGGCACCAAGTTTCATGACATTCTGCAAAGGAGTGTTTGTGTAATCCTGCTAACAGACAGACAAACTGATCACTTCACCTCCTTGGCACAGGTAATAGTTATAAACAGCACAACTGCAGTTCTCACTAACTTATCTTAAGGTTTGACGCGTAAATCTAAAGACGTATATAAATATAAACATAAAATGAAATATTCAGGCACTGACAATCAAGGCGATGGATGGGTTGGTGGATTAAAGTAAGCTGTGTTTATATTGTTTCAAGAGTGACTTTAACAGTTTAGAATAGGAAACATCTCAGTGCAATACTCATCTCCATGATGACTGGGTGTGATAATACAAAGGGCTGACCTACTGATAATTCCGGGAAATACAATTACGCTGAAACACTAATGGCTCGTGCAGGATATGATGGTATCATTTAGTGCAATTACATTCACAATTCACGGGGACATATAGAGTAAAATCTTTTCTGGCTGAAAAATATGAGACAATGAACACTTAATCACCACATTTACGAAATCGGACGCCCACAACTGCCATCTCTGAGACAGAAATAGCAGTGTGACTGGGATACAAATGATCCGCCTCAATGTTTACAAAATGTGACCATTCCCCTCAACCCACAAATGATCATTTATTCCCCTTAAATGTGTGGGTGATACATGTTGTATAATAATATTCTAATAACATAATCCACCAGTGTGAAACATAAAACACACAGGGGGTAATTGTTGCATATCTGAGGTGTTTACAATGTGTTTGACCTCAAAACTAATTTTCAGCAACAATGTTCTGTCCATTTTAATTGCGCTCACAGCATAGACCCATGTGTAAAACCAGGCTGTTAAACAGAAAATAATCATCCACTGGGCTAGAATATCACCCAGGAGTGAAATACCGAGTAAATGTTTGAAGCAAAACATCCTTTTTTTTTTTTGATTCAGCAAATTATACCTCCAAGCAACTTAACAGAAGTGAATGGGAGTGGTGTGTTTCCGAGGCAAATCGTTATCGCTGTTCTTCAAAGAGGAGAAAAATAACTCCAGAGAAGAAGAGGGGAGGGGGAAGAAGAAAAAAAAGACAGGTTAAGGGGGTGTTGTGACTGATAGGAGAGAAACAGAGTGTGTGAGTGTGTGTGTGTCTGTGTAGCGGTGAGAAGTGGCTTGCCATGAGGCTATAAGGTAAACTCTATGGGAACTGTGACTCCAAGTCACAGGTATTGAAAAGGCAGGAGATAGCAGTAATGAAAGAAATGCAATAATAATGCAATAAAGCTGGTTGGGTGAGTCAGCTGGGCCTCTGGCACTGTGCCGTAGATGACCTGGTTTCTCTCCTGCTCTGTTCCTCCACTGCAAACACAGGGCCAAGGTGCTAGCCATCAATAATAAATACACACAGTTACCGTTGCCACGAGCCCCTGAGCTGCACAGGGCTGAGATGGCGGCTTATTAAAGCCCATGCCTTCTGTTATTGTTTAGCCCTGAAAGAAAGTGTTATTATGAAAAATAGGACAACAAAGAAGAGCACGGCTTGGCAGAGTATCAGAAAGAGACACTACTAAATTGTCATTGTCCTTGGATAGAAAATTAGAGCCGTATTGGGCTGTACATTCAGGTTGTCCTGCTACATCTTTCTTGTTGCCAGTGTGTGGAGGAAGTGCAGCAATACCAAGCCTTTTGTTGTCACTTATATTGTACAGCGTTCTTGTGCTAGGACTCGGTACCACACCTTAGAAAAAAGAATTGTCGGATATCTGGGGAATGTCATTGTATTGTTAACTTATTCTTTAATGAGATATTAATTAAGAGAAACCAGAATTTTTGAAGAAAAAAGTATCTATAATACCCAAAATAAGGTATTAAAATATACTGCTTTGTTATTGAGAATAAAGCTCCTTGGGATTGATTGTTTTTCCAAGCAATTTTTTTCAATTCTAAAAAGATTTATTTTCTTCAAATGCCATTTCTTTTTTTTAAAGACTTTGTAGACTTTGGCGCCCTTCTTTGGTTGTATATCGTACGTTCCCTAACAATGATCTCATCCATGGAAAGTGAAGAGAATTTCTTAATTTGGTCGGTGAACCCTGCATGAATAGTGTCCGGTGCTCCTGGCTTGGGGAAAACAACTCTTCCAGTGAGAGTTTCTCCAACTTAAACAAGTTTGCAGAGTTTTCCTCATCCCCTACTGGTGTAGTCTCCTGGCAGCAAAATTTAGTTTGAGGCATCAAGGCTTGGAGGAAGTTGAAAACAGCTTACACAACAATACTGTTGACCAGCTGGTCTGATTGCCGGGGTATGTGATTGGCCACAAAGCATGATGTCAGTATCTGTTTCTCCAATTGTTGAATCTATTTCAACATTTCACCACAGGGCTGTTGTCTTTTTTTAAATCTTTTTTGCACTGCTGAAGCCTAAACTCACAACCCACGCTCAACATTAATGGAAAGACTGGCATTTTTGCCACAGCACCTTATTTTGTGTGAATGAACCTAACATCTCCTGTCTGAACAAGTCTTGTTGTAAGCTTCCTGGTAGAGTGTGGCAGAAGAACTTATTCACGGAAAGATGGATTTCAGCACGTCATCACATTAGAGACAGACAAGGTCTTGGAGCAGACCTGGTAAATGTAACTCTTTCCCTACCGACATCTCGTCCTGACTGTCCCGATGGTGGTTTGGCTTGCTGTGGAAGTTTAAAATTTAGTTTGTGTGTGTGTGTGCATGTGAGCATGCGTTCTGTATGGCTGATGGGGATCTTTGGGAGTGTTGTTTGTCCATGCATCGGCTCTGTAATCACTGCCATAAAAGAAACAAGAGGCAACAGGAGACAAGGAACTTGCAATAAATGACACATCCTCCCAGCGGTGTAATAACTTCCCCATTCATCAGTCAACCTCTGTTCATGCATCTTTTCCCTCTCTGCCATATGACTTCCTGCTCATACCCGCCTCACTACAGCTTTCTTCTCTGGGGAAGAATTACTTGGATGGACAAGGGATTGATTGAGCTGGGCCACCATTTGATGTTTATTTCAGCTCAAATGAAACTGTCTTGTCTCCTCAATAAACCTCTGGTACAGACATGTGGACAGCAGAGGCTATAGCCACATGATAAATTACAATATGATAGAACACCTTTCTATGGTCTCGCCTTTTTCAGGCAGGCCATGTGTCTATAGCCCAAAAAGACCTTGAAATTAATCTGCAACCCTCCCTCCCAAATTTACTGTTGCAGCAGGGTTCTCCACAAGATCGATTTCACATCATATTCCTGTAAATGATGGCTGCATGTCAAAGTCCTGAACTCCCTGCTGAGAGTGGACAAAACGAAGACGACCCGAGGTGGGAGAGGAACAGGATAGTACAAGAGTACAAGAGTTTTTGTCATTTAAAGAGAGACTCAGAGAAAAGATATGTGGAAAATGAAAGATAGAAATGAAGAAAATCAAGATGGAAAGACCAACAGAGAGCTGTGAACGTTGGTAAGACAAATTTTGTTTTTGTTTTTTCACAAACAAGCAGGGCTAAGTTTATGTGGGCCCCAGCGCTTCCTCTTTGCTTATTTTTCTGCAGGGAAAGTAGTGTGTAACCCTTTTCCCTGCCAGCGACCAAGATGGCATAAATTACCTGTCTAAACCATCAATCTGCGCCGTGGGCGATGGGTAACCAGAAGCTCACACTCAATCTCACATGCAAACACACATGTACAAATATGTACAGCATGCACAGGTGCACATGCAAATTTACAAGACCAATCCACATGCACATGGACTTAACTGTGCTCCAGTGACACAGTTTGCCATTTCACCGGCGCTCTGTGCACAAAGTTTTCTCAACTGCAGATAAACATTCCCTCGTTTTACAAAAACAAACAAATGCTTTTTGCAATCACTCCAGTAGAAAAAAGAAATTAGGCTCAATTTCTGCACAAGTGAGTTTAGAAGTGATGCATTCACCTCATTACATGTACACTTTCATACTGGGAAAACAGCAACTAGCAAAGAAAGCAACTAAAAAATTGGTGCTATTTTTACACCGAGCAAAACAAGATGGGACCCAGAATACAGATTCAAATGTTGTACCATCTCATGAAACAGTGATGTGAGAACAGCCACACACTGCCGCACACACACACACACACACACACACACACACACACACACACACACACACACACAGGCACTTTGATGAATTTTCATTTTTCCTCAGCAGGAACGCCAGCAGAAACTTCCAATCACATCCAGTTAGATTCCTTCAGCATTAATAATGCACAAGCTTTTATCTTCCTTCTCTGACCTCTTAAATCACTATCACAAAGCTGCTGGTCATGGAGTTAAGATACACCCCCCCCACCCCCACCCCACCCCACACCCCCACACTCACACACACACTTCGCTCAGCTTTGCCTCAATCCATTCCTCTTCATTACCTATAATCTTATCTATCCTCTATTTTTTCCATGAGAATCGCCAGGATTATTCATGGAGAGACTATCCTCTATCTTGGTCGCCAAGCAGCTCGAGTGGCAAATGCATTGTCTAACACCATTAGTAAGGAGCAGCCAGGATGTGATGGATTTTTGAAACAAACTAACCCTCTTGGTGTAGATATGCAGGAAAATGAAACCCAACAAAACAGTGATGTGATCAAGATGCATCGTCATGCTACTGTGTGGAAGATTCACAATATTTTTCAAGCGAATGTGTCAGTGTGTGTGTATGTGCATCCACTTATGTGCAAGTAGGTGTGTGTATGTGTGTGTGTTTCAAATGCGAAAGAGAGGCAGAACATCTGATGAATTGTCTCATATATGAAAACCATCAACACTCCAGTGATTTATGAGGTTAATAACAGAGTCTATTCACAAGCCTGCAGTCCTGTTGTTTTTCTGTTTGTGGTGGGATGACAGAAATACTACAGCAAAACCACACATTTGTTCTATCCCATCATCATTCAAAAACCCATAAACCCAGCCCTAACTCACATCTCTACCATTTGGTAGAGTATGGGCTAGTGTGCGTACATGCAATCGAATGGTGGCTCTGTTTGCATTTGCACACATTTTCTATTCAAGACAAACACATTTACAGATTTAAACTATTCTCCCAATATAATGTTCAAGATCTGCATTACTGGGACCACCAGGCAGGGAATTATTGGAATGGAATACAGGTGCAAAAGTGACAAGTTCAAGAACTGCAAATGCTCTCAATGTAATGCTTGGTCATGGACTGTGCCTAGGCTTTAGTATTGTTAGTCTTTCCCTTCAAACATATTCACCTTTCAGTCAGGTATGAAATATGCACATATTCTATCCCTTATTTAGACCCTTTATTCAGACATCAATAGCAGGAAATGGTTTGCATTGGTATAATAATGCTTGGTGATCTACAGTAGTTCTTAATAACTAGGCTACATCCCATAATAGATACAATCCCTTCAATGAGGCCTCAAATTTTATTCACCACCAGGTCTCAGTGGTACGAAAATCATTTAGGTAAAATTGAAAATACTGCAAACAGCTTCAGTCTCTTGATAAAAAGAACTAAATGTATTTTTTCTCCCACAAGCTACACAGTATATCGTACAAACATGTACATTGTATACATGCAAATGGCGTCTGATATTATGTAGTGTTGTTTGAAAAATATCACATTTGTTAGTCGGTTTCTCATTTCAAAAATTAAAAAAAAAATGAAGAAAATGGCCATGTTATCAAAAAGACATCAACTGTAATGTAGAATAGATGCACCTGCTTCAGCGCTGTCTGGGGTAACGAAATTGTGTACATCGTCTTGAGTTTTATAATGGGGGCAGTCATTATACATGCAGAGTAATGAAAAGATAATTATGAATCCCCCAACCGTGCTCTGTCATTTGGCAGACTCTTTAACACAAAGCATACGTTCCAACGAGCCTCAGCTAATCTTCACAAGGGACGAAGAACCTGGAAACTCCTCAGCCAACTCCTTCCCACTTTTCATCCGTGGACTTGCAAGTTCTGATATCAACATGAAAGATTGGAGCGTGGTGGGAGAGCGAGCGAGAGAGCCCATGAAAGCAGCAAAGTAAGAGCAAAGGACAAAGTGAGGGAGACAGACGTGGAGCAGGAACGAGGTGTGGCCTTCTATGATGGAATAAAAGGGGTAAGATGAGACAGAGCACAGCACCTTTACCTACTTAATGTTACTGTAGTGCTGATTGCTTTATCAACCCAATGAGCCTACATATATACGAGATGGAAGAATCATAAGCGGGACACTAGAGCAAGAAATATTGTAATATCTGCAGGATGGGTGGTGAAAAGAGGAGAGGAGGCAGATGGAGCAACACTGAGCTGAGGTTGCCATCAATTCGTTTGCTGCACACTGAAGCTGTCACAGCCGGCTACAGGTTACAGCGCGTGATTGTGGCAACTAGCCTGAGCTGGCAAGAGTTAATAGGAAGTAACAACCTCCACAGCTCTGTAATTGCTGTATTAAGAGGTGGGCAGGAAGATAAAAGGGAAAGGTGTGGGGCTAAATGTGTGAGGACTCATAATGTTTGAGGTGGAGTGAGACAAATTAGCCTGTTGATAAAGGCAGCCATGGAGGGAATTACGATATGTTTGGAAGACTGTCGCAGCTTGATTGATCACCTCGCCACAGCCCTGTGTGCATGTGTGCGTTTGTGTGCGAGTCTTATAAATGTAAAAAGGGTCGTGTGTTTAATTACCTTTACCACCATTATAAACTGGTTATCAGGATGCAATTAAAACTGAAACGAAGTCATCCACAAAAGCCTGTCAGAGTTGGACAGTTGCATAAATGTGTTTGCTTTTAGTATATCGAGGACAGGCTCACTAAATCGAAACTAGGTTCCTTCAGCACCTACCTGGAAACGGATCCATCAAATAATGGATCCAAAGAAAACAGGCCATCCAAATCGCCACGCAAAATATGTTTTGTCACTTTTGAAAAATAAAGGCGTTTGCATGCAATTTGTAAAAAGTGCCTGCTTGGAATTGATGAAAGATTCTCTATTCTGGTGACTATGCTTTCAACAAGCCTTGAATGTCTGGCTATGTTGTCATACGAATGCAGCTCCTTTTGACAGAGACTCTTTTAGCCTAAAATAGATCCATCAGCATCCTCAATATATTCTCTGCACACAAAAATGTTTTCACTCTCATACTCCTCCACACACAAACTTGCACACATTAAAAAACCATGCAGCATGAAGAAGTTAAACTGCAATGACTAAATCCACATATTGCAGATGAAGCACTAACACACACACAAACACACACACACACACACATTCTCAGGCTTATACTGTATCTGCAGCACAAGCTAGAGGCCTTGATATGACAAAGACACAGCTCAAGGATAGAAAAACACTTTTCCCTCACCAAGGCTGATTGCTGTGAAATGGCATGGAAACAATGATACCTATGGCGAACAACAAGCAGTCAAACAGACGGAGTGAGCTAGCATCAGATCAGTGCCGCTGCCACGGCTTTGTTTCATCGACGGTCAAAGCCATTTAGACACCGTTAGATGGCCAGACCCAGAGCTGCTGCAGCCGCTCTCTTCCAACGACTTCAGAGCCATATTCATCTGCGTTAAGGATTAAAGTGCTGGGGACGATCAGTTTGGAGATGGCTAATTCCACAGCTGTCTGCCCGTAACACAACCGCTGATTATTCCTTAGACTTATCTCTCTTTGTGGGTTTAGATGAAAGAGCTTGTTGTCTCTCTTCTTTCCCCTTGTGTTTTTCCATTGCTTGTTTATCACCCAACCTTCGTAGCGCATCCCAAGTCTGGGTTCAAACAAAATGCCTTCCTGCTAATTATCTGCAATTCCTCATCTTCATAATACCACTCTCCCCCACTTTTGCAATTGAATGAATTTGAATAATAATGACTACTTGGAGTGTAAATAACTGGCTGGTGCAGGCTAGTCGTCCTAATTTCAGTAACTGTTAGACAGATTAGGTTTTACTGTTGATAATATTGATGCTATGTGGTGTGAAAAAGATCAAGTTACCACCATTATCAATTAATCCAAGGGATGCATCACTTTTTATGTGAAAAAAAAAGAAAATGATCAGTTATCTTATCATTAACTTATAATGATAAGTAATTGGCATCAGCTGGACAAAAATCCATATCATCTATCCCGTATTAATGTGTTGATTGTTTCTCATCTTTTTTAGGTGGGTCAAATACAGAGTATCTGTTTAGCTTATAAAAAGTCAGAAAAGTATTTGAAAATGCCTATCACAATTGACCAATTTGTCTGACAGCTGACCAACACTTCAAATCCAACAATTATTCAATAAAAATTATATAAAGCAAAGAAAATCAGTCCTGGTTTAAACAGAATTCATGCTGCAATAGTCGTAGACTTACTGTAAATGCACCATCAACAAAATGAATAGAAAACGTCTTAAAATTCATTTGTTGCAAAAACATCAAAACAATTTTTTATTTAATATCATTGTAAATTGAATTCATTTAGACTTGGTGACTGTTGGCTAGGAAAAAAAACGAGTAGAGTAAAAGTAACTAATAATCAACACGTTAATCATTAAAACATATAGCTGCGGCCCTGATGATAGCAAAACATCTGAGGTTGCATACGAAGCAGAACACATATTAGATCCATCAATGATAGATTGGTACAGAAGCAGTTCTGTATATTCATTAACCACCAGCACCACACCACTGCAGGAATATATATACACACATTAAAGGAAATTATTCAACAATATTTTTGCCAACATGCTTCACCTGAGTGTTGACCAGGCCAGACTTTTCTGCTGCTCAGCGTTGACCTTCACACAACTAAAGAAATAAACAATTTGAATAGATTTCCCTCCAATCATTTGTTAACTCCTTATTGACAAATCTCCTGACAATTCTTACTTAGTATGCAGTGTTGTGACTTACAGACAGGTGTAAGCAGAATGTGTATTTCACTGGGTTAATGGGATGGAGACATGAGGGCACTGCTAGCATGCAAAAACCAGTCCCTCCCAGTCCTGTTATTTATGAACCTGACTTTTATTAATGAGTGTAAGGAAGACTGATGGATTCCCTCACCCATACACACCCACACCCACACACACTAACACATACAGAAAGAGCAGAACATACAAGATTGATGTATGCACCGTTTTGAAAATTCACCCAAATGTAAATCATTTTATTTGAGATTTTTGTTCCTCCTGACTGACATTAACACTGTAAAAAGCAGTGGATGCTGGGTAGATCTATGACATTAGAGAAATAATGATATAAAGTTAACTGATCGCCATATTTCACATATTTTTGCGGTGGCACTAACACACGACAAAGTGTTTTTGGTGTTACAATGCTTCTTTGGATTAAAGAAAATGACAAAAACAAAACATCATAGATGTTATCATAATACTGAGGCTATCCTAATGGAATATTTGAAAACTAATTACAGTAATAATGTCACATCAAATAGATCTACAAGAAAGACTAGCTCTAATATGTCTGCTCTTAGGCTTGAGAGGAGAGGAGAGGGGAGGAGAGTCTATGTTCAAAAAAGATAAATACCATTAATTATATGATCTACTGAAGTTAGGTGCTCCAATACATCTGAATATGGCGCTCTGAAGCGGGTTTAAGGAGACAAATGTGATAACACTTCTGGCAGGTCAGTAAAAGTTGTGGCAAAGCCACTACACTATCATGAAGGTAAATTTGCCTCCTCCATAAATATAGCACCTTTCAGATGAAACACAGATGATAAATTGGTTTGCTTTTGCGGCAGAAGGGACAAACTCTGAAGGCTGCCAAGCTTTCACTCTTTCTTCAAGGGAGTTCTTTATTAGCCCTAGAGCTCCATTTCAATAGCCGAGGATTTAAGCCTATCCCTTTCTGGATTTCAAGCCCCACATCTCTGTATTATTCCTATATCCCTGCCGGCCCTGATGAGAGCTGTCCACCCTCCCCATGCACCAAAAGCCCATCTCACCACTGTACCACCTCCCACCCAGCCCCACTCTTCACAGTCCCTCCTCTGTTCTAATCTGTGATTCAAGCTCCACTGTGGTTTAATGCCATTGGACACACTCCCACCCGATTCCAAACCGTACCTCTGGAAACTGACGAGGAGCAAGTAGGATGGGTGGGGTAATGTGCGAGAAAGAGGGGAAGAGTAGGGTATGCTACAGCTCCACAGCCGATCAAGGCAGCAGCGTGCAGGCTCTACGGAGGAGTGAATCAGGATTACTCTGGGGAAAACACCCTCTCCCAGTGACATGGTAGCGGTGGGGATGAACACTCTGCAAGGCCCACGCAAGCTTTGTGTGAAACAGAGAACAGGTGACTGATCACAGCAGTGCAGCAGGATGGGGGTGCACTTAAAGGAGGCCTCTAGAGATTAACTATTGCAGGCTACACTGAAATAAAGGAAATGGTCACCTCATGTGAGTCAAATCGGAAACACTTCTGCAGCATCTGCGTCTTCCGAAGGAGCCTAAATGGGACCAAATGACTCAATGTGTTCTAAATAACGCACAATGCAGCAGATTCAGTTGCAGGCCAGGTGTTGGTGGCTTTGAGGCTGGAGAACTCCCAGCCTACACCGCAAGAGGAAACTGTTACTGAAATGGCCTAAGAATAAAGTTAGAATATGATAGCAAAAACCCATGCGGGTATACACATAAACCACTGCAGGTGAAAAGAAAGAAAACAACAAGAATGCAGCAGAGAGATTGCAAAGCTTTAGTTGTTGTTCACTGTGGTGTGCGAGTGGAGTTTTGCCCTGAGGGAGTTCTTTCTACTTCATATGGGGACGGTAAACCTCACAAAAATCTGCTTAAAACTGGAACAGCTCTGTTTTTAAAATAGGATCACCGGTATATGTTCTACAAAGTCAAACTAAAGTATGCTTGTGCATCCAAAGCCTGATATAGCTGTGCCTTAGACCTCCACTGTTGACTTAAACCTATATATTAATAGCGGATAAACCAGGGACACTAGAGTTGTTCGGATACAAGTATTGGAAAGGCCTCCTATACAGGCTAAAATGCTTGATCAGGTATCAGTGAGTACATTTACAGTATTTAATAGAAACGGGACCCTGTTACTTCCCAGCAGCTTCTTGTACATCTGAATGCAATTTAAACTATAATTCTATTACACAAGTAGACAATATCCATAACCTGTGACATCCATAAAAAATAGTTAGTCTTATCTTTATTACTTTACAAGAGACAGGCTGCTGAAGTTGTAAAATAATGGGAAACAGAAGAAAAATAACGAAGAGGTTACGAGATTCCAATATCTACTCCTTCTCAAAGGCTAAGATGAAGACCGAGATATAAAAGGAGAGCCAGTAGGACAATGGGAAGATACATGCTTACGGTTTAGGTGTTATGAGGATCTGTCACTCCTCTCATCGTAATTGGACATGACATTTAATCGTGAGAGTGGCTTGTTGCTTAATCAGATGTATCCTCAAGCATCTAATTAGTTTTCACCAAGAAAAGAAGGGAAATTCAAGAGCCAACAGGCTCCCATTTGATTTATGGTGTTTAAAAACGGTTTATCACAACATATTTGATGCGGAGGAAACATGGTTCACCCCTCTTAATGTCAGTGAATTGAGGTTATCTTGTCTGTATCCCTGTACTGTATGATGTAAAGTGTGGGTGGGTGGTTGTTTGGTTGGGGGAGCTGGTAAATGCCATCACTTTTTATTGACATCTCAAACTTGCAAACGGAAAACTTTTGGCTGACTCCTGTCCACATTCATCATCAACCCCCTCAATATTTAACTCAGCCTCATGAAATTACACTCTCGGGGTTTAAAAAAAAAAAGATTTTCCGTACTTGAGAAAGGCAATTAATGTCAAGTGTAAAATGTTCAATGTCGTTGAAGCCTAGGAAGTATAGTTAATATCCCTCATTAGTATGACAAAGGTTTTCACCCTCTCCAATTTCCATCAGGGCTCACTTACTCTTCAATGGTCGTAATGGATGATCCAAGACTTTTTTTTTTTTTTTTTCCTCATTAGCTATTCAATTCTATCATGCACTTTTTTTTCTGTAAATGTTTCCAATAAATCTCAGACAAAAGCACATCAAACTGTTGATGTTATATCACGTGAACCTAATATTACTACCACCAGCTTGTTAGACGGTCACGTGACGCTACATCCACCAAACTCTTCACACGAAAGCCACGACATTTTTCAATTCTGCAGCATTGTCATCGTCTAGGACTCGAGTTCCAGTTCAGCCATGACTTCCCCCACATTAACATGCATCTCAGTATAGAAAGTGCAGAGGCCCATACCTAATGAGACATGTTCCCTGTCCTCCCCTTTGCAGGCTGATGTTCCCAATGAGCTGTGGCTCCATTCCCATTCCTTTCTCCCACGCCCACTCTAAGGACTGCAGCCCCTCTCCTCCGCTGACAGCCTTCATGCCCACTGCTCACCTGGAGCCGCTCACATCAGCACCACCATAATGGAGTGTGAAGTGTGAAAACATTTAACTGAGAGGCAGGTTCATTTGAGCTGCATCATTTCCAACCTGTCCAGACAGGAGACGTGCAGCTTTTATTACACTTAATGTCCAAACTGGGATGGGCAGCATGAGGGCACTGAGTGCTATTTGCAGTTTTCCATTTATGCACTACCTCCAGATAAATAAGACCCAGGGGGCTAAATGCATACAGGCATAGTGTATTCATTGCTTGGTTTGATTGCTCTGCAACATCCTATCATTAAATCATTTGTAGTGCATTTCTAAGCATTCATTATTTCCCCGCCTTGTCAAAAATGACCTCTAAAACCTAAGAGTGCTTATTTAACTACCCTGCAGCTTCAATGCATGATGACTTGTGCTATTTCTTAATTCTTGTGGTAGTGTGTGATTAGAGCCTGATGCTGCAGTGTAGCATTACTGAACTTGACTGCTGATTGTTTACCTTCCTGTATCCTTATCCTTTGGGAAAACCTTTAATGTACATTTGCTGACCGCAGGGACATTTTTACTGAGCAGTACAACCTGGTGTCAGCATGATCAACGGTGCCATAAGGACTCCACAAGAGCCCTTTGATTATTGAATCCCCAAACCTTACGGTCAGCACCCTTTGCATTTTTACCTCTTCTGTTGATATCATAAGGTGTGTTCCCTCTTCTAGAACCTCTTAAGCTATATGGTGGCCAAGTTCCATGGCTGCACTCAAGATAGCACTTCTGTCTAATTACTGCTGCCCTGCAGAGCCTCTCCTCTGCCCCCAATCATCACATCCGTATGTCCTGCTCCTAAATTACCCTAGCTAAGCACCATCTCCCACCTAATTCAGGGCCATTATGCCACCTGCCCCTCATTGTTTGACTGCCAGAGTTTCAGTACTGTGTGTGCCTGACAAGCCAGAGGTCAGGAAGCCAGCATCTCTTCTTCCTCAAGTTCCAGCTCCCTGCAATCACAGGCTCCATTACAGGTCCTACAGGGTAGCGTCAGCATCACACTGAGGCCCTTTGAGGGGACTCTCTTCCAACGGTCTCTAAATAAATATCACAGTATAGTTTATGGGGTTACCAAGCCTCGGAAAATGTAGTGAAACAAAGAAAATATCAAAAAGCAAATGTTGAAATAGCACACAAAGCAAAATAGAAAAAAGGCTGAATCTTGGAAGAGAAGCCAAAATTTACACAGAGATGGAAGTTAGACAAGCAGAAGGGAAAAGCTGCTATGCTTGTTTTTAATCATACGCTGCCCTGTGATGTGTCTTTTCTTGTCACACTGCCTATGACACCCTAAATCTGCTGGCCTGTCAACCATGGGTGCAGACCAGCCTGATGGTTTATAAATGCTTTAATATTTCAGTCCCTCATGCAGAGATACTGGGCCTCCCTTCTGGCCTTTCAAGCGACTGGTAAGGAATTAGACTTGGTGGGATTCTGGACCCTAACCTGGCCTCTCTCTTGTGCCTGCCTTCCTGCAAGCTGTTCCTGGACTTTTTCAATGCCCACTGGTTTCCTTCCCACTGTGTTAATTTATCTAAAAATATTGCACCCTGACAGCCAGAGCGTTAAGCTGCCTTTATGGGTTAGAAGGGTGATTCTTATCCAAAGCCACTTGGCCCATCCACCTGCTTGGCCCTGGAACACAGACATCTGCGCGCTATTGTTAGGCTTCGTCAGATGACAGGCCAAGACCCTAATGGGGAAACTTGGTCAACTGTCATGCACAGTTACGTGTGTATGCACACGTCCACGGGTGCAAACGTGTTTGAGTGACTTCAAGGACCACAGAGAGAGGCCAAGTGCTGGCTCAGGCCACAGTCTTTGTTATGGTGGCCTGCAGTAGAAGCAGCAGTGGCCATAAAACATGCTGGGAGCCCTTGTGTCATCCCAACAGACCTGCCTGGGTGACCTCCAGCCACAGTAATAACTCTCGCCTATAGGGTCGAGGTTTATGGAGACACTGTTAGACTACAGAAGATTTCACAGGGGCAGTGTTTTCTTATGCTGTTCTTACACCTCAGTTGGACCTGCAGAATATACTCCAAACCTATTTACATGCATAACAAAGTGAAGTTGTAGGAGTACACATATTGACAGAAAGAGCATGCACAGCATTAGCGTGACCTTGTTGCAAACATAATGGGGTTTGTCCTTGTTGAAATATGGACGGATTATAATGTGACCTTTCATCTTTTGCAAGCATTTAAAATGGATTAGAGTAATTAATTTTCATTATCACTTAATGTGAGATCAAAAGCTGTTTGGTGATTATGTCAAACAAAAAAAAAAAAAGCATCATTCCCAAGTTTGCATAAAGGTTACTTTTCATCTAAGATATGATGCTAGAAAAACTGGATCGATAGAATTAGAAAATGGATATCTGTCATATTCTAAAATCCTCCATATTCCATTCTAAATTCAGGTCTCCTTTGGTCAAACATGATCGCAAAATTAGACCTGTCTGTTCCCAGTCTGAGTTCCCAGCAGGACTGATGTACCAGGTCAAAAGATATCTTTTACATGACTTGGGCAATTCTATTCCTCTGCACGAGCATTAACTTTTAATGAGGTTATTAAACCCAGTTATCATCACTGATGCACATATTTGACTGAATGATGACTGCAATTTAGAGGGAGAAACCTGGCTGCACAATATGTGCACCTTCACCACCTTCATGTGCATTTTGTTTTTCTCATTCCTGTATTCCTCTGTTGTTCCTTTCCCACATTGAACTTTTCATGCATTTTGCAGTTTTGAATAATTCAGAATGTTGATTCCCAAATCATGAAAGATTAATGCGTGACGGATGCATAATTAAGTACTTTAATTCTAGGCTTTCTGACACATTCCATGTTTAATTATCATTTTGGGGGAAGGGTTGAATATAATGGGAGGAGGCAGACACATTTCTTCTGAGCAGTGTGATGATCTAAATAATACAGCACTCATGAGAAGAAAATGTGGGGATTACCTCATGAGTAATGTGTGTGTGAGGTCTGGCTAATATTTCTAATTCAAAAGTCCACAATGTCATTGTGTGGAGATATTCTATTGTCAAAGTGCAAATGCAGGATCCAAAGCAGACCTTCTTAACTAAGATTTGTCTTTTCTTATAGAAATTAACTAACGGACAAAGCATGCAGTCAAATATCAGGTTCAAGCAGCTAATTTACCTCATGCTTTCGATGATTAATGGAAGCCATTATGTAATGAATAATAGGAATCAAGAGGATGTATTACATACAGCATAGTAAAACGATTACGGATCCAGTGCTTACACAAACATTAGTAAACTTCTTCTTTCATAAGTGACTGCATTCTTCATGTACGCCTTACTGAAGCTGCCACAATGAAAACAAATCATTCACACATCTTAAGAGTAATAAAATGATCTTCTGTCTGCTATCCATAATAGTTTGCATGCACAAACGTATATGACATTTAAAATTTGCTTATTAAAAATAAATCAATAAATGCAATACAAATTATATCAGTAACATAATTCAGTCATTGTGTTTATAATCAAGCCTCCATGTCAAACGAGTCTATAGCACGCCTATTTATTTATTCCTGAGATCATAATATACTGTAGGTGAGTAAATAAAATTAGTCTGGAAGTCTGGAAAAGGTTGTTGATTATGAACAAGTTGTATATGTTGTCTGCTTCATTAATCAGTTGTGCATGTCATATCTTCTTTGTTAAAGTAATGCTTCCATATGGTCATTTACATGATAAACAAGTACTATTGTAGGAGAGGACGACATGAAGTCCTGAAGTCAACTTAACGTGGATCAAGTCCATTTCAGTTTGGTCGCGTGTTGTAACCTATTCAACAAAAGCTAAGACACATTTCTGAAACACTGTCCTGACTCAGCATTAGTAACCAGTCTAGTTCATGTGAGCAAGCACTTCAGCCTATATCCACACTCAAGCCACTGCCTCCCCAAAGTAAATATACTCTATGATAAGGAGCAGTTGTGTTCTATGTCAATATTATTCTCAAATATGCATGTTACCATGAAAACCTTATACATTAAAATTTTTATGTAGAAATGTTAAATGAATACGAAATTTGTGATTTCACAGCAATTATTCTTTATTAAATGTTGGGTTTGAATTCTATTTTTTGAGACCCCAAATAATGCTGTTTCTTGCTAAAAATAATTAATTTAGACCTGAGATATTATGTGAATACTAAAGTATCAAGTATTTCAGGTAGATTAGTATTTCAGCTATAGATAGAAGTGTGTATATATGGTATATATGTCTCATTATGTGCATGTGAGTGAGAAGAAAGTAAGATGTGAACATCAGTGTCTGCATGTGGGTCTGTGTTCAGGTAGTTTCAAAAGCAGCATCTTCTGTGCTGGGAGGAGCCGAGGCGACGCAGGGATGCCGCTAAATGTGGCTGCTGGTTAACTTCTCAGCCTCCTCCACACATTAATTAACACCCAGAGGAGGTGAGGGGGAACTGGGACAGAGGAATGGTGAAAGGCACGGCTGGGGGGTTAAAACGGGGATCCCCTAATGACAGGTACAGCACCACTGAAACATAGATGAAGTTCTTGCTCTAAAATATTACACGACTGTTACTGCTCTGAGACTACTCAGCATGCCGTCTGACTGGTATACGCTGTACACCTGCCAAATAACATGCTGGATAATAATAACAATAGCAACTAGAATTGTACTCAGTAGAGCTTGAATCTCCATCAAGGCCCCACAGTCCCCTTTAATCAAGGCCTTTCATCAATCAAACTCATAGCTCTGTAACCAGAATTTGAGTTTACTGTATTTGTGTAGCGAAAGATTTGAATTTGATGGATCCAGATTTTTATTAGGATCCAGACCAAAGTGCATACACTCAATGATACCAACCCCCTAAATATGCCTGATGTATGTCATTAAGATCCATGCATTATGCATTATGAGAAATTGAAGAATGCTAGAAAAAATGTCCTATCTCATAATGTTAAAAAAAAAAGTGAATAATTAAATTCTGGATCTCCCACTTTATCTAATCCAAATTTCAATAATTAACCTAAACTAATAAAGCTATCCATAAAATAATGGCTGACTACAACCCCAACCCAACCCACCACTGTGGATTGGATTAAATAAAACAGATTTTCCATGATGGAAGTAAAATTAAAACATGAAAAAAAACTGAATCCACCCTTTATCTGGATCTAGTCCAAAATTCAGTGGTTCCTTATTTGGCAAATGGTCCACTCTTATGCTACGTTTAATGAAAATAAATAATAAAAATAATGGAAAAAGCCCTACCCCTCAATGTTTAAGGATGTGAAAAAAAAAATCCTGGATCTGTCCCTTTTATCCAGACCCACTCCAATTTAATGATACTATACCCAACCCTTTTATAACGCTTCATCTAAATCCGTCAGGTAATTTATGCATAATAGACAGAAATGGTGAAATAAAAGGCTGTCTTGTCTTGAAAGACAGAAAAAAAACCCTCTCTAAAATGAAATGAGTTCCTCCCTGCCACAACCCTTCTAACAAGTTTCATGAAAAACTGCCAAGTAATTTCTGTGTAATCCTGGTAGCAGACAAACAAACCAACAAACAAACAGACACAGATGAAAACATAAACTCCTTGGCAGGAATAGCAAAGGCTATTTGCCAGTTGTAACGGTTTATATTTATTCATGGGAAACTTCAAAACAGCTTTGATCGTGAGTCAAACAAAGACGATGGTCAAAACAACATTTTGGCTCTAATCTTGAACACCTCAAAAGTTTATATTTCAAACAACTCTTAACTTGAAATGGCCAAAAAAAAAAAAAAAGGAGAGAAAAAAGAACAGCATGTGTGACAGTGTTTTATCTGTGTGTGCGTGTGTGTGTGATAAACTGTCACACACGTCAAAATGAAGATCACTTGTGTTGAGGTGATAATCAGAGAACATCCTGACATAGATAAACCTCGATGGGCCGATGTTGTTTCACATCGGAAGGCGTACAAATGCTGAATTACAGCCATTAAAGACTATAGGAATCTAGATACGCCTTAGATGAGATGCTGGAGTTGAGATCATAGTAACCCAAAGGCAACATTTCCTTTTCAAAGAATAATTAAGCCTCACATTATTAGAACCATGGGTGTATCCCCAGTAATTATCACCCCCTAGTATAACACTCAGCAAGACTGCATGAAAGCATCTTGCCTAATGTGCTCCCATTTTAATATTCTGCTGCTTTTTAAAAGACACCCAAATGGCGAAATGAGCCTAATCCTGTCATGCAAAATTGACACCCTCGTATGCCAACTGTTTAAATGCAGTTAATCTGGTTTAACATAACCGGCTCATAATGAAAAGATAGTAATCCCGTAAATTGGGGCTATGAGGGAGACCAATATCTTTAAATGAAAACTCACGCTCAGCCTTAGTGCTCTAAATTTCCATGTTGGTCGGCAGAGTGCCAGTGTAGCCTAATGATGCTTAGGATAATTCTCAATTTGTTTGATGTGTCTCACAGATTCAGGTACAGTTTCCATTTTAAGTGGGTCACTCAACATGTAACTGAATACGGGATATGCTTTCAGTAAAGCGAATAAGAACGGTGGCAATGAAGCGGATTATTAGCTACCTGCTGCCAATGAGAAAATATAAGCACCAGAGATGGAGGTGAAGGGAGACGATGTGATTGTTGGGGGATTTTTATTATCCTCTGGCAATTAGCCAGGAATTGCTAGCGGCTGTTTTGATTGTGGGATGTTTAAAAATGGAACAGATAAGAGAGAGCCACAAATGTAAGCAGCCCTTCCTCATGGTAGACACTGGCTGCAGGCGCAAGAGATAGCAGAACCTCTGATAGTCTCCCAGTCAGACAGACAGGCCCAGATAGGCAGCGCTGAACTGATCCACTGGCGATAACTCCTGTCAATCAGGCCTCGGGCTTGATTAATACATGCAGCTCATGGGAAAATTAGGCCAAATGGGAGGTTTGATGTGAAGGGTTACAGAAAATTGAGTTATGGAGGATGAGTTGAAGAGATGCAGTAAGGCTGTGTCTCAGCTAATGATAAAGAGTCAAAGAGAAACATGGTAGCTGGGGTAGCTCTTCGGGGGAGCCGAGAGCTTGTCATGGGTGAGACATCTTGCACTGGCTCATCCTGGTCATGTCAGCTCGGGTCAAGGTCACGCGAATCTGTCACTGTCTTATGGTTTCAATCAAAATTTTGATGAGGAACTTGGTTCTGTCCATAACCCCTGCCCTTCACTGTCGTATTTGAAGTCCATCTTTTGGGATCCTGGCTGCAGGGCCATTTACTGCACTGACTTTTTTTCATCTCACTTTTAATCATGAGTGACTGCTGGATTGAAAATAGAACAATGCAATTTACAAATGTATATAATTTACCTATTTATTTACAAATTCTTTATAATTAATTAGCTGACCAACAATGTTCTTAAATGACCGACCAGAAAACATGTATGGTGAGCACAGATCCTTTTTTCCGTCCGGTATTAATATGCGGTCTCTGTCTGAGATGTGATCTTGATAATGACTTTGGATCATCGTTTTTTTTGCGTGGATATTGGTTTTAATAAGTATCCTCGTTATCGCAATCCTGCCTTCATTAAGGTGTGGATTCCAATATGGACATTAGATGGGTTCCTCCAGTTTGAACTACCTAATCTTGAGATATACTTATCAATGTCAGTAGATGTTTGCAAGATTTGCAGAGCTACAGGTGAACTTTTCAGAATGTGGTCAAACTTTGCATATTGTATTACATCTGGCTAGCATTAAACCATACACTGACCTCCTCCAGATGTGGTCTGGTCAATGTGACAGCATTTTGACTGCAATGAATCCTTTTTGCATGAATATCTGCATGCATTAGCTTGTGTTTTTCCTTATCTAGACAACATGTTAATATACAGTATATGTGAATGGTTTCAAAACTTGATATGCATAGGGAAGATCAGAAATGTACCGAAATGCATTTGATACTAGGTCAACCACATGTACACAATTAATCCTACCACAGCTTATTCTACTCTTTTTTTTCTGCATCCCCAAGAAGCTTAATATGCCCCAAGGACTTCTGTTTACTGTATCTTTGCCATTGGTTATGGTGGATGTGGAGTATGTTAAGAACTGCAATAGTCTGTTGGATTAGCCAAGAAAATAAAAGGAATATCTCTGAGTTCTGCACAAGAATGAATGTTGAAGGATGTCGACACGTCACAGAACAAAGATCACCCACACAACCTGCAGTGAGGATATGAGTAAAGCAAACCTCTAAAGCTATGGAATCTGACATTTGATAATAAAAAAAAAAATCATATTGATTCTTGTCATGCTTACCCCACCATGTTTTACCAGGTGTACTCAATTCACAGCTGTCCTTGAAGCCTCGTACTTCAAGTCAGAACACATTGAGACAAATCTCTCCATCATCCCATCCTCTCTTAACAGTATTAACCCTAATGACCCTAGTCAGATAGGAGTGAGAAAAAACGAATTCTGTGCAACTTTTTAATGTCTGCTGCTGATTAAGATAACGCCAGTCGGTCTTGTCTCCTTGCGATTCTCCTTCCCACTCCCCTCTAGAGCCAATTTTGTTTAGTTGGGAACAGTGGTAGATAAAGCTGAGAGCTGGTGAGCTCTCTAATCTTAGAAGCAGTGTAGGAGCAGTTGGGGTGATGTGGGGGGACTACTGTTCTCTTAGAGCATGGAAAGATAAAAAAAAATAAAATAAAAAACTGGCTATGATTGGGATCAGGAGTTTGATATTGGGTGTTTGATAACAAAGACAGCTCATTATCCCAATGGGACAAAGTTGAGGATGAATCTGTCCCTTCTACCTCTTGTCTGGTTTTACTGAGTCAGGGGCTGATGCTAAAAGTAGTTCAATCAGGAAAGACTAAAGTGGATGAAGGAAATATGATTGTTTGTTACATCAGATGATATATGATAATTAGTCCGTCAGAAAGTCTTTGGTGCTTAGACTCTCCAGGGACATCGAAGGCAGCGAGCAGCGGCATGATATACAGTATCATGTCCCTTTGGAGTCCAGACACTGGTGGTGGTGGTGGTGGTGGTGGCTGATGACCCTGGTGAAGCTGATGAATGATGAAGTTGGTTAATGTGTGAAGACGCAAAACAGCAGCATAAATGAAATACAGGAAAGGAGAGAGTCATACTTAAAAAAGACAGCAGCAAAATGATTGGCTAACAATGAAGGTGTGTCGCTGTGCTATTGGATAAATGTGACCATCTGATGAGAAAAGCTGAAAACTCAATTGACAGTCCCAGACCGTGATAGCAGAAAATTAAGACTGAGCATGTGTGAGAGGTGTGAATAACAGAACAGCATAATATATAAACTATGACTCAAGTGTAAAGGTTTAGTCTTCCTGACTGAACTTTCGGTATTGGCAGTCAGATAGTATAGTTATTTCCTTGAGAAAGATGTAGAGGCAAAATTTGCTGACATTTTCTGTTTGTAAATGCTTTGTGCCACTTGATGACTTACATGCTTGTGCTCAGAGGAGGTGCATGCGGTGATAAAGGCGTATGCCTCTAATCTCCTCACACCAGGTACAGCAACAGAATCAGGCCAGAGCACATGGGTGTAGTCAACTGTTTTGGTGGCAAGAGGTGCAGCCTGCTACACCCATCACTGCACACACAGAATGCTTTGGCAGCACAAAATGACAAGTATGAATGCTACATACAGCATGTGCCCATCATGTTCAACAGCTAACAAATGGATTTGTGAACAACATAAGGGCATACTGCATGTGTTATTATGCAATTGTAAATCCAGGGCTGGATGATATGACAAAAAAATGTTCACAATTCTTTCCATAATTATCAGTATGTAGAATTTGCTGCCAGTTTGAAGAGTATCCTAAAAAATGGCTGAAACCTGGAGAAACCAGAGGGTTCTTTACTTAAATTCTTAGTATAGTTTGAAATGAAAATAGAATAACAAAATGTAAACATTTAAGTGTGCAAGCTTGGTTGAGAGTATATTTTTATGTTCTAATATTTTTGTCTCCTTCGGCTGCTCCCCATTCAGAGTCACCACAGCAGATTTTTCCATCAGCATTGTAGACCTGGCACAGGTTTTTACGCCGGATGCCCTTCCTGACACAGCCCTCCCTGTTTATCTGGGCTTGGGACCAGCACCAAGGGTGGGATGAGCTCTGGAGTGAGCACCTTTCTCAAGGATACTTCAACATGTAGACTGCAATGGCTGGGATTCAAACCAGTGACCTTCCAATGAGTAGACAAGCACTCTCTTATGCAAAATGAGCATTGTTGTTATTCACTCCAGTAAAGTGATCCTAAAATCTGTTTCACTGTCTCCGCTGTGCACGCTGTTCTAAACTGCCACTGTGTCTGTGAGTATTTTCCCCACCTCCCCCTGATGTGCAGGGCAGGTGATGGGCAACGACACAGAGAGCAGAGAGGCAGCACACTGACAGACTGTTATTTATTTCTGGTACGTGATAGGCTGTTAGGTCTATCCATATTGAGGAAAAACATGTGATTGTGTTTTAAAACAATTTAAATGGGGCTTTCAATAAATAAAAAATGCATTCAACTAAAGGCTCATATGCCAGCAAGGCTTTATTAAATGATGTGACGTATTTTTGACGTGTTTAAAAAGACATCAGAATAAGATTTTTTTTTTTAAACAACAACAAACAAAAAAAGCAACAGGAAAAAGAAATATTTACTTATCACACAAACATTCTAATTTGTATTAGCCATTATCCACAGCTCCATAATCATGGGATTTAGATAATAGTTAATATAAATTATTAATTATTATAGCAGTATTTACATGGGGTAAGCATCTTAGATTCGCTCTGGATGCTGTGTACCACGAAGTCCAGTTTGAAAAATGCTTTTCCCTCGAGGCTCACTGAAGTAACCCATTACAGCACATACAATGAAATATTCATACGTGATCATGATGGCCTATTTACAGTAGCACACCTTTATTCGAGCCACTGTACAGCACAGCTAAGTAGATAGAGACCATTTAGACTTCATCTTCCACAATAAACCACTCTGTTACCATCTGTTTTGAAATCTGTAGGTCGTTTCAGCCATAGTAGATGCACAGTTAGAGTGCTAATGTGTTGAATATGTATCACGCTCGTGCAACTGCTTGTTTTCCTGTGCAGGACTTGAAAACAACAACAACAACAAAAAGACAAAAAGGATATTCATTAATTACTCTTTTGAGCAATGCATCCATTTATACCTTCATTTAAAATAAAATTCCTGTAGTATACTCTCACAATACAGTGAAAATAGACAAAACAAAACATTAAATTTCAATTTAATATAAGTACAATGGTGAATATGTAGCAGAAAAAAAACTCTTTTTTTAACTCTTTTTTTTGGGGGGGGGGAATGAAGCCCTAATTATTCTAGGGCATAAGAAGGCTGTTGGTCCATATTACCCCCATAATTCAATTCACCTGTGGTCACAAACTGTCAGCTCACATCTGCTCATTCATCTGTTACAGTCAAAGTCTATCCTCTCAAATGCTACCGTAGGCTGTCACCAAGCGCAGATTTGGGGCATGTGTGGGCATGGATAAAATTATCTTCATTAATAGGAACAGTACTCCAATATGCTAATGACATCCTCTTAATTACAAACGCATGTTGACTGCAAAAAGATTTTATTCCCATCGACAAACCAAACAACAACATCCGTCTGTCCTACTAATGCTGGAAACATTATTAGATACAAAAGTGAGACCACTGGAGTTTCTTGTGGTGAGCCGTATGTGTGGTTAAACACAGTCAGCAGCTTGAGTAACACAGGGATCGAACCTGCTTTGTCAAATTGCAGCTCTGCAGTTTTACTTCTCGGCTCTTTGTAGTGTAACACCTCTGCTGAGTTCCAGTTTATAAGCAGTGACACCACCTTTTCATGGCTCCTTGGAGACTCTAATTTGCTACGCAAAGTGTTGTAGGTCAGCAAGATCAGCCTCCAATGATTCTGCATGATAAGAAATGAGCTGCCCTTTGTTTGTATTAGTAGACTATTCAATTTAAAGGTGCTTTCACGCCTGAAAGTCCGAACCAAGAGGTTTTTTTTGTTACATTGTATACTTTTGATGCTAGTTTTAGCTACACGTCGCATTTTTTCAAGCGCACTAAAGAACTTTTCATGACATACCTACTTCCTGTCGTCATCATCTACTTGGGCTGCATGGCCCTGGATGTGATTGATTGCCCAGAATGCTGTCCAGGTCATCATAAAAAGGAAAATTGTTCATCTCATTTTTAAATACATAACTTTCTGAAGGCATTGCACAACTTTATACTGCTGCCCTGACATTGCTCTCCCAGCCTCTTGTATCCTCTCTCTCATTCCCACAGAAAATAATGTGTTTTTTCACAGTTGACCTTTGATTTCTTCTAAGGACCATTTCACTATTAAATACCTCATCTGTTCTTCCCATGTGCTACCACTGATCATTTTTAACTTCTTCCTTCTTCCATTTGCTTTTCTTCCGTCTTTTGTTTATTGGCAAAGGTAGCCTGCTGTAAATTCTTGTAATTGGTCTGAAAAATTGGTCAGGATCAAACTGAAAAGTGTGAAAGTCCGGACAAAACAAGGTACTGTAGGTGTGAAAGCACCCTATAAGGCTGGCTTGGCAGGACTAATGGATGCCAATAATAAGTTTTGACAGAGTATGGGATAACAAATGGCTATTTATGGACCAGACATTATTCAGGCAATCAACACCAGAACAGAGAACAACAAACTTTAATGTCTACCAAAGGGTCCAGTTATATTTTTCAGGAAACAAACAAACACTTATCCCATTACAGAAATATGAGAGTTGTCCAAACAACACCTTGTTGCACATCAAAATCTTGTAGCTCTATTCAGCACTGAACCTATAGTAAAGGATAAGGGCTTCTCGCGGAGACAGACAGCTATTCTACTAAATTTGCAGACAAGCTTGGATTCAGATTCAAAAGGACAGAAAAAGAAACAAACACAGACAGAAGCAAAGCTCATTCACCAAGCTTTTGTGTTTGAATAATCCAAGCCTCTCTGTCTCAAATAATTTTGCTATGGCAATGCAAGTAGGCATTGAACCTATAGAAATATTTAAAGGCTGGTATGGTTGATATGGATGAATGGAGAGATTAAGACATAGCCATTGTAGCAACTAACTCTAGGACTGCAGCATCTTGGCTGTTTCTGTTCTAATTGGAAGAAAAAAAGCCAAGAGGTATTTTTGCTGACTGATTCATTCCTAGGTTCTAATGCTCTTAAAAAGAGCTTGCAGAGTTGCATGTTGTTGATATCATGGCAGTGATGCACTGGCGCTGATCCCTAAATAAGATTTCATCCCCTGCTCCATGGATTAGAGCAGTGAAACGGTTCAGCTGTAACATATTTTCTGGAAAAAAAATGGAGGGGAAGCCATGGCTTTGAGACTGATGTTTGTCACAGCCTTACACTGCTCTTCACACGGTCTCTCGAATTTCAAGGTCTGTTGTAACAAATGAAACCACCGGGGGAAAAGAGTCGAGAGCAATGACACACGTGACTGTCTTACTTCTGTCAAGTTTTGAAACTGAGGAAGTCTGCGCCTGTGTTCTCTGCTTTCTCACACTGTAAACTGGAGCTGACAGAACAAAAAAGTACAGTGGCATCTGATATCCTACACACAGTTTCCTAGCTCCCTCTAATAATAGTATGTCGTTTCATCTACATTTTGTGCACCATGGGCTCATATCTCAAGATATCCATTACCTTCAGTTGTTATAAAGTCCATATTTCTTTGTATTTAATATGCCTGGTTACACCGGTGAAGACGAGACTGCAGACTAAAGCTCCGTCTAGAAATACACCTCCTCATGGACATGTCTCTCTTGCTCGTCTGTGAGAGAGACTCAGTTAGTCACAACAGCAAATCTGAATAAGTCTAAATTGAATGCAGTCATATTGATGTGAAGGTGAAACAGATACAGAGATCATTTAAATGAACATCGTATACCTTATTTGGAGAACTGTAAAATTCCTCATATGACCACAATAATAATAGTTAAACCAGCGCAAACTCCTGCTATATTGATTTTTAGTTAGTTAGTTATTCCTAGGACTAGATGATTCACTCCCTGGGTAGTTACACTATCCTGATGGCATCTTGGCTTGTGGGAGACTTTGTGGGAGACTTGTGGGTGACGGTGGAGAAGGAAGACGAGGAGTTGAACTATAAAAAGAATCCAAACTAAATGAATGCATGTGGAGAGAGTGGTACAAGATGTTTCCTTGTTGTGTGCATTGAGGTCTTCAGGAGGTGCCCAACCTTCACTGAGTGTTTCGACCTTCATCCTCAACGCTCTCTGGTTGGCAGGCCGGCAGCGGTGGCCAGGTCACTGGCCGTCTTATCTGAGACTGCAGGCTGTAATGGTCTGGTACTATTCTGAATACTCAGCAAAATGCTTTACGTTGAAGTGTATTCAGTAAAGACTCCATTTACACTTCTGGATATTATAGAATAAGGAGTAAGATTATTTATATAAAAACTAATGAAACTGATTAAGGGATTCAGCGAGAGAAGAGATAGTTGGCTGTTCATTCATCGTAAAAAAATAAATCCATAACTGATGTTGCCTTTAAAAGAAGTGACAACGCTCCCTCTTTTTGATATTACTTTAGCTATTCTGAAGCAGAGACACCGCCGACTCCACATGACTCCAACAGGACTCTACTGTCATGTCTACATAAAGCTGTCAAAAACATGTACACAACAGCCACTTGTGTGCCAACGACCAAACATTATTATTTTAACACATGTAACCAGCAATGTTGCACATTCTACGTCAGATAAAGGCTTGCGTTTGAGCACCATGTAAGGCAGGGGATTGTGCTACTCATTCTCATACCTTTTAGGGCATTACATGCAGGTAATGGTGAGGTGGTTCATTAAGCCGAGACGGTGGTGCAGCTGCGATGTTTCCTCAGCCGAATGGCCCGGGTGTAGAGGGCTCTGATGGCACACTGCACAGCTGGAGGTGACATGGCTATCAGTTGCCTGTCACCAGAGCAGAAACAGGTGAAGCTGCTCTTTGCAGCATCTCTACACTTCCTCGTGTGTGCCAAACTGCAGTTATATGGGCACTGCAGGGCTGTTCAGTCACAGAGGGGAGGTCAACAGTGTGAACAAAGAATATGCAATGGAATTAGTAGTAGCTTCATTGAGAAAGAATGAATGTACTTAGGTACCAGCAGTGATTTGCAGGAGAAAGAGCAAAAAAAATTGATATTACAGTGGTTTTACACTCTTCGCACTTCAAAACATTATTCTGCACACATCGAAAGGCAAATTAAAGCACTCCACACTGATGTAAGATAAGAAATGTACTCTCTGGGTACTGCATTTCTACCTCACTCGAGCCTCTGAACCTGCCCTGCCTTTCTCCTCCAATTAGCTTTTCACCTTTAATTATCCAGTGTCTGACGCGGCACGGGGTCGAGAGAATGTTGCACACACCCATTAACACAAAACCTGTTTGGAGAAAACAAATGCCTTCTGCTTCCCTTCTTGAAGTTCGTTTAACAATGTCCTCGAGCCACCATTTTCCAATGTGAGAGGAAGTGCCGGCAAACAAGACATCCATCAAAATGACAGACAAAACAAATTACAAGGCAAACAGAACCTTAATGTGTCACCACAGCTAATGGTGTCAAGGCTGGTTGGCAGTAGACCCAGACACTCGCGTGCTGCTCCTGTCACACTCATACGGCCTTGCTCTTTAACTCACAAAAAGCCCAACTGAAGAGGAGAGGGGGATGCATTCTGTATCCAACTTGTGTATTAACACCCTACACACTATTAACAATGCATCAAACTTAGATTCAGAAAAGTCCATTACACCGCAGCGAGTCAGAACAAGAGGCTGTCATGCAGGTATGATCTATCTGTCCTGTGGCTTGTGCTCACAAGTGAGATTATTCTTTAAATGAATGATGCAGTCTCCCTAAAGCCAATAAAAGTGTAATTACATGCCTTGGGCCTTGGTGACAAAGCCTGTGCTGGTGACAGCTATCTGGAAATGAGGAAGAAAGGATTACCTTCACTTTTCATCAAGCTTTGGCATGATCATCTTTCCACAGGGGTCACCTTGGATGAAATGCCACAATTTTACCAGTCATTAAACTCTTAATCCAGCCTCAGTGCACAGACTTCCATCTCATCTTTCAAGCGTCTTCTATCACTTCACGTGGCCGTTGCATCATAGCCACCCATTACGACCAAAAGTAAAGGTGAGAAACCTCCGCAGGAACAGAGGAAGGCATAGATTGAAGTTCTCCATGATTCAACATTTTCCTATTTCATTCAGTTGAAAGGCTTAAGAAGAAATCATCCTTGGAAGGTGCAGCAATGTGCTGAGAATTACTCATTGCCTCACTTTATTTTGGACTCAGCAGGAAATCGTGCTCTGAAATCTTTGCAGGGCATCAGCTGGAAGATTGCAGAGACGACTTGCTAATATTCCTCTTTCTGTATGTGGAAAGCAGAGCCATTATATATTCAGTTATAAGGGAGATATTTTTCATGGCAGGCGACTGAACATGATAAATTGAACAATAAGTGCTCTAATCCAGCAACACAAATGTGCGTAGAGGCATAATGCTGCACTAAATCTGACTTTACAATGACAACCTGCAAAGCAACACAGCCAGTCACAGGAGCACAGCATTCATGAAGAAAATCATGGTCACACTCACATAGAGGGATTTATTATACAATCACTTGTTTGTTTTTTTAATGGAAATTTATATGTCTACAGATGAGCGTACACGAAAACGGTTGGTTTTCTCACCGTGACAACAGAACTGTGTTTCTCTCACTCAACCAGCAAAAGATAAGAAGCCCAGAATCCACCCAGAACACATCGACAGTGGTTGCAATTCAAAACAACAACCCTCTTGCGACAAAAACCAAATTGCTCAACCACACAACCAAATGAACCCACGGGCTGCTTACAACGGTCGTTAAAACACCAACCTTGAAATGCCTATAATGATTTCATAGCTTTCTTTAATGCAATTAGAAGCCTTAATACATGCACTACATTTAAATAGTGAGAAATCTCTCCCTTACAAATGTAAATGCTAGTTTTCAGGTGTTTAAAAAACACACATCTCTAATCTCCATATAGTCTGATGACAGAAACAATTCTGGCCTTTCTCCCAGACCATATTAAGCTTATAGCGAGTATCACAAGTCAAGCACAATTTCTCTCTAGGCTCCACCGTCTCATTCTTGTATTTATCCAATCACAACCAGATTCACTCACCTTTAGCCAATAACTTGTAAGCTGTCAAATGTTCAAAAATCTCTCTCTCTCTGTCTCTGCTGTCAATCAGCTGTCATTTCAGCACCCTGGAGATTTTTGGATCCCCTCCACATCTTCACCACCTCAATCATGGATGCTTGGCCATCTCAAACAAACCCTATGATCCATGAGTCCATTCCTCATCCCCGCCACCAGTAAAATTTTCCATCATACTGATAGCACCTAATTCATAGGACCGCTTCCCATAGTGATCTACTTCCTGCTGGTGTCGAAGCACCAGAGTCCATTCTCTCTATTGACAATAAGTTTATTCTTTTTGCATCCTCTTATAAGTCTCTTTTGATTTAAATGTATGTGTAAAGAACACGTACAATGTGTTTCTTTCTAGCATGGCAGCTTCTTAAAAATATTTCACATAATTTTCAGCTTTGTTAGTGACAAAACTAGCATGCAAACTATGGTGGAACCAATTTGCATAAATACTGTAGAAGTTCATTTGTACAGTAAATGGAATATGAGTTGTAAATGTATAATGCTGCAACACATACTGTATTAAACCATGTAAAATGGATTTTTAATGATACTTAATCCCACATGTGATGACCTTTTATATTCTCATCATCATAAATCGTTGAGTCTGAATTTTGACAAACAATCAGCCAGCATTCAGCAAATGTTTCCTGTTCTGCTTTTACTGTAAGACCCACGGTTGTGAAGTGTTTTCAACAATCTGGCTGCAAGAAGACACTAAACTCTGTGCAACTTAAGAAAATTGAACCCTGTGCTGCTGGAGTTAACTGCTGGTGGTAACTTCATAATGGCAACTGGCTGATAATATGGTCATATTTAAACATGACCGATAACATAGCAGCAGTTTTAATCAATCAATCTTAGTAATGAGAACAGGAAGTTAATCCATCGTTATGCATTATTCGTCAGAAAATTAAGGTCTTTGGGGTTAATTAACTAGTGGGCTAAGGACAATGTTAATAATGCAGCACTAATATAGGGCAGGTAATAACACACTTGAGAATGTTCTATTCAACTCAAGATTTCAGTTTTTCTCCAAGCAGCCTTTACCAGATAAATCCTGACAGTTCTGTTTTCCTACATCGTCTTCTTCACAGTAACAGACATTATCACTGCTCTGGTTGATTGGCATTTGAGTGTGCATTGCTATAATGGCAAAACTCTTTGCTTTATCAGAAAAAAAAATAAAGACCCTCTTACAGAAAACCTCCTCCATCCAAAAATAAGCAGAATACAACTGTTCAATTTCTTGAAATGTACTGAATGACACAGCCCCTTCTGATTATCAAATGTGCACTTCTTCACCCAAAATATATTTCTTAACACCACTGACCAATCAAGTTCTTCATTATTGTCTGGGTGGAAAATTATTTTTACTTTGAAATGAGCAAAAGGGAGACAAGACAGTTAGTCATCGGTCATTATTACTTTACTGATGACTTATTGAAAAGCAAGAAAAGAAAGGTACGAGTTATTCCAAATGTTTGAATTACCACTATGAAGCTCAGTTGTTAAAACTTCACTTTGTTTTAGGATGTGCCACAGTATGTAGTTTTTTTGCACCCTGCTGATCTGTTCTGATCATTTATTTGTTCAATATTTCACCATTTTTGTCCATAACCTCCACCAAATATTTAAGTCATTTCAATCTCAGAACCTATTGACTATTATCTAATGAAGATTTAGGCTCTGGCAGCAACAACCAAAGTTCCAGGGCTCCTGGATTTCTAAGACTTCCTCTACGGTGCACCGGTCACCGTCAGATTGGTAAATCATCGGATTAAAGCTTTAGTTTAACAAGCTAGATTGTCATGAGACAATAGCTGATAGTTTCCAAGATATAATTTTGGCAAATGTGCTCCACCTCTTTTGCTCCCCACATGGATGCTCATGCAAACAAAGCCTGCTCAAATGTGATTGGTCAGTACAACTCAGACTATTTGCCTAAGATTCAGCATTCATAATTGTTATATAGATTATAATCACCTAAATTTAACAACACATCAGACACAGGACAAAAGCCCCAGTCTACAGCATTAAAGTCATGTTCACAGTATGCCTGACAATACACCCTGTCCACCGTGCATTGATGTTACTAACAAACATCAACCATTCACGATTACATTATTTTATATTAGAGAACGAGTTGCAACTCCACTTCCATATATGGCACTAGAACCCACCAAAAAAAACATTGCCAGATATGACTTTGAGCAGCATCTGCCATTTTGGTGACATCTTTGAGAGAGCAAGAGAAGGGATCGGGTTAATAGGCAAGATAACTCAAAAGGTTAAGAAGGTTTTAGCAGACACCTTAATCTGGCAGTGAAAATCCCTCCTTTTCATTTCAATACGGCACAGATACTATTTCACCAGGAAGCCCAAGCTTTTTCTTTTTTTTTCACATTCAACATCTGATTGGACATATTTTCTACTGCAGGGGTGAGAGGCAAAAGGGTAGCCCCCCTTTATGTTCCATGGACCCTCACCTGACCTAACAAACACACACACACACACACACACACATATATACATATATATAAAAGAATATGCTGACAAAACAATTCTTATCTCAAGATAAACTCAAGAAAGAAACCTGTTCACCTGTGCTAACCCACTGGTCAAAGTTGAATATTATCAGCACAACATCCATGACAAACTACAGTACAAATGGGAGATTGTGTTGCCATTTGATTTAAGCATAGAGTCAGGATGTTTATTGATTGCATCATCTTAACACATGTCACACAACAGCACACTGACTATTACAGACAGGGACTCTCTGTTAACGTCAGGAAGTCAGAATAACACCAGTTTGTTTCTTTAAGCTCTGTCCCTGCACAGACAGTTCATTTTATTTTTATGTGCACCTCTAGCACAGGCTTATCTGCATCCCTGCTCTTTGCTGGTGCAGGAGAAGGCTGTTGCTTGACACACTGTATTGGACAAGACAGTAACATGGAACATTTAGAGAAGGATGGAGAGGGTACTGTTGCACCAGGCTTGCCAGCTGTGATAATGATGTATAATTTAATTGAAGGTTGTGCTTCTATCCTCCACAGAACTCAAACTGCTCCTCTCTTGTCAATGCATTATTCAGGCTAATGGTGACCCCGAAATAGAAAAAAGCTTCTTATCTCTTTAAAATTTTATTGCAGAGAGCAAAGGGAGGTAAAGAGGTATATGGAAAGAGTGAGTTAGTGTAAGACAGAGAGTCACAGATAAGGTAAAAAAAAAAAAAAAAAAACTTACTTAGATATAGTTCTGTCTACTGACATGCTTTGTGAGGGATTTCTGTTTCTGACCATGACAGCGTCATCTTCCCGGCAACAGTCGAAAAATTCAATTGGACAGAGACTCTGGTGTTACTCTATTCTTAGCTACTGACACTTCTAAGAAAATTATAAAGACTTCTCCACAAGCAAATGCCTTGACCGGCAAGGTAAATAAGAGGCTTTACACGCTGTCCTTTGCAGCTTGGCTGCATAATAAATACCCAATTCAAACACTTAAACTATAAAACTTGTGTTTCATCACGATCATCTCCATCACTAGTGAGTGAATGAGAGAGAGAGAGAGAGAGAGAGAGAGAGAGCGAGAGAGAGAATATGGAAAGATATAGAGTGCAATAAAGCACCCATGCATACCCAATTGCACACAGACCATTTCCACATGTGATCCAGTGGATACTTTGCAGCTTGGATGTACTGTAGGCAAGTCAAGGGACGGCGGCAAGGTGAAAGGGTCCTAGACAGTAAAGCGCAGTCACTTCTATCCATCACTCTAAGTTGTCAAATTTACAGTCTGAAATTCAACCATAAAACATTGTTATTGTGAAGTGTAATTTCCACTGCAATTAGAAATCAGCTTCATTAGAGAATGTGTGACTGGAATGTGGCAATTAAGCTGCACAGTATGGCAAGTGAGTTGGGGATCGGGGTGGTGAGGATGGGGAAGTGCAGTGCCCAGTGATTATCAGTTTACTGATCAGATATTTCACTGCCTCATTTTATAATTGCACACAAGAACTATTCTTTCTTCAGCTAAATCCATTATGCAACATTTTTCTTACCAGTTGAGAAAAGTCCCTGACTTAAAAAATTGAAAATCTAGGTGTTAATTGCATTTATATGTTTAATTGTAAAAAGTATTTATTATTATTATTATTCTATTTAATCCATTATATTGTAGAATCGCTATTATTATGACAGGCAACTACCATACGAAAGTCACATTAGCAAAATGAGCATAACAAATGACATTTCAAAACGTGTGTTTTTGAAATGATTTCATGTTCTGTGACTCATCAAATGGAAGAACCTGTGCTCCTAATGATTGTTAATGATTATCTAAATACAACTGTAGGTTCAGGACAATTTAAACATAATCAGAATTTTAAAAACAATTCAAAACCAACATGCAGCTTGTATAAGAGTGATCATATATTTCTTGTGTATAAGAGTGATCATATATCTCTTGTGTGTATAAGAGTGATCATATATCTCTTATGTGTATAAGAGTGATCATATATTTCTTGTGTATAAGAGTGATCATATATCTCTTATGTGTATATCTCCAATGGGTAGGAAAAGAAAACAGTCCAAAAAAAGGGTTTATGTGAAGTCAGGAGACCCTGTATTTCCAAGAGGCATGCTTGAATATTGTCGTACACACTAACCAAGTTATTCTGCTCAATTGAGTTTTAATAGTTCAATCGTTCAGAAATTTGAAATCAATGCCATTCAAAGTTCAATAGGTTTACATGATAATCTGCTTTAAAATTATTCAAACAGAAGCATCATGTCATACAAAACATATGAACATACAGTAGGTCAGAGCCCAATGACAACCTATATGTAAATAGTGTGATATCATCATAATTATGTCTTCAAAATTCTCAACATTTGTATGCATGTGTCTATATTACATGCAAGCATATTTCCCCTTAGACAGTATAACACAGTCAAACAATAATTATTTTATTCGATAACAGCCCTGTGCTAGTCAAAACTGGGTAGCTAAAACATTTGTCTAATCTAAATCCTTTTACCACAGTATCTGTAATCTCTCTCACTTTTCAGCTTGTTACAAGCACTTCTAACAAGGCATACGGATACAACATTAGGGCAATCGCATTTGAGAAACTAATTGTTCTCAACTTGCAGTGGCACGAAGTTTAATCATCTAACTGGATTGAAGAAGGAACAGCAGGCATGTTTTCTGCCTTGCTCACATTTTTCATCATGATTGAGTTAATTATGATGGAGCAAAGTCTGCTTTATTATAAATGTACTTGCTGGCTGCCTTGTAAACATTTTGTTTATGACATCAAGAGTTTGGCATAACTGCCCTAGTTTTTTACATTAGAATACGAGATGCTGCAAACATTTCCAGAGTTCTCACCAGTGAAACCAAAGCTGAGTCACAATGTGTCAGCAAAACATCACAGAAACAGATTAGTGATTTTGCCCTTGTTGTGTGACAACCATCACTGTGTTCCCTGCTCCAATGTACAAGTCAAAACATATTAATTGAATGTAATGAAAGTGATTTATGTTTTCTGTCAGGCTGTTGCCTTATTTTACCCCTATTAGTTTGTATAATATTTCCATCCCCAAAGCACGCTCTGCCCTTCTGCGAGGGCCAGGGCATGAGTGTTCTCATTCAGGGTTGACAGCCATTTATAGTAATGAAAAGACAAAACTCCTTTTTAAAACAAACAAACAATAATCCTAAGAACAATAATGCAAAGACATGCTGAAAGTGTCATTTTTTCCATCATCTAACAAAAGGTAAAGTCACTCTTGCATGGCAACAGCTAAAACAAAGCCGACATCAAGGTCTTTCATTTCAGTTTACGCCATAATAAATAAACAGTTGATCTAGGATGAAATTGCAAGAGCATTGATCAGATCAGGTAAGAACTGAGGGTTTCGTTGTAAACGTTGTTCTCTGACTGAAAGTTACATATTCCATATGTTAGGGGGTTTCAATGACCAGAAGACAGATGACATGGATAATTTTGTAAAATTGAAAATTGGATCTGTCTCATGATCATGAGGAAGTAGGAAATGAGGAAAAAGGAAATAAGTAAGTAGGAAAGTAGGACATAAGTAAACAGGAAGTAGGAAACCAGAAGTAGGAAATAAGGAAATACCTACATTTTTGTATGAAAGACTTCGAAGTGCTGCATCATGTATTCACAAACAGTTAAAATGAAATTAGTTATCCATACAATAAATACCTCATCAATTAACTACAAAAACCTACATAAAGGGTCAGATAGCCGAAGGTAGATTACCAGGGAGCCTGAAGTTCATAGTAAGAAAATAACAACAACCTACTTGCTCTTGGCTATATAGTAGCCTATGTCCTCTCCAGTAAAGAAACATCTCAATATCACAATACAAAACATGTCTTGTCTGGTTTAAAAGAACAAATACAGGAAGATAACGAGAACTCACTCCCCCATCTTATACTTAAGTTAAATTTCCAATCTCATTCATATAAGGTATGTTCTTCATTTACCTTACAAGACTAGTGCATATTCAAATAATCTGTAGCATTTCCACATTAAAATGTCTAAAAACTAGACCCTTCTTATATAGTTTGAGTTGCATAGTTGTGTAACATCCCAAATGTTGCCAACAATGATAATATTCAAACCCAGAGAAATACACAACTGATGATCCCACTACACATCATTTGTTTCTCGAGATTCCTAGCGGCAAAAACGACATAGTCTGCATTTAATGGATGTATGTCTTGATATTGATTGCATTTTTCTAAGGTCCGAAATATCAACACAATAAAATAGTACAACTAAATTCTCTCTTTTATTTTAAACAATGGACCTGAAATCTGGAATCTTACAGTTCACACAATGTTCTTCTGTTTTAATAAAAAAAAAAGACAATTACACAACAGATTCATTCCATGTCAATATTTACGTTAAAAATGCATTATCAAGTGAAACTGCAGCTGTTTGCCATATTTTCCTTCAGTATTTCTTTCATATGAACTGGTTTTTAAGATCCACCATTGAAGAATCCTCCACCTAAATAAACCAAACATTCATCCCCAGTAGGCTTGACAAGTACGGTAAAGTTCAAACCTTCGATGTTTAGAGGATGGTAATTATATAACAATGGAATGAGTCTATTAAGATTGCAGGAGTGGTCTCTCTTCAATATTTTGAGTTTTTTTTTTTTAATATCAACTCGGTGACCCCACTCATATTGTGCATTTTGTAAAAGTCTTAACAAATTTGTCACACAGTCATGTTTTGAGTGGTCTCTGAGTACACTGACCAAAGAAATCCGTAATCAGCAATGTAGTTTCTAGTAAGTGAATAAGGTGATTTACAGATATATGCGTGTGCTTACCTCCAGTGTGTTCTTAGCTATATAATTATCTGAGACGACAAAACATTGATCATTTTGCTGAAGTCGTGCAGTTGTAAATGACACAAGCATGAAAATAAAGATGCTGAATGTGATAATTAATGGCAATTTACAGTCAATGAAAATTACTGCCGGTGAAACAAATTAATTGACTCTTCTGGCACACAAATGAAATGTTAAATAGCTATTCCCACCCAATATCTTCAACAGGTAATGACAGGAGACTCATAAAGATTTGTCAGCCCCGCACCGATCTTATCCTAATTACGTAAAGTAATAGCCTTCTTCAAATGTGTCACAAAACTATGATTTAATAAGCAAAGATATGGATAAGAGCATTCATGAGGAATAATTTGTTCAAATGTGCACAGTCGATGGAGTCTATGGCCTAATTACACGAAGGAAGGTCACTGCCCTCTAAATCACATAAGACCATGAATTTCACACTGTATCTGCTTCTACCCAGAATGAATCTTCTACCTGTACATTTCCGTTCTTTTGCTGTCACGCTGACAGCAAAAATATTTCATTTGCATCACCTTTTTTTCTGTAAAGTATAACTCTTGATGTGCTGAATGAAGTAAGAGAAGAACTGGAGACATGAAAGGATGAATTATTTGAGTATCCAATAGTTGAGAGTGTGTAACATAATTAATTTAAGAGTGAGTTCCGAGTCATCAAGTTAGAACTTCTGGTAAGGATGCATGCCGGTGAGAAGTGTGTAGAAATGATACAAGAAGGTTGTAAGAGAGATCAATTGGAAGAAATGTAAAGTGAGAAACGGGCTGAAGAGCAGAACAAGAGCAAAAGAAAACTGGCAAGGAATCATTCAACAGATCGCGTCAGCAACACGGCTGCTTTGAAGACACAAACATCCCACCGAGTGTGAAACTCAAGTGCTAAACAATGCCGATCGGCTACAGAGAGCATCTCTCAGCCGTCTCACTGAGCACTATCACTAAGATTAGAGGTTCCTTTAATCCGACAAAGGGGATTAAATGCTACAAGAGAGGCAAAAGGAGGACTGCTCCCGCAGAGTGGCTGAGATGAATTATTAACACCTCTCCTCAAGGCTTGTGATCTAAATCTTACAAACCAAAGATCACAGCTCTAAGACACTGATGGCATGTCCTGCCAACCAAACATTCCGGAGTGTATGGGTAAATGTGATCTCGATCAACACACTCCTCCGCTCAGAGTGTGTATGTGTGACCTAAGTGTGTGGTGAGTAGAGAGGCTCTAAAATGGCCCATAAAATGCTAAAAGATAGCGGCAGAATCATAAATTTGTGATGGAACAATAAAAACCTATGAGTATACATGAGCTGAATTGTTCATTGTCGGACAGCTACACATCGGCTAGCATTGAAAAGTTAGACAGGTCAACTTCCTTAAAGCACGCCACAGCTGCCACAATGAGTCCTAATTGGAAAAAAAATATATATATAGAAGATATAAAAGATATAAAAATAAAAGATATAAAAAGATATATATATCAGAATGAGCCTTATGTTAAGTTTAGACTTTGACATGCATCTTAATAACAAACAACCAAACCCAGAAGTGTTTCATGGCAACGTCAAAATTTTAACACCGTCCCACCCAAGATCACCAAAAAAATGTCCATCAAATTCATTTAATAAAAACATATACAGGGCAGCTCAACATCTCAAACCCAAACATCGTCACTTACCCCCCTTGTTCCATCTGCCTTTAGTCCTTGCTTGACAGGTGAGTTCAGGACAACCAGACAGCAGCAAGAGAAAAAAAACAAGTTCAAACACAGAAAGAAATCCAGACTTTGCCCTGGAAAACATGTCCAAGAGTTGCTGGCAGCCGAGTCACTTTCACATGGCTCTGTATCCTCCTAGAGCGGCGCGGCTGTGGCGCATGGTAACCCACGCGTGGGCTGTCATCATCAGTCACGCTGGTGTCAGCAGTGGGTCTCTAGTCCTACCATGCTGCTTCTGTGATGCCCCGGCTGGGTGATGATCTTTCACTGATGCTGGAGCTCTGACTGATGCCACATCTCTCCCATCTGCGAGCTCTGCCTCACCAGAGCACTCGGGAACCAAATGTGAACACACAGCTTGCCAAGCGACGGCACGGCTCAGCTACACTCGGCACAGTGCATAGGAACTCGCTCTGACTTAAGCTCACACACACACACACACACTCGCACACCTCTCTCTCCGTCTCTCTCACGCTCACTGCTGCCACCGCTGTTGATGCTGATGCTGCTGAATTATTCCCTGCCCTCCTCGCTCTGTGTTTCAGAGGGAATTCATTCCTCTGTGATCTGTTTTTTTTTTTGCTCAAGAGCTTCCCATTTTGGATGAAAAGAGAGGTGTCCTGAGAGTTGTGAGGTGACCAAGTAAAGAATAACAGGTAGTTGATGAAAGCAAAGACTGTAGGGTAAAGACAAGCTCCGTATTTGTATAGATACCCTCTATCAGTAAGCCACACATGGGGGATTTCATCACTGTTGCCATAGTAAGGCACTAGGCTTCACTGGGGGCAATGGAGTCAATAAAGAAGGAAAAAGAGAGTGCAGGGAAAAGAGAGCAGGAGATCAGAAAGAAATTGTAGGATTCCAGTCTGGTGACCCATTCCCCCTCTCTGCTATGACAGCTCATGGTCAAAGATTTACATATCCATGGACCCATGCAGATAAATAAATTTAAAAAACTGTGGGGAAGTGCTTTTTTTCAAAACAAACATTTGAATACGATAACATTGTTTGCACAAATATCTATTTATATAGTACCTGAGTAGGTTTAGTCTAAAATGTGATTTGATTGTTGAAATTTGAGCTTGAAGCAACAGAAAAATGTGGATCACACAACTATGATATTCCAATAGCATTCAAGTTAAATAAGTAGCTGTGGACAAGTTCAATGATAATATATTACTCCACTAGCCATGAAACAAATAGTGATCTTTTTAATCAATTAATCTGGCAATGAACTGTTTGGTCAATATAAAGTAAAAAATAGTGAAACCTGCATTTCCCATAGCCCAAGGTGACATTTCATGTATTTTTTTCTTACCAACAGACACTTACAATTACATACAACAGTAAAAAACATTAAAAGTTGACATATTTGCACCAGAGAATGTTGAAAATTCCCAATCGTAAAATGATGACTAAATGAACAGTAGATGATTTTTGTTAATTTCATCATGGATTAATTGATTAATCATATCAGCTCTGTACTCCACAGAGACAAGAAATCACATACTGTATCTTCTGCTACTACTACTATTACTACTAATACATCTCCAGAGACATAGCATGTTAAGACAAGATTCATTTGAAGATGGCACTTCCCCTCGACATCCCCCCAAATTCATCCTCCAACCGTTTGGTGAGCCTAGTGTATATTGTTTTGTATACAGCATATGCTAGGAGAAGATGACAAACCTTCACTGTCAAATTAAAATCAGATTTCCATGGAAAATTAACCAAAAAAACTATACTGCACAACTACTGTAATATGGTTAATATATGTGTAGTTTGGTGAAGCTAGAATGCATAGTTTCCAAGATAAGATCTGGACACTTTTCCCTGGAAACCACAAAAGATAAAATTTGTAGAAAACTCAAAAAGCACAACTACTTATCATGGTAAATATTATGTGTACATTTTGGTGAATTCAGTATGTATACTTTCCGAGATATGCTCCGGAAAAGGATTACAGAGAGCTGGACGGACATACAGACATGTACTAACTATAACCCCCCAGCCCCACCCCTGTGATTTTTATGTCAGAGGTGTAAAAATCAAAAACATTCATATTCTAATTAATTACTAGATGCAAACTTGATCAACATGATTTTCAAGGAGCCTGAGTTTTTGGATGCAAGGCCCATCCTTTGTCTAGATACTCGCCCCATTTGTCAGACAAAGCTCCAAGGTCATTATGTTCACAAGATCATAAAACAAGTCATTCACTAGCAGCGAGTATGAACAGGTTGTCTCGTACACACAACATGGCTTTAATGTCCTAATTACTGCTTCTGAGGAAAACCATGATCAAGTCCATAATTTTTTATACATAGTGCAAATTAATACATAAATAATATATATATATATATATAAAATACATAAATAATATATAAATATATATATAATACATAAATATATATAATACATAAATATATATATATATAATACATAAATAATATATAAATATATATAATACATAAATATATATATATATATATATATATATAATACATAAATAATATATAAATATATATATATATATATAATACATAAATAATATATAAATATATATATATAGAATATATATATAATATATATATATAATATATATATAATATATACAGTAAGAGTGTATATAATATAAATATACTAGCACACACACCTCCAATTCCTTTCAATTCCTTCATGGTATCTCGGATTCCCTTCTTAACAACCTGCGGTGACGCCACAAACTATAATCAGGCTTTCTTCACATGAGCAAAGAGATGTGTGGTTTTACTAAAACATCAGCAGGAGCATCTGTTGGTAATATATTCCTGACGACAGATAAACAAGTGCAATGCTTGCTTTTCTCTGGGCTATTACACCATAGCTAAAGCACATAATTCTTAAGTATGACGGTCACCTGCTAATTCCATTTTTTAAATTTTTTTTTTATTACAAAGCAAATCTACACAAGGCAAGGGAAACTCAAACACGAATGCAACAATGCTGCATGTCCACACCTCTAGGGAGTTTTTCATCAGTAGCCTGGAGCTTCACTGTTCAACAGTAATACTAAGAGATTATTCTTTTTGCATATAAAGCCTGGTGGTACCTTGGGCTGCAAATCTTAATTATGCTTGGCTAAGCACAGACTATCTTGGATGCAAGCAGTTAGTGGAAAGCGACCTGAAATTACATGGAGCATTTGGTGCAGCTTGTGCTAAATAAAGCGGTCTTCAGTGACATTTTGTTCCAGTCTATGTTGCATGACTGTACTCTTTCATAAGCTAGGGATGTGGAGCATCCTTGAAAACAACAATCATTGCTTTAATGGTCTTGATGCAACTAGTGCACAGTGTTCTTTCATACCTTTAAAAGGTGAAAGTCTTATTTCCACAGTGAGCACTAAATTCATCAGTTTGACATCAAAGTGGTTAGAGCTATTTTACATTTACCAAACCAAGGCTAATACAAAAGATGGTGTGCATCAGTCTGTCTATTAAGCAACCCAGTGACACAGTAACACATGCATCTGTGGCAGATATATTAACAGTGTGGGGAAAAGTTCTTAACGCAAATTTCAGAAACAGAAAAACAAAACAGATGTTCCAAAAACAAACTGCACACATGTCATCAGTGGATAAAAGGGACAAACTTTGATGTCTACTGCCTCTTGTGTAAAATTAGTTCGCACAGACATAAATCTGGTGAAGTGTAGCTGGAATTAGCATCCAGTGTCTTTGTCTAAGGTCCCTCTGAGACCATTACACTAACCATTCAAAGCTGTTTTTCGTTTGGAACACATTCTGCCTCCTCAACAGACAAATAAGAAACAGGAGGGGGGAAGAAAAAGAGGGAATATGAGGAGTAAGAGTGGAACCTGTGCACTGTGTTATAGGTAAGACAGAGGTAAAAATGTGAGCAGAAGTATTGTTGACTGTATCCAGAACAGTCTAGTATTGTGGAGGGAGTAAAGCGGAGTAGAGTGGAGTAAAGTGGAGGGGATGTGGGAACCCCCTGCATCCATACTGGTAAGTCTGACAGCTTATCACCCCCAGACAAGAGCCCCTTGGATAAATGTGGTCAAGCAGGAGAGGAGCCCAGCTTCAACAGAGATGGGGTGCAGGACAGCGATAAGAATGAAGCTCTACTGGGCAAAATGGGGGAGCGAGGCAAGGGGGCCCCGGGCTGAGAAACTCAGCCAACAGCAACACTCATTCCAGCTCCTACTGGTTAAACCTCTTAAAAAATTTACACATACGCTTTCACCATACTGAGCAAATATAGGCTACACCATGCATATGTTTATGTAGCGTAACTCTGCATGTGTTCAAGCGAAGACAGAGCACATTTACTGTTACGTCTTACATCGGCAAGTCTAGGGGAAATAGCTCAAATGTAGATCAGAAGAAAAAAATGGTGAGCGGAAAGAAGAGAGACGGAGAGAAAAGCAAATCTTCTTGATGTTCTTCAGACGCCAACCTCTTTTAAACACACCATGAAATTTGCTTTTTCACAGGAAGTGACAGAGTGAGCACCATGAATTGATCCCCTGATGGAGATCTGGCTCTTTGTGTAGTCGTTTTCTCCTCTGCGCATCTGCCTGCCCAGATACTGGATAATCTACTTGCTCCCAGCATTCCTAATCCAACCATCCAAACCCATTCACTCCGCCCATGTGTGTCCCAGCACAGGACTGGGGTGTAGTTTGGACGTCTATAATGGAATAGATTTGGTTGTTTGTCTCTCTTCAAATGACTGTTGTGTGGCTGTGGAATGATTATTCCTCCTGTCATGCTAATCTCTGGGTAATGATTAACATTCTAATTATAATTAACCACAATCAGAGCTCTGCAACGTTCAACCAAATAATCCATGGTGGAATATTTCTCTTATTAGCAGCTGAGAGATGCCTTTTCCCTGATTTTTTTTTTTTAGTCACAAATATTGGCACAGCAAACACATGAAAGCTAGGACAGCTACGTCAGTCTGCTCGGTTGTCTTTAGATATTAATCTTCACAAGATACCGATTATACATTATGGCCAACAAAGCAGGATACTTAAAAAGAACATTACTCCCTATGGCTCCTGGCAACCAAATGTTAAAGATGATAAGCACATTACCGCTCTGTCAGCCAATTCAAAACATGCCGGGCTGGAAAAAGAGCAGCGCTTGCAGAAACAAAATGGTGAATATAATTGAAATGTACATATGACTGTCTGGTCTGTGAAGTGAATGATTGCTGTGAAAACTAGAAATGATGATCACTTAAAACACAATGTCAGTTAAGAAAAATGCTCGTTTAATAGTGATGCAGATCCTATTTATGAATTTATATAACCTATCCTGTGCCATTAAATGGTTAATAATTCCCTATTAAATCCGCTACAGTTCAAAATCTACTGTACGTCTGAAAGGCAAGTGTATATGAGTCCTTCAAATACAATGGATGATGTAATTTTGGAAACTAATCAAAAATGTATTGTGTTCTGCGCCTCCATAACATGCTGTACTAAACAGCTCCTCAATCAAACTGCTGGTACAGGCATCCATATGTAAATTTTATATGTGACCATTCAGAAACAGGCTGGGTTTGTTGTAATGTACATGAAAACAGCAATTGAAGTCAAAAGTGTGGTGCAAGACGAAGGCAAAATTACATGAGGGATAAATTCCTTTATAATCAATCCTTTATATCACATAAACTTGAGCACAGAATGTGTGCGTATCGTCCTGCAAGTCAGAGAACAGAGAGGTAATAAGAATCAGAATGAGTTAGTGATAGCTGTCATAAAATATGGCAGGGGCTTCTATTTACAACATGTAATAAAACTGCCTCTGCTAGGATTTATGGAGATGCTTGCCCCACAGAGCTAAACCCTTTTTGCCAAGGGCATGTTAATAACCTCTACAGTGCATTCTGAATATATAGGCAGATGGACATTTTGTCTAATAGAGCATCGCAAACTGGAAAGCAGGTGCTAAAAAAAGCAACAGTGTCATGGTTATATGGTATTCTGGTGGCAGCGTGGCTCTAGCCTGAAGCTTTCCTCCATCTCTGAGACCCACCAAAATCGTATGCTGAGCTTTTCTTTTGTCTCTCTACTCTTCAATCCCTTGTCCAACTTCAGTCTAAAGAGTTTTCTCTCTTTAACAGCCGGAATTGGAAATGGCAACATTTTATTAATAGGATCATCCCTTTGAATTATGGACATGTTACAGAAATATTGCAATAATATATGGGTGGGCACACATTGCAAAGTTGGTGCATGTTTTTAACAGTCTAGTCAAGTTGCTCTGTTGACAAAGTATAAAGTATATTTTTTAAGATTATCTGCCAGTATGTGGCCCTAGCTTGTGGTGTACAGTAGTTCATTGCCCAATTATTTATTAATTAATTTTTTTCAATATAAAACTGCATGTTTTAAAGCGGTCTTTTATTGTAATCATCGCAAGGCCCACTTTTTTTTTTCTCCTCAAAATTACTTTTTGCGCGTTCAGCTTTTATTTGGATGGGAGAGTTCAGAGATTGACAGGATCGAGGCACTGTGGAGTATAACATGAGTCAAAGTGCAACAGGTTGGAATCTAGAAAAACGTCTTAGATCCTTTATTTTAACCTGTGAAAAATGAAAATGACATTAAAAGTGGGATGTTTGTTCCTTTTTATACTGTTATCTTACACTAATCTTCATGTTTCTATGTCCATGCCTCAGGACATGAACCACAGAATACCCTAATAGAAAGAAAATTAACAATATAGCATAACATCAGCTACATGTATTCCATTACTAGTTATCAGAGGTGTTAGAGAACTACTGGGTTTAACAACAAGTAATACAAATTCAAGCACAACTAAAGGATAAAATGCAGACTGCATTTTGGCTGGTGAAGGTCACCAGCTCTTCAGACCAACAGCACTCTACACTAAGTATCACACACTCAATTGAAAAACAGATTTCAACAGTCCCGGCTCTCAACTCCGCCCTCTCTTTTACTGTCTCTCTCTCACATCTCAAAACATAATAAAAACTCAATTACAAATTCAGCTGAGGCCTGCAGAAGGGTTTGTTACAGAACTCAGCCAAATGTCTGTACCGGAGAGCATATCTGGTTGAGAGAGTATCTTGAAGTATAAAAAGAAACAGAAAATAAGACCATATTAACCCTGAAGGTGTTCTTTCCTAAACATGACTCAAACCACACATTTATGCAATTTTTTTTTTATATAATCCTGTACTGTGCTGATATTCCATCAGTTTCTTCATTTTAGTCCAGTTGGCTTCTTCCAGTTCTTTTTAGCTTCTATTTGGTAGGCATAACAGTTGTCCAGTTATTGGCTGAGAGTCAAATTCCAACAAAAAAAAGCACAACACTTGAAATGCAATTGTAAGAAAAAGAATTCACTAGCTTTTAGCTTAGCATGGGAGGACACTATTAAATGGAGATAAAATATTTTATTTCTGTTTATTATTATTCTTGACCTAGTTCCAAAACATTGAAAACAACTTTATGCTTTTGTTTGATTGAACCAATCTGAATCAGTATCATAGCTACACCATGGTGTTTGATTGCATTGATAACATTTCAATTCTCCATGTTCCGATAATGATCTGGATCCACATCTAAAGCCATGTTTTCACTATACGTGGAATGGCTCTACTCCACTTTACTCGACTCAGCTTTGCCATCAGGTATATTCTGGAGGTCATTTTCCATTAGAGGATAAGAATATGTCAATAATTTACTCCAGTTATTACATCCTTAACCTTGTGTCATTTAAACACGTAACATTCATATTCTGAATTTCATCATTTTACTGCATAATAGTGCACAACACATTACATCTACCCATTCTACCTAACATTAGCTGGCACATCAAGTAGCAAAGAAACAAAATAGGCAATGGTACGGAAAGGTTAGAAATGGGCTGTGCTTATCTGCGGTCGATGTGCCGCTAGACATAAATCATTATCCCAGTGTACCTTCAGGCTGTTGTGCAGTCTCATTCATTTAAATACAGTACACTTGTTAACTACCAGACTGTTGGCCAATCAATCATCATGTGTGTACAGGCTTATTTTCTCTAAGAATATAAAGCAACTTCAATGGAGTTATTTATTATCAATCACAAAATAACTGCGGCACAAATGCCAAAAGGTGATCTGGGACCAGCAAAAGAAGCTCTCATAAAAAACAAAAAAAAACACACATGCAAAGCATTTTGGGAGTGCAATTTAGTGAAATTACTGGACTTAAACACCATGTTTCTCACACTAAGTTTTAACACGTTTACAACACGAGATCCCCAGTTACAGGCAGAGGAGGAGTAAGAGAGACGGCCGCTAGATTGAAAACTCTACACATCCATTACCCCATATCATCAGCAACAATCACATCATCTCTCAGACACTTCCAGGTAGACTGCAGCCCCCTCAGGCTTTATTGGAGCTGCCAGCCCTGCATTCTTATAGTCATCCAAGCCTACAGTTCCTCCCTCCATTTCAGTAACACATTTGATCACTGCAAATTGAATGAGTACAACGAGCCAGGCAATATGAAATCCACCCCCTGTATCCAGTTCAAAATATGACTACGCAAAAATAACAGCAGGATAGAAATGCACTCAGACTGAAGTCAGGTGTTTCCATAATGACATTCCTCTTCCTCTGCCCTCTTTTGTTCTCTACCAGAAAATAGGATCACTTTTCATATGGGGAAGAGAATGTAGCCTAGAACTCTTTATTATTCACACATGCAGGGGGTATATTGAAAAGATAACTGATGCAAAAGAAAAAAAAACAACTTATGTCTGACTGATAAATACCCGAAACCTGCTGTCGTACATCCATATGTTGCGACTGGAAAATGTTTATTGACTGTCAGGTAGTTCCTGTGCTGATTGACAATACTGACTCAGAAGTAGTAAACTGACAGAGATTTATTTCAAACCATACTTGCATTCCTATTTATTCGAATCAACATACTTTGTTAGCTGGCACACTTTCAAGCCTTGGCATTGGATTTAAACACACATCAGGTTCCAACAGTAACTTAATCTTTTGCTGCTGGAGACAGCATAGAGAGAGTAAAAGACTTTGCTTCAGTAATGAGGTGCACAACATGGAGTAGGGCTACAAGTATTGATTATTTCCACTATGAATTAATCATTAGATATGTATTTTTTTGATGAATCAATCAATCATTTGGTACAAAATGGCAGAAATGGGTTTGATCAATTGGTCTCTCTGCTTGGGCTGCCGAGGGTTATTCAAAATGACCAACCTTTATGTCACATATCTTTGCTCAAGTTTCTCAAGCAGAGTCTTTCTTTCGAGATTCTTTTGAGCACATAGGGTCAAAGTCTACAGGGTGCACTTGAGGAATTTCAGACACTTAAATCAATGTTTTGTGCACATTGCTTCGAATTTCAAAGAGATTGGGATGATGGAGTTCATTTGATGCTGTTTGCAGTGAGAGTTTTCACAAGAATCCCCAGGATTTGGTCCCTCTGAACTGGTATTTGCACATTCCGTGTGTGGTACATTGAGATCGTTAAAATAAAAAATGGCTGGGTGAAGCTGAACCACAGACTTTGTGTGTGGCTTTCGTTTTAAGCTGCACTGTGTTTGTGGGGGAGCAAAAGACAATCTGAATGCTGCTCGGAAGAGGATGAAGGTCTGAGACCAGAGATTTCACCCCATCTGATAAAATGGTGGTTTTTATTACCGATCCCTGGTTCCAGTCTACAAGCTCGCTTTAGTTGCCCATGTTTTGTTTAAAGGAAAGTGAGCGACTGACTTGTTCATTGCTACGTTGGACTACGTTGGAGACTGCAGGAGTAGACATACCATATATGAGGGAGTCCATGTTTTTGTTCATGTTCCATATCTCCTATTTTATTTGGTTACTCACTTATCCTCTCGTTTCAGACTTCCTGCCCCCGTGTGTTCTACCCCCCCATAGTGATTGGTTGCCCTGCCCTGATTGATATCACCCGTGTCTCATTATCCCCTCCTCCCTCTGTATTCAGTCTGTAGCCACTTTCAGACAGGCATTGTGCAACAGCACCGAAACAAATTTCCTTCTCTGTGACCCCTTTGGTGTGTTCAAACTGGGCCAGACCGAGGCGTCGCAACATAACCTCGGTGTGTGTGTGTTCACAGTTATGCAGTTATGTACGACGCAACAGCGAGCATAAAAGCTGATACATGTCACCATCGCCCCAGTTTCTCGGCCATTTTCTGTGCTTGTTCTTCAAATAATGGACTTCCCGTTGCTACCACATCGTTAAATCCTCCAGGGTAGGTCGCACACATGAGCATATTACTGCAGCCATTCTGAAACGCTGGGGCACACCATTAAGACAATCGCCCGTTTCGGCAGTGTTGCTACCTTGCGAGGCGTCACAGAGGGGGAACTGAGGTGGAACAAACTGACACTCCGCTACGCCTTCATTGTATTCAGGCAGATGTCGGGGCAGAATAAAGGCAGACCCAGAATGGAAACGCCGTCTGAATGGGGCTACGGTTTGTTCGTTAATGTACCACTGTGTCTTCTGTGTCAGCCTCTCTCTGCTGTGTTTCTGTAGTTTGGGCCGGTTTTGACTCAGCCCACGTTTGGAGTTGGCCGCTGTCTACCGTTTATGGACTTCGTGGATCTAAGAAAGACCTAAGACTTCATTTTGGAACATGTTAGGATCAGGCAGAGAAAAAAAAACTGCTGACTGTCTTGGGCTGGAGACGGGATAGAGAATTTTCAGCCTGTGAGGTATAGCAATGTCAAACAATGTCATAATATACTGTATAATCCCTATTCATTCCCTTCAAAAGGAAGCGAAGAGGTCAAACCACTGACCTATAGAGACAGTCTAGAGGGAATTCGAGGTTCATGAGAGAAAGACACCACAATACCCTGAGCTGGGTCCCTTCACAGAGACAGGGGGGAAGAGATGGAGAGAGGCAGAGAGAAATACACCCTATGCTGTGAGGTGGGGCCATTGGTCTCTGGATTAGGGTTGGGCATTAAATCTGCTGGCATTGAGAAAGAGTGGCAGCCACTCGGCTAGGGGGCTTCAAAAAACACATTTTAAATGTTCTCAAGATGACATGACTTGTCCACCTCTCTCACCCTGTGAGACAGGGCTGACAGTTTGCTAGCTTTTACGAGTTCGACATGAAGGCGGCAGAAAGCCGCAAATGTAGAAGTGGGTTTTTACATATGTTTTTTGTTAGACTTTTTTATCATTTTATTATTAAAATACTTCTATACAAAACTTCATTCTGACAACATCTATGGTTGTATGGTATAAATCCCGTTGACAGTAAGAAACTGCCAGACACAAAGCTGACCACAGTGCATTTATCATGAGGACTACAGTACAGTAATGAGTCAAGGCTGAATTTGAATGTTTTGGAGATATATTACTTGTCACCTCGATATATCTGGCTGCGAGCTGACACTCATCATGATTCTGTGTTGTTTGTTTGTCCCTGGCCGAAACGCAACATACTGTACAGCGATATCAGCATGTTTTCACTAGCTGAAGACAACCTATTGTCTGTTTTTCCCTTACAACATAATAATGTGTTGCGTTACAGAGAACGGGAGCATGGAAGAACGAAGGTTAGATAGAACGCAGTCCAAGGACCAGTGTCACACTGTAATGTATTGATTGGTGATGATGGATTCTGAGAGTCAATTTTGAATTATGAATTTATGTTCACATGTGGGTTCAAGCCCCACAGGCACAGAAATCTCTCTATTAAATCTTGGCTAGGAAGTGGACAGGTTTTCAGGACCCCAGTCTTGTCCAGAGTTGAGAGGTCACAGCAGTTAGAAAGATTAATGAAATCTGTTAGAAAGGAGTCCACTGTAACAGAGTGGAAAGATCATTACAGTGAAATGGAAGGTATCCAACCATGCCAGCAAATTACAGTTTACTTATCAGGACTGAGACAGTTTCCTGATGCAGGGAAGAAAACTCCACTTACTATGCCACAGCATCCAATATGCTGTATTCAGCCTAGATAATATCAGTAGGAATGTTCATAATCAGAATTACTCTGGAGGCCAAAATTAAGAAAAAAATAACCACAGAATCCTTTTTAAACAATGGAAATTACAGGGTTTCTTTCCATTTTCAACAAAAAATGCTTTAGTATGCATGCCAGGGCAGTAGTTGACGGTTTAACCTTTCAAAATCAACACCACAGAATTAGATCACAGGAGTAGTATAGAAAATCTACACCGAAGGAGCATTAATCAACTCCACAGAGTCTGCAGCACAAAAAAACAGGACCATCCAACATTGTTTTTTGTTGTTGTTGTTCTATCCATAGTCTTATGTCTGCGTTCCAGATTCCACTCTGGAACCCGTTTTTAAAAGTTTGTGTTTTCAGCCCCCCAAAAACACCAAAAATGAACGGCTAAACTGAAACAACAGTTCACCATTTTATGGTAGAACTGTTGTCATGTGAACTGTCACTCAAATACATCTTCAACCCAGCGGGACAGAGGACCAATATAAACACCACAGCTTTAAGGCGGGGACCCAAGATTAGTGTCACCAATTCAGTGTCTGACCCAATGTGATATATGGTCACTATCTCTTTCTGTTCCTGAGTTATGGTGTTGAATAATGGCCAAGAAAGTGGTTTTGCAGAACATTATGAGGTCACAGTGATGTTGACCTTTGACCTTTGACCTTTAAAATTTAACGAGGTCCTCCTTGAGTCCAAGTGGACGTTTCTTGAGTGTTCTTGAGATATATTTACCAAAAAAAATGGATGGACGAATTCAAAATGTAATAGCTTACCTACAAACGGATAAAAATATGTTTCATTCTGTTATGTGTCCCAATTAAATACCATGTAACTTCAAAGCATTTAACATTTCTGTGGATGTTTCATAGAAGCAAAAGCTCTACACAGAACAATGTTATAAGAACAAAAATATTCACTCTACAAAATCCTCCAATGTCATCTGAAACAAATTTCCCAAATTTTCTTAGCACTTGAAAATGCCATCTTATGATGTTTACAAACTAAAAGATTAAATGGATCAAGGATAAACCGCGAGCTTTTCTAAGCATGTGTTCTCTGAAAGAACTTTCCTTGAAGGTTAGCCAAATTATTAACAGAAATGTACTGGTGCGTTGATGAACAGAGGCCTAGCATTTAACAATAGTACTTTCTTTGATTAACGAGACAAGCAGATGTGATTAAGACGCTTCTGATTGTGCTGTCAGTCTTCCAAATGGACAGGACATCAGTGCTCACCTCTCTGACACTTCAGTCCAAATGGCTGTCTGTGGATTATGTGTCTCCACATTTCGAGCACTCACTCATTTAAAAGACCCCTTCGCTAATCACTAAATCTTCAATGGCCCATCTGGAGATAGGGTTTTATACAGGACAGAAGTCCACTCAGGCTAGCCATCACCTTTACTGTCTCCATTGATACAGCACACCATTAGCATTAACACTGAGCTACAAGCCGGAAATCGAAGATGAGCTTGAGATACAGTGGCAGGAGAGGTAGATGAGTCTGTATTTGACAAGCACATTATAGTGTCATTACAAAAAGAGAATAATCAATTTCTTATTCATCCATTATTTTCTGTTGCATCAGCCTTCCAGTATTTCCTATTTCTTGTAAGATGTGTCATTCTGCAGGCCAAGTACCAATAATGAAAATCGATGCTGCTTTCAAATCCTTGCCAGACAGATTAAACACATCAACGCAGTTATAGTCCATAAAATTGTGACAGGATTGTGATTCGTTTATCTTAGGACTCAAATCTTGCATTTTATTTTATATGAGAGGGCAATGCCATGTTTGATAAAAAATTCTCAAAGATGATATATAGGTTAGTCAATCATCTTTCACAGGCAGACGTTTATTTTGAAGTATATACTGGTTTATCGATTTCACCTCATGCTTTAATTTTTGTGCCCCGAATCTATAAATGTGTGCTTTTGTTGGTTCTTTGATATAAATCCCTTATTGTTGCATATCGTTTCTTAAAAATGTATTTTCAAAGAAAATTGCAGAAAATGCAGCATTGACACATTGCAATATACTGAAATGCACTGCGTTAACAAGATTTTAAAGTGTGCGTAAGAGAGACAAGGAGCATTTTTATTGTGTTACTTCTTACACAGTGCTGACAGCTTTAATTATTCTCATACTGTTGTTATTTGAAATTCAATACCCAACGTTGAAAACCCATTTAGTTGAAAAATGACATGTCCTTGAAACTGCACACACACACACACACACACACACACACAAATATATAAGGTCAAATTGAACCAAATGAATCAAATTAGAAAGCTAATTAATTATTATGACATATTACATAAAATATGTTGTAATTGTCAGATGAAACAATAACATACAAAAAACGATATGCATGCAGACATACCTACATGTAGCAGGTGTTTATTTGGATTTAAAAAAAACAAATGTTATCAATATTATATACAAATACATTAATACAATACAAATATTAATGATTTTTTGTTGTTGTTATTCGATAGTACTGACAAAGTGATGCAACAGCAGCACTCCAATTGGCCAGGGTAGAGAGAAGTGGTTGGCAACTATTGCAACCACCAATAACTGTAACCACCAATAAAAGGAGAGGATGAAAAAGCATGTAACCATCCTGTGTGCTAGAACAGCGAACATACCATACAAAACAAGAGATACAGACCTTTAGAGAAGAGTGTCATGGAGTAAGGGGAATTAAGGACACAGATAAGACAGATAACAACTGTAGTTTGAATGACCAGTGCCCTATAGCCCAGGCAGCTACACGATTAACCCTATAGTGGCCATAGAAGTCAGTGAGAAGGTGAAGGACAGAAGAGAGACCGACAGCAGAGTAGAAGAGGAGGGGGACAGAGGAAGTGTCACTGGTGCTTTAGGAGGAAAACAGAAACATAGGCTGACAGGTGAACCCGTGAGGATTGAGCGGCCTACATCCAGCTGACAGTGAGAGCTCATCTGGCACCAGCAGAGCTTATGTGTCAGCGAGGAGAGAGGACAGGAGGATCCCTGCATATGGCTGCACTTGTACAGCTGTGGCCCGGTCCCACACTAAGCAGCTTTAATGAGTAACACGTAACAACAGAGGACACAAGGACACAAGAGTAATTATCATCTCACACATGGTGGTGATCAAGTTGTTGCGGAGCCCATAAAGTAAATCACTTTTAGAATGAATACATGCTTGAAATCTGGATGCAAGAGAATCAGAAGAAGAATTAGCTAGAATGAACTTAACCTGACATTTTAGGTATTAGGCATTTGGAAGGTTTGTGATAAAACTATATATTTTATGAAATGAAGATCTACAGTATGCTACAGTAGAAGGAACTGAAAACATGTCCCTAAAATTGTAAAGGATTCACAAGTGTTCCATGATTATTTGGGCCCACATTAAGGCTTTTCCATTTTTTCATACCTTTGGGTTTTGCCTGATTAAGTTGTCATTTTTTACAGCATCAGTTTCAGCACAACCTCATCTAACTGTATGTCACTCAATAAACACTTCTATACATTATTACAGGGGATATTAGACCATAAGACGTAAAGAAACAAAAAACGCATCTTGAATTTTTACATATTTTCCTGATAAAATCACTGTAAACCATAATAACAGAAGAAAATGTTAACACAGAAAGTTGCACACATATGTCTGGGTTGAGGTAGAAATGTTTTGAGGTTTCTAGCTTTATCTGTTCATTAGTAATGCTCATTACTATGGGCAGTGTCCGTGGACAGGTTTTCCAGGAACTGTCATTTCTTTCCTACAACTTTATATCTCTAAACAAGAGATTTTTTTTTTTTTTTATTGTAATGAATGCTAATCATAGAGTTTGTTGTTCCACTTCAGTATGAGTTGTCAATGATAGCAGAAGGTTCAGAGGGTTTTTCATTCATGTTTTACACATATGGGTTGTAAAACCTCCAATGAAGGCAGTGAATGCATGTGGTAGTAATAGTCCATCCATCATCAGTAATCATTCAGATCATCAAGATTTTGCATTAAAGTTTCACTTAACTAGATTTTTTTTTAAAAACATATTTTTGATTACATGTTTCATAAAATTGCTTAACTGTAAAATCAACCTGGGTAACAAAGCTAAATTTGTAACAAGCGTTGAATGGGTCGCTAATGTTGCCAGGCTCACAGCATTGCTGTAACAAAAAAATTAATGGGTTGTTTTCAGACACCAGCTGGGAGATTTGCCCTCTTGGTCATGAGCCCTCATTTGAAACAAAGACAGTTGGCAAGTAATTAGGTAATTAATGAACAATGAAAATTGTCGCTTCTGTAAACATTTAAACAATGTTAAGGTGCCCTAAGGTCAATAAGAATCATTTAGTAAAGTTTGACAGCCAAAATCTTTCTATCATCCATCTACGATGGAGTGACTTGTCTGTTCAGTGGGAGGGAAATAAAACCTCCAATAACCTAGAATGGCGCTCAGTAGAGAGCGATCCTCCGACGAGGCCGAAAAATCCTAAGTGTCCGTTTATCTCGCCTCGCCCAAGCCAACCCTCCACCTCCACAATGTTTTGTGGGAATCAGTTCAGTAATTTTATGTACAACAAGAAAAAATGGAAAAGAAATAAAACACACTCAACAAAAATATAAATGCAATGCAGAATATTCCTGCCCATTCCACACCACCACCACCACCACCACGGGCCACTCATGGCCCATTGTATCGGCACCGGCAAACCACTCGCCCACACGACGCCATGCACACTTGTCTGCCATCTGCCCGGTGCAGTGTAAACAGGGATTCATCTGTGAAAACAACTCTTCTCCAGCGTGCCAGATGCCATCAAAGATGAGCATGTGTCCACTGAAATCAGTTATGATGACAAACCGCAGTCAGGTTAAGTCAGACGGTGAGTCTGTGCTGAGAGTTTTTGGTTTAGCAAGCCTATTGCTTCAGCTGTCTGGGTGGCTGGTCACAGGTGGAGAAGCCGGATGTGGTGGTCCTTGGCTGGCCAGTTGGATGTCCAAGCCTTATTCTTGGAAATGACAGCCGGCTTATAGTCGAGAAATGAACGTTTTGTATTTTTGTTGCGTGTGCAAAACAATTCCTGGTGGAGTGTTAGAGTAGTTTCACAGTCTGGAACACCCGGAAAGCTTGGATGGACAGAGGAGCACTGGAGGATGCAGCTGGAGAGGTTTAACCTGATATTTAGATGGTCATTTTGGTATGGAAGCCCAGGGCAGTCAAGAGCAGTCATGGTGGAAATTACTTATTTAATGCCGTTATCTCGAGATCGCAAGATAATTATTTTGTGATCTCCAGATAACAAAGCTCATTTTATTGTGATAGCTTATCTTATTACCTAAAGAGAACAGCATTGTCTGGAGCATCAGACTAATCATACAGCCAAGCAGGCTGAAGGGAATGTAACTGACTGCAGCAGCTAACATTAGACTGCAAGCGTGTTTTCGACATACTATGTACAAACAAGTTCTGGTTTGATAACAGCAGCCTTGTCCTTTCAACAGCTCTGCCTCTCTTAAATGCCACAACTGTCAGACTGCTGGACACTTTCAGAGCAGTCTCCCTTTAGTGTGTTTCATAGCACTATTTGTGTTGTATGTTCACTTAGAGACCCTTCTGTCCCACCATGTGATCACTCACATACACACACTGCTACACTACACTCTTAAATAATAATATATATTATATTGTCAAATAAACACTTAAGAGAAACAGCAAAGGGAAATTCAAGGGTATCTTGCTCCAAACTGCTCTTTTCTGACCAATGGATATTATTGACATATAATAGACGCATATTATAGACACAAGAAGAAACTGATTGGAGGGCAGGACTGAGAGAAAAAGGCACAAATTACAATTCTGCCTGCTACTTCAGCACAAAGGACAGCACCGTGGATTTATTAAGACACAGCACAGTTAGGCAATTCATATTTCAGAGCCATGGGCAAGGGAAATACTAACTTGCGTCTCAGTAAGATAAAGGATCAATGAGTCTGGCAGACGAGACTTAACATTTTCAACTAAACAAATTTTCTGTCCCTGCACTTCCTCTATCTGCTTCTAGGCATTGTTTGAACGATATAATAAAGTGAGATTGTTCAGTTTAGACTGATAAGAGACAGTGAAGTTCAGTGAGAGAGGAGATTTGTACATCCGAGATTTAATTTAAACCCTTAATTTCCTGACAGATGCAGTACTAACAAAATATATCAGAAGATTAACATGTATTAAATGAGCTCCGTGCAATGTCCAAATACTTTTCATCTTATTCATGGCTATGGGCACATTTTGGTCAGTATGCCAATGCAGGGTACAAGCAGAGTAGCAGGAAGACAGGGGGAGGACCCAAATGCAGACATTTGCATGGAGTATAATGATTTAAAACACAGAGATTTAAAGGCTTATGGAATTGTGAGGCAGCTGAGGGTCGAAACCAAACAGGCAAACAAATGCCTGCAAGAATCAAAAAGTCCAATCAACAGGCAAGGTCCAAATAGACAGGTAAAAGGTGTGAGGTGAAACGGATGAAGCAGACACACAGATAGAGATGCTAGAAACCATGACGTGGAGAACGTTGCAAATCAATACTCTGGCAAAGAACAATAGAAATTCACTGGTATTAGTAGTGTGTGTCTGATGAGGGAATGGGTTGGAAGCGAGGAGCAGGCCAGATAACTACAGAACTGGGAACAGGTGTGGAGAGGGAGAACGAAGGGAAACTCAGAGGGCATCTGGTGGAGGACGGGTTAAGGATGACAGGTCTGGGGAGAAAAGTGAGCATGGGCTGGTGACAGAAGGAGCAATCTACTACGCTTGTTGGCAAGCTTTGTTTGCACTTACAGCAGTGTAGCAAGTTGACATCAACTTGTGGAAGGTTATTTTGACTTCACCTGTCTCTCCTCTGCTTTGCTCTATGTGTGTAGAGAGCAAAGGAGAGAAACTACGAGAAACTCTGAACAAATATTTATACATATATATATGTATATTATAGCTGTTATAACATTTTGAATGCAAATTAGAAAGTTAACATCGCAGCAACATTAAAGCAGAGCTGGTTCCGACCCATAGAATCCGGCTGACGTTTTCCTTTTTGGGGAGACTTTTTAACTCATATATGCCCTAATCAATAAAACCATTTTAACTACATCCTTGGCTCAGAGGATTTCATTTGTCCTCCAAAAACATAACAGGGAGCACGAGCAAAAAGAAAAGGAAAGAGAAACAAACCTGAAGTTTCAAAATAAAAGCCTCTGAGCAGAAATGCCTCTGAATGTGAAGAATTCACAAAATAACAAATACGATAATCTTATTTTTTATTTTTGGAGGAAGGCAGAGAGTCACGTCGAGAGGGTGGGCAACGATGTGGAATACATTAATTTAACCTGTTTATTTTTTATTCTTCTCTTATCTTATTTAAACCTTATCACAATGTGTAACGTCATTATTGCTGATTTCCTATTATTTTAAAACATTCTGATTTTCAGAAATAAAGATTAAATTGTGAAATAAATTACTCATAAGTACATAATTATAGCACAGAAAACTTGACAGTGTGACTCAAAGAGGCTGTCTGTGCTCTCACTGAATGACGGAGGGGACTTTGCAAAATATGACAAAAACATTGCAGAATAGAAATCACACAGCACTCAACATTATTTCTTGTCATATTCTGTGTCAAATTTCTTCACACATACAGCTGTCATGCGTGGTAAATTCCCAGCACACTGGCATAACCACTCACTCAACTTACTGCGACAATATAGCTGTGTCTGGCCATGTACTATAGACAATCATTGTGAAAGGTTGAATAAACTGACATTTTAAAACTGACAAACGTGACTAATGAACATAATGTGGAACCAGCCTCTTTACGGCATGTCTACACAGAAAGCATCTGAGCCGTGTTTTCCAGTCTCTCATGTATCTCACAGAACAGATACGATTCTATTTACAGACACCGAGTGTGTATTGGGCTCAGAGCACTGCCAAAACACAGGTGGCCCACACTTAATTCAGTGCCTAAACGCATCTGTTGTAGACAGACACAGCACAATGTGGCTGCTCTACAGAAACATGCTGCTTCAGAGTAGGAACAGTGTTAGACTTAGGATGTCTTTAATTACCTCACTTTAGACAAATATTACTTATATTAAATATTAGACATTCAAGATATAACTGGTAGCGATTAAATACCTTATACCAGACATAAATGTTCATAATCATAACAAATCCTACCTCCTTTATTGCAGGTTAACCCTTATGCCACAGATCAAATATACAATTTTCTTTGCTGCCAGCTGTGTCTCAGGGGCCCTCACACCAGGATAACACAATCAGACTCAGCAAATCTGTTCACCCCAGTGAATTCATCATATGGCATGTCGATGTGTGCCAGCAGCTAGTTCATGGTTAACGTGTTCATTTCTGCTTTGCATTAAACCATCAGTTATATTAACAAGAGCCATAAGGAGATGGTATAATTGCTGCTGGGTTACTAAGATTGGGGCATGTTTTGCTCCGTCGGTAGAGCCAGCACCCCATGTACTGAGGCTGAGTCCTCTAGCAGCGGCCAAGGGCTCTATTCCACCCATGATCCTTTGCGCATGTCTTCCCCCTCGCTCTCTCCCACATTTCCTGTCTGATGCTTCAAGCTGTCCTGTCAACATTAAAGACCAAAAAATGCCCCAAAACATAACTTAAAAAGAACAATTACTGAGATGAATCCAAACTATCTCCACAATAGGCAATGCTTTTTTTTTAAATACCTATACCTAACAATACAATGAGTTGCATTTATGAGCAATACATTTTATTTATTTATTCTTTATTTATCTAAATTATTTTACATTTTTGACTGACATTTTAAAATACTCAAGGAAGTTTTAAGTTCTGTTTATGGTACTAATAATTAAGATTTACATTGTTGACAACCATAAGACTATAGTAAAATGGGCAAATATTTAAGAAAACTGAATAGTAGTCAAAGGTCAAGACCTAGTATTTGGCTGGACAGCATAAAGTCAATTTGCAAAACTGTGTCTAATATGTTTATGGTAGTGTCTCTAATATGAATTCCTGTATTCAATGCTCATCTGCAGTTTTCTGTATTGGTCCCAGTAATACTTCTTAAAGTGTTAAGTGGAATTTGAGGGGATTGATAACCACGCCGTGGCCCATGCTGCCCATGGAAGCACTGACCCACTATAGTCGGCTATGTATTCCTGACCACCCACCCCTGCTGAAGTTGTCCGCTTTCAGTGGTTTCAAGGTTCACTTTGCAGCGATATCTGCCTGCCATTTTGGATTTGATGGTAAACCAGTGGGTCAACACCTCCTTGTGTACCAGTTTATGAAAGGTACCTGGGGACTGTTGCCAGTCTCTAAGCCTATGTCAGTACTTGTGTTTTTACCCTGTTCATATCATGTTTGTTATTATTTTAATTTAATGTTCTTAATTAGGTGATGTTCGTCAAAGAGAGTCACCGAAGTATTCTTTCGTTGTGCATCTACAATGTAGATAAAGTCTCTTTTGTCTTATGCTTCTGCGCTACAAGATTATACTAGTGGCCTTGGGAGCCATCAGGAAAGGGTGTCATAGGGGAAATAATTTTAAAAATGAGCTACTGTGCTTTAGTCGGCTTGAAAATGGGCTAAAGAATTTTCTTCATACATATTTGGAGAAGACCAAATCTAGTGTTACCTCTCATAATATGATCTTTCAAACAGCAGCATTTTCATTGTGATTTGTGGCCCCCATCTATTGAGAAACAGTTTTAATTATTTTATGTAAGAAAACACACACATCCAGACAAAGCCTAGTAAAGTGAATATTTATGTCAGATTTTGTTATTCTTTCATATGACTGATGATAAGATCCTTAAAAAGAAATTAATATTAAAAGCAGTCCAGTTCTACAGATAATAGTATTTCTTTCCTTGCCTATTTTAGTAATTATATTTATGCTCTCCTGCCTTACTTGGCCCTGAATGTACTCAGTAACTGCACCAAAAGATGCTGACTCGTCCAAATGTCTGTCCTTCCAGGATAAGTTATTTATTATTTACAACTGACAGCTGGAAGCCTGGTGATAATGGTGACAATTTTCTTCATCCATCAAATACCACAAATGCTAAAATGCATAAATTATTGCACAAACACATTGAAATTTCTAATTTCACCAACTTGGTGAATAGCTTGTCACATTTTCACCAACATAAATTAAGCATAATTAGAACCACAATTGGTATTTTTTTTATATATATATACCCTGAGTAAAGGCAGAGACAACAAAAGTAACATTATAATTATTAAATAATTATGAATTAGATATAAAACAGCTAACATGTCCCTGCATTTGAAGATGTAGCTCTACTGAGATTACAAACATATAACTGTGACCTGACAAAGTCAAGTGGCATCATGATAAATGTATAGTTCTAAACAAAACATCATACAACAGTGGACACAATTTCAATATTTCCGCTTTCACAGCAACCATAGAAGCATGGAGATGCTCTCAAGCCATAAAAACTGCAGCCCCCAAAATGGCACTATAATCAATAGCTTCCCAGGCTACTTGTTAAAAATGCCATTTCCATCTACAAGTCACTGAGAGGGCCCTTTACCAGGAAAGAGCCACAAATCATTCTCTCAGACAAGTAGCGGGATGAAAAACAAGGGACCACTGTCACTGACTAATATTGATTATGAGTGAAAATGTGATCTTTTGTATTTACTCGCCCCTAGAAGGCCTGTTCTGTCAGGTTTGCTGGTGAGAATGAATGCTTTCATATCATATTTAACAAAAATATGGGTAGTTTTTCATTTTAGCCTCCAGAAAAAGATGTATATGCCAATAACAATAATTTAATGGATTCCACAAGAGAACATAATGATATGAATTAAATTAAAGCCATTATTTAACACATTTGCGCCTAATTTAAAGATATTTATTATTGCCCCTGACACCATTTTAATGAAACTCCAGACATGGCATTTAAAATATCAATTTCTCATGATGAGAATTGTCATCGTTAAAAATAGGAAATGTGTCACAAGGAGGGGCATTGTTATCCAGTTGAAATGTCTTTCTCCATAATGTCTACTGTAGATCAGGTGCCTATAGGAAACAATTTGTTAATGTGAATTCACATTATAAAAAAACAAAACATTATAAAGCGTATTTAAAAATTCTGATACAGAAGCTCGACTACTTTCACACGGAAGTGCTGTTCAATCAAAGTTCTGTTCACTGGCCCAGCTCAGTTCGTTTGGTCTGTGTGGAATCTGTGGGTCAAACTCTGGTCTGGATTAAAACATCAGAAAAAGTGGGTCTTGGTCTATTTCCAAGTGTTAGAGCAGTTTGTTTGCAGCAATACAGAAACAACTACAGGATTTTCCAAACAGCAGATGTGTGACTATACTACTAAATCCATCTGTTGATTGTGAACTGTGAAGGTGGATATACTGTATTTTTAGGTAAATAGTTTGATTTGAACAATCCTCATAATCTGTTATAACTTTGAAGGTTTTTTTTTCTTTTTTTCTTTTTTTTTTACATCAGAGACAAAGAAGCATTAAAGTCCTGAGAGCTGTATGACCTGCTGTCATTTTCCAAAATATAAACAAGACCAGAACTACAAAATAATAATGTATGACAAATTTCTCTATATATTCTGTTCACACAGAAGGAATTGCATTACTTTGTTTCACTTCAGAATTTACCTTCCAAATCACAGTAAATGTAAATCATAACCTAATAAATGGAGAGACTAAAAAGAAAGACTGAATATAACTGTCAGCATGACTGGAGAATAAAGACAAAGCCAAAGTCACTATGGATGCAGTGTGACTGGCACTCACAGTCAGACCCTTCTCAGCAGGGTGATGGGGGTTCATAATTACAACATAGCCTCCAGAAAAATGCACAAACCTGTGCCACTCACTTCTTATTGAGGGTGCATTTCCACAAAAGTCATAAGTCTGTGGTAAAATAGCCTTTAGGGTTTTATTAGTTTGAGTGTTTTTTTCCCCTTTTCCTATTAAGAATTCAATAAATCTGTACTGATTCTCTCAGGCCATCACACTTCAGACTGCCTTTTGCAGCCCGTCTTTTCAGGATTTTTATACCGGTGTCAGACACTGGCAAGTCAAATGAGGGCCACAGAACTGATATTACACTTGGTGTTACAAGTCACAGACCTTATCAGGCCTCATAAGCACTTACATTCATGAAATAATACATTTAACAGGGAAAAAAACCAAGAAGCAATATCTTTTGTTTGTTTCAGAGCAGAATCCATATGAAAAAAGTAATATATGGTCCTTCTTGAGGATATAAATAATGTCTATACCAGTCAACAAAAGCAAAAATTAATTCAAATGGGAGCTGATGTGAAGATTTTCCATCATTTTTCTTCTTTGGAAAGAAGCATACTGTACGTGTTCACTGAATGCAGCCTTAGACACAGTGTAAAATGATGAAAAAAATGATAAAGCCTGGAAAAGGGGAGAACACAAGCAGGACCTTAATATTCTGAGAGTTCAATCATTCTTCAGCCTGATGTGATGGCTGACTGACTTTATGTTGAAGTGCGTGGGTGGAGGTGCCAGGGTCAGGTATATCAACTGTACAGTCATAATCCTCTCTGGATGCATGGAGAGCCACTACAGTTGTCAGGACGTCGCTCCATATGCGCTGGATTACCCAGAGTACCCAGCAACAGCAAACAGATGTTACAGAAAACGGCACTGTCAGTTCCTCAAGACAGGTGCAAATCCCAGTGCAATAAGGTGTGCGATTGAATTACAGTATATCGAGACAAGACTGTAGGGAACATACTGCCTTTTCATGCAGTAATGATAAGTGGAACAATAGAAGTGACATTAATATCAAAGAAAAACTTGACGCAACACTCTGGACGTCTTCAATTTCAAAATGTAAAGTCTGCTGCACATCAAAAGGCAATGCATTTGCAGCTCTAAGCTTGATGCTAAGAAATGTGCATTTGCATGCAAAATAAAAATATGTTAATTGTTACTCAAGGCAGACTATGATGATGGTCTCATGAAATGTGCACATACAATCACATACTCTGAACGATCACACATGCATACACAAGCTGACATGCAGCCATATTGTATCCCGGGATCTGTCAGCAAGAAAGTTTCGCCCTCCTTGTCACATCAACCAATCAGTGACCCTCTCCCTCGTTAAGAAAAGGAAAAGTTCACTGATGATAGATCCAGAAGACATAAATGTGACCAGGTGATACTCAGTTCATAGGACTCTGAGAAATCCCAAAGGCAGAGACTGCTATACCAAAAATATGTATTTATTGACAATTGTTTAAACAAACTTTCTCACAACGATGACATAGCAGCATCCCAGCTCAACCACATGGTCAATTGCTGACAATAAAAAATGAGGGGTGAAGTGGATCGTGATATATGAAAACAGTAAAGTAATAAACCAGAAATTCTTAAATGTGGGGCTGAACTGCGTCAACAGGGAGTCAGTGTAGAGTTATGTCTAAAATGGTTCGGTCACAAAATTATATAGGCAAATTATTTAAACCACACTACACACACACAACACTGCAAACCTAATTAAAGTTGAAACACAGCACTCAAATTTACCTCTTCACAGCAAACTAAGGTGACTCAAACCACACAGTAAAGCACATGTCAAAAGGCCACACCTACACTTGATTCCCCCCCTTAATGCAGCAAAAAACCAATAAAGAAAAATAATATTGCATATGGCCCACAAGCATTAGTGAAGAAGAAGCACTAAAATAATCAAATCTGGGAAAAACAGTGATTGGGGCTGTCATGGAGATAACCCATGCCTGCTAATGTGACTGTTTAGCACACTCACCTGTGGAGTAGCCTTTCCTGGTCTGCTGATCAAACCGGAAGTGGGGTAAACCAGTGGTTAATGTAGTTGGGGGGACCAGGGCTATACCATGAGTGAGCCAAAACACAGGGGTGTTTTGGAGTGGATAAACAGTGATGCCTTTTTAAGTGACTTACATATGTTATTTAGTTTATACCTGTATGTCTGTATCAATTCACAGGGTTTTAAGTGTTAATATATCCAGAAATGTGTAATTATTTATATGTTCTATATTTGGGTTAATTGATTTTAATTAACTATGGTTTGGCTGGAGGGAGGGGCTTCTCCTATAAAGCCAGAGCAGAAGGCTCTACTCGGAAGAATGTTTTTGTATGACTTGCCTGTGGAAGTGCTGTCCATTTCAGAGCCCTATAGAGGAGAGGCCGATTTTGATTATTATCTTGTTGTCTCTGCTCTTGAAGGGTATTATCTCTCTGTTTTGTAAATATTTTTGCATTTTGTATATATTTAACCACCATTCAGTTACCTTCACTTTTGCACTGCACTTGCTGGTGACAAAAAATAAAAGTAAATACCGGGATAATAATTTTGACTCCAGGACTCCTCCTTCCACCACTGGGCAAACCCCTTACAGGCTCCTCTACTGGGGCCTTTGTTTGCACTACAGGAAGTAAAAGCACATTAATTTACAACAAGAAAACTTTACAACACTTTCGCAAATATATACTTTATAAAGTAAATATACCTCATTTAGCTGAAACACAGTTTCCTCCCTCAGTCAGAGACATGCAGGTGACTGGAATCTATATTCATAAAACATCATGTCGATATGGAATAAAAAGGACTAAAAACCTGTTTAAAACAACAATTTTCTGTTTAAACAAACCTTATTTTGGCTGATGTGCCTGTAGCAATCACTCCAAGTTAAGTCCTCTCACTCAGCATGAAGTGTGTCATCAATGAGCAAACAAAGGCTAGTCTCAGCTGCTCTCTCAAGCATGTGTCAGTGCAGGAGGAAAGGCCCAGGTGAGAGTCCTGCCCCTTTTTATAGACTCTGCCCCTAATCTGGGTCCCAGTGCTAGACACCTGTCGACGCCCCTTCCACATCAAGAAGGAGAGAATGGATCAAATAATCAGCAAGGAGAGAGAACATATACCCTGCACAGCAGACATAGTATTTCCTGCTCAGTGTACAGACTGTAGTCAGGGTGCAGGGTGCCTGTTGAGGTAATAACAAAAAACTTTTCTAGGGTCTTTATACATTGTAACCTATACTCCACATTGGCAACTTTTTTTTACTTTTGCACTTTTTTTTTTTTTACTCTGATCCACTTGCATTTACTGTCACTTATTGCCTCACTAACTCAACAACACACCCATTGCTAGACTGATACTCTAACAATATTAAACCCTATTGTATAAATACTTGTATGTGTTGTTCACCTTTCTACCACTTGCTACCAGCTGTCTAATGTGGGACTCATTTAGCACAGATTATGATATGTTGCAATTTTTACTCACCCACTGTGCTTTTCCAGTTCACATTTTTCTAATTGTACGGTCAAGTCCAAGTGAAATACTCACACTGTGGAGCCCTGTAAACCATGATATGGTTGGCAAAGAACTTTTGGCTTTTACCCCTCTTGCAGTTGGTGGTTTGTGCAGTTCCAACTGGACAGTAGAAAAAGAGCCATGGTGATAATGTCTGCTTAATTTAGCTTCTTTCAACTTGAGGTTCGTGTAGGCCTCCTCTGATAGCACATGGCATGCCAGGTGGCAAAATATTGAAGTATCAAGAGCACATAAACAATGCAGTAAAGCTTCAAATCCATAGCAATTCATTAGAAAAAGGCAGCCTTCCCACCCACAGTGATTGCCATCCAACAGGGTAAACAAAAGTGCAAAAGTGCCCAGTCATACATGTCAGAGCTTCCAGTTGGGCCTGAAACTTCATTAACATGAAACTATATTGAGCAGGATCTCAATTACTCACACACTGGTCACCTGGTGTAATATAGGCAGCCTTAAATAGCAACAAACTTCTATGAACTTATGGAACAATGGATAAACTAGGTCATCATAGACCAAATGGCATCTGTGCATCTAATATTTCTCTTGATATGCTGAATGTCACACTGCATGACTCTACTAGCAGGTTTAATCCAAATAAATAATGTAAATATTGTTATTGTTTGCAAAGCCACTTTGAACAGAAGTGCAAACTCTACAATGACAACACTATCAGCAACTCACCAGAATCTCATGAGCCCATCACAGTCTGGGACAATGAGTTTGGCAAAGAACGTCAGGTCCTCCAATCCCCTTTTCCTCGTTTTTTTTTTTTCATTTGGCTTGGCATGCCATGAAGTAAAGTCTAATTAAACAATCAAGCCCATGCAGTCCCATTCCCCTCTGTCCTTCTGACTTTGTCACAGCACTCATCCTCTCCCCATTATAAACTCCCATGTCTAATGCCATCCGCGGTGGAAGGCTGTTGTCACACACAGTTTGTCCCGCTATCTCTCTTCGTCTCTGCGAGCACACAGTCAGCATCAAAGCAGCGGGCGTACTGAGCTCTGAGAGAGCAAAGCAAAGCTTTGAGTGTTGAGCTGAGCACTGCTGAGCACAAATATGACTGAAGCTGTACTCTGGCATCTATGAAAGTGTCATTAAGTGACTTTCTCTTGATGTAATGGAAGCAAGATTAGCCATTTGACACAGCACTCTGTGAAGAAACAGTGCGAGGATGCATAAGAACGTGTGTGCAGAAAAAGAACACATTTCCATACTGACATTCAATAACAATGTCATCTACAGAAAATAGCAATCTCACAATACTTATACAGTATATGTTGCAGCTTGCAACACAAACATTTTCCTAATATGTCCGTTTTGACCTGTCATTTTTCAAACTTCTTTTTTGTCTCTTGACTGTACTAAATACAACATTACGTGAAAAAGAAGCGCCAAAGTTATAGAAGGCAGGTGAGGACGATAAACTTGAAACAAACGCATCCATACAGCATTTCGACCAAACATGCTGGATGTAAAAGTATTAATATTTGTTTAAATTAACCCACACAAACCTATGGTGAAAAACAGCTGCCATGAATAGGGCGAAAAAAGATATTCATTAAAATGCAGAATATGGAAGACAATTTATTTCAGTCTTTAGCAGGCTTTCATAGTGTTGCACTCATTTGTATATCAGTAAGGTTACAGATGTAGTTGTGTCAAGAATGTATGAAGAGCTGGAGGCAGAAATGAAAAGCTTGTCTATTTTTTACTCTCCAAACACCTGGCAAATAAATGCATCAGGCGATGTCAAGCTGCTCTTTAAATATGGAAATTAGAGAAGATGGCATGAAAATGAACTGCATTAAAATGTTACTGATATTTTGTAATGATCAATGTTTGTATCTGTCGTGGTATCTGTCGTGAGGCTGTTGTGGAGAAACTTAAACTAGTCAATTAATGCAAGCCATCTTGCTCTTTATTACTCTATGGAAATCAACTTTAGAGAGCAGTGGCAACAGTTCCTGTAGCGGTTGAGCGTGTTTGCAGCATGCATAGGGATGAAGTAATGTAATTTCAATCAAGAGAGACAAGTGAATGAAGTAAAGATAACTCTTTATTGGCACAGATGATATAAGATAATTAGTTTGTCAGAAAGTTTTTGGCGCTTAGACCCTTCTGGTAGATTGTAATTTTGTAATTGTAGGACATCTGCCCTTAGCAGTAGCAAGATGACCTCCCCTCAGAGTCTGGATACTGGTGGTGGAGGTGGCTGATGACACTGCTGAGACTGATGAAATGGTGAATCTGCAAAGACTGGGTGACGAGTGTGACAGCAGCATGACAGAACTAGAGGTACAGAGAGAATCATATTTAAAAAGGACAGCAGCAAGATGATAGGCTAACAATGATGCTCATGTCGAGGTCACTAACCACTAAATCAATCCCTGAACTGTTTATATAATCAATAAAGCTTTCCACTCTTTCAGCTGTGCATGAGTGTTTTTTGGTGAACACAACCATTGAAAACACTAAAGTTGCTTCTGCCTGGAGTTAACATCAACCTTCTGTCGTCTCCAACTTTATCTGTGATTACTAATTTTAATGCCGATATGGCCAATAACACAGATGTTGTCTCTGCAGCATCAAGCTTTAAGTAAAAACTGCAGGAGTGATTATAAGATGTCTGATAAACACATCTTAAACTCCTGGTCTCGAGTCCAGATTTTTTTTTTTTTTTTTTTTTTTTTGCGTAGGCTGAATGGTATGTTGCTGTGAGTTGAAATGTTTTGCACAAATTAGATTAATTTCTAAGTCATCTATGTTCTTATTATTAAAAAATTCTTATGTTTTGAGAATTACATTTTCAGTTTCCGTCCATAGTTGAGGATTTACATGCATGTGCCCCTTGGTTTGAATGGAATGGGCGACCCTGCTACCTATGAGGGTCTGAATTTACTCTGTGAACTTAAAAAAGGTATAAGCTCTACAAATTGAAACCATCCGCCAGAACTGATCATCTTATGTTTAAGACATTTAAATCTGATTAATCCAAACAATGCAACAGTACTTTTCAGAGTACAGACAGCAAGTCAAACCCAGTATCACACACTGTCACAGTGACACTCTCAGTGAAAAAAAATAAAAAAGTATGTTTCTTAAAGTGCATCAGCTACTTGATGATGCTGACAGTGTTCTGCAAAATCTTAATACAATGATGTCGTGTGACATCACATACCAAGTCACAATGCATAATAAGATGAATGCCCCTTACTGACATCATACTGTAATGCATGCATTGCTGCAACGGAGATGTTCTGCAACAGCTGCATAGGTGCACCATCACCTTTCTTACAGTCAGGCGAAACACTTGGGTTCTACTTTACAAGAGCAATTATCCAGGCCTTGTTGTTGTTGTTTATCTAACAGTGTTCATGATTACTACATTTCCTGTCAGCTAATTATGGTTTTTGCTTCAACATGCAGTGGTTGCAGGCCACACCCTGTCTTGCTCAGCAATGGCATTGAGCATGTGCACATACCAGCCCTGGGCACCATCAGAGAGATGGGGTGTAGGGTTGAGAACACTCAGTCGTACTACTCAGGATGGATGTTTCCCATCAAGCAGCTCAATCAGCCACCCAATGATTCATTTCACAGACACTTGGGTAATTATAGGAGTCTGCTCTTCACCTCTGGGGATGAAACTGCATGAGCGCAGCCAGGATGGGGAGTGGGGGTGGGTGGTGGAGGAAGCAAAGACAGAGTGGGAAGTAAATGAGTGAAAACAAAGAGACCGGAATGTCGAGAGTGAAGATGGAGTAGAAGATGTAAAGAACTTAATTTAACGTGTGTTATTCAGGAAAAGCCATAATTCCAATGTCTCAACAATGAATCAAATTAATCACTGCTGTGTGAGGCTGAGAAACCACTGACAACTAATGTGACAAAACAAACAAAGACTATGAAATGATACAGCATGTGACCTTTTAAGGTGGAGATTAAAACAAAGGCTGTAAAAAGGGCTATATGGTGGGGCATGAATAAAGATTCTGGAAGAAGACAGATGGTGAAGTGTGCAAGCTCCCCCTATTGATGAAAGCGAAAAAAAAAAAAAAAACGTTTTTATTTCACATACCTCAGAGCAAATCGCAGATGGCTACACAGTAGCATTTTAGACAAACATTCATTCAGCAAAACCATAGTATGCTCATATATGTCTTTCACATGAAGAATGTTTGTGAGCCAAGTAAAAAGACATTTCCAAGGTTTTCATGAATTCATTACTATTCAGTAAATTGAACGGAGTGAATAGAATATTGATTTGAGTGGCAATAAATGCATGGAATGCGTAGCAGGAAGACTGGTTGAAAAAGAATCAGACTGGATGGTGTAAATGGAGTCCATTGATCCAGTTGTTTGTTTCCAAATGTGAAATAATCATCGTGGCTGTGCAATTAAGAGTATCAGATCGAGCTGGCTGCCTAATTCATCTCAGTGGACCATTGATAGCTGTTAATAGCCAATGATCTCACTTCAAAGTGAGTCATATGAATCCAAAACATTTTCAGTTTGCATTTGCAAGCGCATGTACAAGAGTACAAATAGTTTCTGTACCAACTGTAATAGTCCAATCAACAGCCAAGTCACACGGAAGTATCATAAGGTAGACAATAAGATGATAAATAAGTGAACTGATGTGTTTTCATGTTGTACTTTATAATAGTTTGCTTTGCCAAGGTGGAGAAATCCTTAAATTTGTATGTTCTTGCAATGCTCAGTGGCCACTTTACCAATGCAATCTGTTGTAGGTCATTAGAAGACCATCCTTTAAAGTTTTTCTTCGCTCTTTGGAGGGCAGGTGTTTGCATTAGAAAATATAGACCGTGTAAAGCAACATCTAGGATGACACACTTTCCCCCTACCTGGTCCATCCCCTGCCCTACTACAGCTTCCTAAGACATTTCCTATCCATGTTGTGAATATTTTTTTTACAGCCCTTAGTACTACGTTCTGAAATGTGATGCTTTTGTGCGAAATTCCAAGGCCATGGAGAGCAGGTGCAGGGCCATTGTGACATGCACAATTTATCGGCTGCTCCCAAGCAAGGCAACATATTCAATAATGTGCTGGGAAGATTAATCCATTCCCCACATGGGGCTGGGCTCACAGGGTGCAGTGACGGAGGTAATTTACACATGCAGGTAGCTCAACTCAGCAGTTGTAAAATACCTGGATATTAGCAGTTACATTCCATTCATTAACAATTTCAACTTTACAGTCTGAAACTGTTGTGATTTAAAACTACAAGGGTGCCACACAGACCATAGATTTTAAGCTTTGGGACATTTTCAAAGTATTGTTTGTTCTAGGACATTCCACTAATGGCTCCTCAGATATGCTACCCCCGTACACAGTTTCACAGCACAGTTCATTAATCTGAGGTATGTGTTTGAACAAAAGGCCAATAGAGAGGCATACATACTTAATCTACCTCACTGGATGCTAACCTATGAGACAAGTATTGAAAATCCTTAATATTTACCAAAATCCATAAGAAAATAGAACACAGGCAGAGAAGGTTGAATTAAACCCTAAATGTAGCAAAAATGTGTTAAACTATTACATAGTAAAAACAAAACCAGGAGAATCAAACGCAGGTTTCCTCAATCACAACCGCTAGACCATCTTGTATGATATGTTCACCAGCCTAAAATAAGTATTTTTATTCTTCAGACAATTTGGATAGAAAAAAAACACAGTACTGCCCCATATTGACTTGCAGAAAATTTGTAAGATGGGGTTTCTGTAGGGGTTGACATACTGAGCAACAGTAGAAACACATAATTTTAAAGACCCAATATTTTCCTTTCACTAGCCCTAACCTACTGAAATAAACAAGCATGTGATACACTGAAATGACTTTTTTAAGTACTCGAAACCAAAGCATGTTAAATCTTGAATAATCATCATTTAGTCATAACAGAAATAACAGTCGTTGGTGCATTTCAGAGTAAATGATGGTGTTGGTGAGATTTTTTTCTGCATGATTGAAAACATCTGCCAAGGCAATAAAACCCGGGGTCTAATTAATGTCCAACTGAAACAACTAATGATGTCACGGCTTCCGCAGAACTTATGTGAACGGGCAGTTGGTAGTAGCACAGATGTTACAGATGTTATGGCGCATTGCACAGTGGACAGAGATCACATTTAGTGACAAGTCCAGATTTAACTTACACAGAGCTGATGGTTGTTGGCGTTTGTATCGTTGTAGCGGGGACCGCTATCCTGCCGCATACATCCAGGAAGTGGACCATTTTGGTGGTGGTGTCATGATGTGGGGAGCCATTGCTAATGGATAATTGTCAGACCTTGTCCACATCCATGGTACACTGACAGCTATCCGTTACTGAGATACACACAAGTCCACATGTCATTGTCAGGTTTCACAAAGTACTGGACCCAAAATGCAGACAACACAGGGGCAGAGTGCAGTTCACAACTTTAATGAAAGCAAAGTCCACAACGCAAAATCCAGCACACAAAGCAAAAAAAATGCAAAATGAGCAAAAGGCAAAATAATATTCAAAAGACAGGCAAAATACAACAGAAAGAAAACTTACTGAGGAGCACGGGGTAAAAAAAACTGGAAACATATGGGAAACATGAGCTCAGACATTGACGACAAACTGGCAACTCACAGAGGGAATCACACAGACTATATATACTATTATAACGAGGGAATAACGAACAGGTGACACAGGGAGGAGGAGACAATCAACAACAGGTGGAGACAATCAGACAATCACAAGGCATGGAAATGATCTACAAAATAAAACAGGAAACAGAGGGACATAATAATGACATAAACCTTTCAAACTAAAAGGAACCAAAATATCAGGATGAGATCCATGACAGTCATTCCCAGGATACAGCAATCAGGCAACACCTTCATGCATGACAATGCCAGACCACGTGTGGCTCATGTCTGTCAGGAGTAGCCTACCTGGACCAGAACAATGTCTCTGTCCTTCCTTGGCCAGCATATTCACCAGATCTCAACCCAATAGAGCATCTGTGGGATGTTCTGGATCACCGGGTGAGACGGAGAGATCCTGCTCCAGCAACACATGAACAACTTGTCACAGCACTGCAGGAAGAATGACATGTCATCCCACAAGTCCAGAATAACGTCTTATCCATTCAGGAGGTGTAAAGTAATAAATGCTGAAGGTAGACACATGCGGTACAGACTGTTGTTGTTTTTGACTTGTAAACACTACACACAACAACCACTAATTTATACAATAATTATTTTTCTGTATGGCTAAAGGGTGAATAAAGATGTGTGAACCATAATTTGCCTTTGATATTGAATATGAACAGGATTGCATGACATCAAAATAAAATATGCGTTTCTACTGTTAATATATATATAAAATGATGGATGGCTTTACAAGTGAATATAGTACTGTAGATACTGTACAGGTTTAGTGAAATATCCCCACTATCCTTAGTTAAATGACAAACTGCTAAACCACCGTCAAATTGCTTAAGTCTGGGGGCAAACAACAGGAACTCCTCTTGCTAAATGTGCCAGTGCCAGTTTTGTCTTTTTTCCATGGAAGGTTAGGATGTAGGAGGGTGGATCATTGACAGGCAGGGAGAGCAGCAGGCAGTTAGACAGACATGATGTACAGCCCTGCATAATCAGCTCTCAGCCCCATTAATCTGGGCAGACTGCAACACTTGATGAGACGGTGATGCATTTGGTGAAAGGTCCCTCCCTCAGATGTCACTTTGAAGAACAGTGTCAGAGCTACTGCCAAAGCAGGAGCCCGGTCAAGCAGCCACACCCCTTACCACAACACCATCACGCTCAGAGGACAAACATTCCAACAGTCCAAGGACATTCGGATTCTTCTCACTCCAGCAGCACAGCTAAGTTTATGATCACATCGGTGAGCACCCAGAAAAAAGGAAATACATAGCTGGCATCACCTGGAATCACAGCCACTGAGTCTCATTTCAAAAATTAAACAGAGCTCCGTAATGATCGTCTCTCAAAGGGCACGCAGTTTACCTTTATCCATAGCTACTATAGCCAGAGGGTGAAATAAGAGAATGGCATCTGGGCTCCTCTCAAGGGAAAAGGGGATTACTCAAGCATACACAATACAGGGGTCATTGTAGTATTATAGTTTGGTCCACTGAACCTCTTCCTTCAAGGCAGGTCATCCCACTCTAACATGTTCCATTATAGTTCTGTTAATTCATGTTAATCTAATCAAGCTTTCTTTCTTTCAAGATTTTCATCTACTTCTCCTTACTAAGGATAAGTGGCTGGCCTATTTTGGATGTCATAACAGTGACGAGAATGGACAAACCACACTTGGAGGGTTTTATGAAAGATATATCTAAGTGCATCTAAAACGTGGAATCATCTGGTCATTAGCATTATTACACCTGCTATGGAAGATATTAGAGATGAATAGATACTAAATGGACTTCTATGAAGTTGGAAAACTTGCAATGCACAAGTTAATTGAAAAAAGTGGCTTTTTTTTTCAACAACACAACCATTAACATCTTCTGTTAGACCTCCTGCCTGGTAAATGCCACATTTTTTAAACTCGTTGCCACAGTTTGTAACTCAGGCTCTCTGTCAAAAATGTGTAGCCTCCAAGTTCAAACCGATCAATACAGACTATTATCAGGGTAATTTTCTTAGTCTTTACAAAGCTCCCTCCAGAGCCACAGAGAAAAATATCCAAATCTTTTCACAGGGTGAATAGTCATCAGTAAAATTTGAACATTCCTTGACAACTGGGGAAGATCGTTTTATATAACCTTCAAAACACCAACAAAAGAAATGTTGTGAGTTTGTTTTGCCAACTAACTCATGATTCCAGCAGTAGGAGCTATGATAATTGCAACTCTGGCTTCCAGTGGTCTACATCCAGTCACAACTAAAGTATGTCTCTCTTCCCTTGAGCTTCTGACCACTGCTTGCCTGAGAATCTGAGGATGTTTTGACGATGTCTTGTCTGTTGCACTAACTGCAAGTTGTTCTGGATCAGAGTGTCAGCTAAATGACAAACATGAATTTAAATGCAATGTCTCTGTTACACTCTGGTTCTCCGGGGAGACCATTTAAAGGTCACAATTTTGAAAAAATGTTCTCCTCTAAAATTTGATATTATTATCTGAGCGATATTAGTTGCAAGAGAGGTGTGCTAGTGGGAAGCGTAAAGCCAGATAGTTAGACTTAATGGGCCTTGCTGTGTGTAGGGAGTCACAGGCTGTGACTGAGGCATACTCCACTGGGACTTCATTCCCCTTATTGTGTACTGGGTCGTAGATGTGCCATGCCTTTTAAAGCCTCCTGTAATATTTCATGATCCTATACGTTGGTAAATCCATGTGAAGTAGATGAAAAGCAAAGCAGCAACAGCCATATTCCTCTTAAATAAATGCTGCCACATAAACTCCAGGGTGATGTCTTTTGGCTCAGTAAGGTCATCAAAATAAGGAAGTGCAACCAGGCATCCTAAATGAACTCCCTAAATGGTGGTTTTCAAAAGATGTGCTTTCACAAGCCATTTGTGTTGTAATAGGGTTGTAGCCTGCTGTGTTGGGGGCTATTTCCAATTGACTACAACAACCATGTTCGGGTTAATGAATCTTAGATGACTTAGACTCCAGACTTTCATTAATAAAGGAGACAGCCTAACAGGTCTGGAGGATGCAAAAACAGCCATGCTCTAACAAATAATTGTGTCTCTACTTAATGGAAATGTTTTGTTGTAAGATTCTATAAATAAAATGTAACTTATGAAAATATGTATCTACAAAGTCCATCCATTACATGGAAACAATTAGAAATTAAGCAGATCTGAAAGTAAAAAAAACAAAACCATAGGAAGTGATTTAAAATCAAAGATTTGTAGTCACTTCATAGTGATTATTAATTGATTTAAGCCTATTTTTTCCCCGTTTTGCTTCTGTTCCCACCTACAAAAGTAGGGTTCAAACAAAGCAATACTGCCATCTAGTGTGTTGAGACATTTGGAGATGAGACAATTGTTCTCACTGCCTTTGCATATTTCCAAAGGATGCAATCCTGAAAAATAATATCTAAAATCAAGGACATGATCATGTAAAATATGCATTTTACAACAGCAGCAACAAGACTATATAGTGGGCTGGAGGGAACAACTGTAATGAAATACCAAGGCATCATAGGTCTTGTAATAATTGTAATCTCAGCGATAGCATCACCTGAAGATCTTCCTGTTGTTTAGTCAGAACATTACGACCAACATGTTGTATTGTGCGGAGGCAATGATACTAACCTCAATAAACAGATCATGTATTGATTGGTGCACCCCCAATAATGAGCTAATAAGGTCAAAATATAATAAATCGACATATTTTTATGAATGTGTTTCAAATTGACTGTAGAAGCATTGATACAGACGGTAATCACATACGTTAGGTCACTTATTAACTCTTAGGATAAGTCCGATCTCCCACCCATTTATTACAGACGTTCTTTCAGCTCGGCTGTGGTACCGTTTCCTCTGTAACACCACCCTTTCTACTTTGAATGGCTGCCATGCTCTCTCGAGGTTTAGATGGTTGCCTCAGGAGTCAAGATCAACTAAACACCTGCAGTGACAAATGGCGTGATAGTCGTATCGTTCCTCTGTCTAAGCCCTCCAGTATGTTTGCTATAGATATCAGCATGTTTACTTTAAGCAGACAGTGAGCTGTCAGGAATTTGTTCTGGCGAGCCATCACCACACTCTCCAGTCATTGCAGTTACAGAAAGGAACATAATATTTACAAGACCTTTTATATAAATGGGTACTGCAGTTGTGAACAAGAACTTATCCAGCATAGCATCATAATACATGGTGATGGTTTTGTAGCAGCTCTTAGGAGTCTCTGGATTATAAATACAGTTTTTATGTCAAATTACGCAGTCTACTGTTTGTTTAACACAAAAATGTAGTGTGACAAATTTAACAGTACTTACAGAAGGGGTTGAAAAATATGACCATTACCAGTGTAATGAGTCTGTCAGTGTCCACTGGCGAGGTTTGAGTACATCTCATTGTGTAAATGTAAACCACTACACCTAATAGAATCAGCTTATCATTCAAACTATACTTTCCCACACTGGACTTACATACATTAGTGTCTTCACTGCCAGGTCATTCTGTGACTCAAAGATTCAATATCCATTTATTCTTGGTAATGAAAAAGTCAATCTGCAAGGTGGTTGGCAGGCTTCCACCGCTGCTGATAAAGCAGAGTTGTCTGTTGGCACATTACAAGTGGCTGAAGTGCCCCCAGCGCTGTAACCAGGGTTATGCAGTGTATCCGAGAAATTACTTGCATATCATTCACATCGATTGCTTACTCAAAGGACGTGTCTTGGCAGACGTGCCTTAAACAAATGAATGGGAGTCGTGTGACAGTTTAATGTGATGCCCTAACAAGAGCATCAACAGCACACTTTCTGTTTGAGGAATTGACATGATGCTGATGTTGACCAGAACAATTAAGAATGAGAGCAGTAAAAAAAATAAAATAAAATAAATAACTAAAAATAAAGGGCAGAGCATGGAGCAATAGTATTATAGTTTTCATTTAACTATATGATGATTTAATCTATAAGGGTCACTGGTGATACACACAGCCATATTACACCTATCCATCCATTCTCCATCCATTTTCTTCCACTTTATCCAGGGTCGGGTCAGGGTTGCAGCAGGTTAAGCAGAATATTCCAGACATCCCTCTCCCCAGCAACACTTGCCAGGTCACCCTGGGGGATCCTGAGGTGTTCCCAGGCTAGATGAGATATGTAATCCCTCCAGCAAGTTCTGGGTCTGCCCCGGGGTCTCCTCCCTGTTGGACGTACCCAGAAAACCTCCAAAAGGAGGCTCCCTGGAGGCATCCTAATCAGATGCCCAAACCACCTCAAGAGGTTCCTTTTGACACAAAGGAGCAGCGGCTCTACTCCGAGCTCCCACCAGATATTACACCTAGCATCAACACAGTACAGTCTGCAGAATTATAACAAAACCACCACATAGTTGCACCATACTAAGAAAAACAGCATCATCCATGGTTACATTTACAATACAGGCATAATCTGTCAAATCTCATTCTCAAACCACACACATGTATTCCAGCAATTTTTAACTGTTTGGAGGTTGTACTACATAACGAGCTGACATCTTGTTAGGCGGTATTTGTGGATCTAAGATCATTTTCCATACAGAAACATGCTAGATGAGGATTTATGACACATGTAATGACACTCCAGGATTTCCTGGAGAAGGCCCTCTGCGAATTTGTCAACATCCTCATTTCCTGCATTCTGGTAAATCTATTTATTGTTTATTGTTTATGTAGGATCTCCATTAGTTATTACTGTGGTAGCAGCTATTCTCTCTGGTGTCCATATTAAAGACACCAAAACAAGAGATTCAAACATCACAGTATGACAATCTAAGATATTAAATCCATAATTCAGGCACCAGGTGAGGCAAGGCAAATGGTCCTTCAAAGTGCTCTGACACTTTAATTCCTTAATTGTGGGGGTGGGAGGTGCATTTTAATAGTGAAAGAGATCTGTTCCCTCCAGATCCACCCCAAAATCTATGCCTATGGGCGCATGAGTGTCTGACCACTATACCTGACATCCAAAGTGGTTAGAGGCCCAGCATTTCACCCAATTATAAATAGTTGCTTGTGCAGTGTATGACCTGATGAATGAATGGATTGGTATAAAAATGTATAGATAAATGACTAAACGAAACAAAAAAACTCATATGTACACATGAATGGAAAATTACAAGTTAATCAACTGAAAAATAAAGGCACAGTTATAACCAACAAACAGCTCAACACTACATTACATGTTTATGACATGCAGAAATATACTGTTTGTGAACCCTGGGAGTGTGACTCATCCCAGAGATTATGAGAAATATTATAGATATATACTGTAATATAGCAAGGGTTTTTTTCAGATGAAACCTGGCTGTCCAATGACCCCATCCACATCTTCACCTGACTGTATTACTGAAAACCAAAGGATTTTATTGCACAAGTGGTGGTAATTGTCAATACAACAGAACGAGCAGCTGGGAGAATATTTTCAAATCAGGTAATGCAATTCTGAACTCATTATTCTAAATGTCAGGTAAATGTTTATTTTAAGAATGGCTAATCTTCTCGTGGTCTCTGCTGTCCACGCACAAAATCAGCCATTAATGTGCCCATTAATCAGAGCTTGGTGTATAAGGGCTGAATACACTACTCCCAATTCATGTGCATTAACCTTGTTGTTGCCCCTTAACACCCCTGAAAGTTGGCAGAAGTGTGTGTGTGTGTGTGTGTGTATTTGGAGCACTTGTCACTTATTAGTGTGGCAATTCCTGCTATGCTAAAAATAAAGCCAGTCACAGGAAGGGACAGAATCCAGCGGAGTGTTTCGACAGCAGAGGGCATAGTGGCCTTGTCTCCATAGGATATGAGGTTAAAAGCTGGTCCACAAACTTGTCGCTTACTATACTGTACCTTCACACATTATAGATCAGTATGCAAATATTTCTGGACTATATATTTTAGTCTTTCCTGGTTGTTGAAATCTCTCTTTCGGTATCATAATGGTGCTGCCTTTTATTACTGTTTCACAAACTATACACAGGCAGTACTTTACTTTTTACTCTATTTACTGCATCTGTTTGAATATTATTTTCAAGATGTTTGTGTGAGCAATAAAGATCACTTGAACTAGTGGTATTAATCTTCTATCTATTAATCTGTCAATAAATCTGTCTGTGGTGGACAGACCCTCAATCAGTCCAAAGACTGCAACAAACATCATTCAATCATTTGCATTATCAGTTTATTAATTCTTTTTTTTTTTGATAACCCAAAAGTGAAATATAGTACATCACAAGTTGGTATCAAGACGGGTATTAAAGGGGGCCTCCTCGACAAGCTCAGTCATTCACAAGCAAGGATGGGGCCATAGTGATAAAAAACAAACAAACACTAGAGCGGACACGCTATTAGCTGTCACTGGCGGAAGATAGCAAACGTGGCCGCCATCTTTCATAAACAAACATTGACGAAGCCTGTATTCGACCCTAAAATTGGCATTTATTTGAAGAATAACTCGATCTACAATTGAAAATCAGTATCAAATATTAAAAATCGTTTATTCCTGCATATTTACATGATAATATAGATAGATATATAAATAGGCGATATGGCACTAATATTGTATTATGGATTGGCAGAAACTTATCAGTATTGCTGTGTAGGGCCTATATATATATATATATATATATATATATAGTATTCCAAAACCATGTAATACAGATTAATTGAGTCTGCACACATGCCATGTGCATTATTAAGATCATTTAAATGTCTTATTCTGTATGTCAGCAGTATTTCTGCAGCAAACTGTCAAAATGTTCAGTTCAATAGCATTGAAACAGCGATAAAGCTGATAGAAAGTACACATTTCAGAGCTTTCTTTTCTTATCCTTACAATCATAAGCCTCAATAAAGGCTGAATCAGTCCTACAAAAAGATGCAAAGCAATTAAACTTGTCCTCCGGGGGTTAACGAGATGTTGAGAGTTGAATGGAATTGGGTCTCACGAAAAGTGTTTGTGATTGCTTGCTTGATGCAAGGTGGTGGGTGAAAAATGAGTTATGAAATTATCCGCCATACTCGTTTATCATATTTGTTGTGCAGAAATGTGTTAAGTGGAAATAGTACATAATAAAAATGTAAAAGAAATTTAACAATACACTGTGCACATAAGTATACATATGACATATTAGCTATATTTCTACTCATGTTTTTTCATCTATTGTACAGTTGCAATTTTTTACAAATGACCCTTTCCCTTTCTTATTGCCTGCCAGGCTTACAGACTTCCTCTTATTATGATGTTATTATCAATAACACTTTTAGTTTTCTTATAAGAGCTTTTAAACAGTGGGAGATCTGTCCGTACAAAAGTGACTGATACAATATCATAAGATGCAGGTTTAAGTAAGATGCATGATCCAAATATTAATTTTCAAATTTAAGGTAAACTGTTTACATGTCCCATTATAAAAGCCTGGAGTCCAGATGACCAGTGAGATTCTTGTTTGGAGAGTATGTAGAAGCATCAAGTGGTGGTCATGGATCTGAGGCTATACTCGGGCTTCAATTACAAGAAATCCTGTAAGCCAGAACAGATGACGGAATAAAGACAATCCAAAAACAACAGAACATCCCAGAACAACATCACTAACCTACGAAAAGAATCATGAAACTGACTGCGTGGCTCATGGCACTTAAGGCTCTCTAATTTATTCCTGACATGACAAATCTGTAACTAAATTCAAAAATAGTAAGAAATGTAAAAAACAAAACATTGCGGACATTTTTTTTTTTTTACAGTGATCCCATAGTAAACTTAAACCCAAATAAAATATTTGGCATGCAGGGAGACTTTGTTGTTTAGTCCCTCAGTTGCATTGCATTGTGTTGACTCTAGTTGAAAGACAGGACAGGGACAGGTCTCCTGCGTGCAATGAAGATGATTAAAAATATTGTCGGAGCAATAACCATGGCAACAGCAGTGGAGATCTGTGGGAAATAACATAGCAGAAGATGTTACATCAAAATAAAGTGTTGTAAGGCTGTTAGGCCTGCTGACATGCTGCTGTATTTTGGCCGGAGGTGAAAAGTCACTATGATGGTTCACGTAAGTGCTGTGCTTGTTTACATTTTAAAGGGACTCATGCTGCACTTGTGTATTTCTGTTTGATGCTACTTTATACTTTTTCTAAAGACCACATCTGTAGTGTGTTATGGGGATATTTATACAGTACTACAATGGATTATGGTCATTCTTTATGACTACACTCATAAACACATAATGCTTCCTGTTGCATATCTACAGGCATAAAAGCTTATTAGATCACGGTTGTAAACGAATGATGTGGAATACCGGTAATTATAAACTGACTGATGGGACATAAAATATGTTTCTGAAAATCTAAAAATTCTATTCCTCTGGTTGTGAGCTCTCAATTCATCCTTAACAATGTCATTTTTATGACTTACTATTTAATCATTCCTTTATAGAATTTTGTTTTTGTGAGCTGCATAAAAGGGACCACAGCTATCATTTGTATAATACATTGTAAAGTGATAAATAAATTGAACTTTGCATCTTGCTGTATTATGAATTTAAGTGTTCACCAGTCCCTTATATGACAAGGAAATAAAATGTATAATAATATAATTGATATATCAATAACGCAATTCATGTGTTTCAACCAAATGTGGGAGTTTGCAACAGATGAATCGATGTTAAGATTGATAGCTATTATCAGCAAGGTACTCCTGTTCATATAGAGGATTTTTTATGAGTTAACTTGTTTATATATATATATATATATATATATATATATATATATATATGAATGTACAAACACCAAACCACCTTATGATCAAAACTTGCTATTTACATACTTATGCAAAAAGTATACAAGTAATTGAAATACAATAATGTAACTAAAATGATTGTCACTTCTTATAAATGTACTGTAGCTTGAGAATATCACACTAACCTTAATAGCAGCACTATAGTCCTTTTGGATAGATTTAAGATATACATTGAAGAGAGCAAGGCTGCATGGCAAGTATGAATCTGTATCTTCTGAGTCTCGGCATCTATAGGATGAAATATAGAATTGTTTGTTTCGTACAACTTTATATTAAAAGAGTATTCTGCACTAACATACTGGATATAAACGCACAGTTCAAACACACCTTTTGTACAAAGCACTTAGAAGCAAACTGTTGTCTGCCATGTGCAGCTCTGAAAGGCCGAGTTCAACTGTTACAGACAGTGGCAGCCTGAAACCCTCCTCTGCAAGGAGGCCAAGGCTGTACCATCCCTGTGGAAGAACAGTATGGCTTACACACACACACTGACACACACAAGTGCGATAATAAATAAACGCAGGCTTAAAAATCTGTTCAAAAGAAGCAGACCTGTGGCTCGTTCCTTAGTGCTGCCTGTGTGTACTTCTCTGCAGCAGAAAACAAGTCTTTCTGCCTGTGACCCTGCCCCTCATACAGCAGGTCCCCCATCCTAACCAAGGCTGGAGATACAACAGAAATAAAAAGGGTTCAGCTGTGAACGCGTGCACACAAGTCTCCACATGCTGAAGTCCTAAAGGATAGTTATTTACCATACGCGTTGGGATTTTGACTTTGTATTGTAAGGTTGTAATATGTCCACATACAGTTTGATGCAAAATCAGGATCCAGAAAACCAATCTGTGGACATATAAAGAAATTAATTTCTACAAAATGACAAGAATAAATAAACTGTAAATAAAAATGACACTAAATAAATAAATAACACTGTAGCTAATACAGATATAACTCACTGCATTTTGTTCACATAGATATGCCACGTTGAATTGAGCGGCTGCATACCCAGACTCTGCAGCCATCATGTAATACAACAATGAGTTGAACCTGTTGAATGGTTACAGTGTAAAAATCAGGCTGACTGATAAGGATTATAACAGGTGTGAATAGAGCAAAAGATTACATGTCACTCTTGAGATATGAATTCAAGGCTTTCCGCAAGATGGTGCCCAGGTATCCGTTTTGCTCAGCTGTCCACTTTACCCTCCTGCGGTAAAATTATAAAAAGACATTTTCCGTCATTATATAAAGAAAAATCCTGAAGTAAATAAGAAACGAAGGAGCTCACAAAACAGCATCTGCTGGGCGTCTGTCGACGCGGCCAGGTATCCCAGTGTTCCAGATGCCAGCGAGGAGAACTGCCCCCCTTGTGTGCTCTCTCTCTGCAGACTTCAGATAGTACTGATAGGCCATAAACTATCAGAAAGACACATGTTTTATCTGGAGGTACTTAGGACTAGTCTGCAAGTATACTATTAGATAATCAGGTAAAAGCATTCATCCTTGGGCTAACCTGGTCAGCAGGTTTTCCTGGATACAGACCCTGTGAGTATACGACGCCAAGATTCAAAGCAGCATCTGAACTCTCGAGGAGGTCCGCCTGCTCCCACAGCTGCACTGCCTGCTTGTAGTCCTGTTCAAACTGCTCATAGTACCAGCCCAGGGCATTCATGGCAGGAACAAAACCCTGTGGGACAGAATATTGTGCCAAGCAATATAATGAGTGATAATTTTGCAGCAGAAAGTGGACTGATGTTACAGTATATGACTAATAGAGTATTATTAATATTCAACCACACGCCTGTTCCATTGCTTCCCTCAGGAACGTGACAGCTTTTGGAATGTCTTTTTCGACCCCGTGTCCCTGCAGAGAATTAAATAGGAATTAATTCATATATTTACTCTTTCATTGGGCCATACATACATGCAGCAGGTGTGTCTCTGACCAGCAGTAGGACTATGCCATAGTCGTACATTGACACCGGGTCCTTCCACTGGACAGCTCCCCTTTCATAGTGTTTCACAGCCTTCTGGATGTTTGGAGACACTCCCTGCTGACCCCAGAACAGCATACGAGCAATCGTTTGCTACAAGACAGTTGCAGAGTTATTACTAAATAAAAATACACGATAAAACCTTATTTGAGTGTTTGTTGCTTGTTGCTTCCATGAAACGTGAACTTAAAGAGACAAATCTAAAACCTGAGGCCTCATTTCTTTGATTTTTGTAATAAAATTGTTTTACTTTTGATCACATTTTATCTGACTTTCTGGGCTTTTATATACTGGTACCTCAGCTTCAGCTGCTCCCCTCTGTGCCTGTAGTTTTAGCCATTGGAAGATATGATGGTCTTCATTAGTCTGGAGATTCAACTTCTCATTATTGTTTAGGTAAACAGTCTCAACAAATGTCTAAAAAAAAAGAGAGAGAGAGAGGAGAGCGACATGAAACAGACACCGATTGTCAAGAAATGTTACGTCCTTCAAATAAAACGTAAATCACCGTGATATTACAAAATATTATACTGTTATCTTTCTTCAAATGGAAAGCAGTGACAAACATTAAACTTATCGATGTTGGAAATATACAAATAATCACAATAAGGGAAGCAAATATTATAATACAATTTCAAATATCAGCACACATGCTGTAACAGACCCACAGCTTAAATGGGAGAGGTCCCTATAAGCCTCTACACTATAAATACTGAATGTCTGACACAGCTTATGACAAAATATATTGTCATGAAATACTGTATAAATTATATGTGACAAAACAGCTTCTTCTTCTACTTTTGGATTCACCAAGATATGCTACATATAACAAACTCAAGCACCCAGTAACAAACATGTACATTACCTGATCTGATGAGGGATTGTGTCGGTCTTCAATTGTCTGTTCAGCAATGTTTGCATAGTATGCATAGGACAGGTCTGGATCTGCGTGGAGGCCATGGAGACCTCGGTGGTGTAGGTGCCCCAGATGCAAAAGTGCTAATCGATCATCCTTCTGGGCTGCCAGCAGGGCCAGGAGCCACGCCTGTGCCACACATGAGGACATGAGAGAAGAGAAAAAACTGGACAGCTTCATCACAGGTGTACTTCTACTATAGCTGACCCAGCAACACACACCTTCTTGGGCTGTTTCTGGACTCCCAGGCCGGTGCTATAGAGCACAGACGACATGTGCAGAGCTCGGTTGTCAGCTAAACAGCCTGCTTGGAGCAGCAGTGGCAATATTCTGCTGACCAGTCCAGTGTTCCTTGCTCTGTCCAGCTTATGAAGTGATAAGGAGTACAATGCTCTGCCCACAGCGGGAAGGCTAACTCCTCTTTCTCCTGCAAGTCAGGGAGTGAACTGATTTCAGCGCTTTATGTAAAAATAAATTAGAGATACAGTAAATGCATAAAGATAAAAAGAAGTGGGAAAGTCACAAATTCATTCTGTGCGGGTAAACTTTGTTCAAACAAATCTTATTTTAATTTTTAGTGGTGATCCCAAAGTTGCCAGATATGGGCATGAAATGATGCACGAGACATTTCAACTATTTCCATTTGGCAATTTGATTTAGTGAAAACACCAAATATTTTAATATGAGTGGAAATTTTTTTTTTCTCGATTTTAAAGCTAAAGAAACCTAAAGGAGATAAATGAAGAGATAAGAAAATACAAAATGTAAAGTACTGTCTTTATGAGTTAAAATCCTTCATTTGAACCCTGTTTTCGGTGAACAAATGTTGAAATAGTTCACCATTTACAGTAAGTAGTCATTTATTTTTGTCTTACCATGTTTAAAAGCCAAAAACTTGGCCAATTTTGCAGCTTGTCTTCTCTTTGGGACGGTCGCCTCCCACAGCCCACACTGTGTCTGTGATGGCAGTGGGTCCTTTACCATCCACTCATAGAAAGCATCAAAACAGGTCCCTAAAAAATGCAGACAGTTTCAGTTTACCTTCAGCACCTCTCCTGTTGAGAATATTTCAGCCACATTTTTGCACCATCTACTGGATGTAATAGCCTACTACCTAACTCTGCCAACTGTTTGGCCTGGAGAGAATAGTGGGTGATTTTCTCAGTCATCTCCAGATGAAATGATTGACAGGTTTGCAGCCATCCTGTCAGGTTCACAGTCCTGATGACATCTGGAATAACAACTTCTGACTGGAGAAGAGGAAAAAAATGATCAGACTCAAAGGCAGCGAACAGTTGATGTAGACTAAGGATGTAACTAAGTGTGTTTAATAAATACTGTAATTTAATACAAATTACAGGTACTTGTGTTTCCATTTTTATAGCGAATTTCTACACCATTAAATCTAAGAGGCAAATATTGCATTTTTTTTCACTCCACTGCACTTTAATTTTAGTTACTAGTTTGTTTTCACATTATAATTTCCATACCCTTCCTGTCCACTGAAAGGCCTGCATCTCTAAATGTGGCGACTGCTTGTGATAAACTGAGGGATTAAGTAAATGCACAGGGTAAATGGACTGTACTTATAGAGCATCCGACCAACCACTCAAAAGGCTTTACACCATGAGCCAGCATTAACCCATTCACTCACACATCCGTATACTGGTGGAGGACGCCACCATGCATGCTCCACCTGCTCATCAGACGCAACGGCTCTATCTCCTGAGCCACAGCCGCAGCAGCATTAGTTCTAATTTATGGAGACAATTCTTCTACTTGTAAGATAAATAAACTATTCATAAATCATCTCATATTCTAAGTGCATTTTGCTGATACTTCTTCGGTGATAATGTGTCCATACTTACTTTCTTAAGTAACTTTTTGAATGCAGGACTTATAGTTGAGTGTTGTTTTTAATATATTATATTACTTATGTAAAGGATCTGAATACTCCCTCCACCACTGGACACACACATTAATTGTGGACAGGTGCAGTACATTACCAGGTTGTGAGGTGGTATTCTGTTGCGGTAATACACCATTGGTCCATAATAACCTTCAACACCTTTTACGGAATTTCCTCCACCAATCACAAAATACCCCTCTGTGTCATCCAGCTCGACATCATGCCCCAACCTGTGAGATACAGAACACCTGAGTGCATTTTTATTCCTGACGTTAACATAGTTCAGTAAGTGTCGTGTCAGAAGTAGACTTACATATGGTTCACAGAATGAACCGTTCTTCGCTCCTTAGAAATGCACACCGTGGAGAGAGTCACCTGGGATGCAGTAAGAATGACCACTTAATTTGTTTCTTTACCTTTATTTTCTCTCTGTCAGGTCTACTCACCGTTCTACCATGCAGCATCAGACTGATTTGGCACCACTCCCTTAAAGGCACCTTGAATGAAGGGATAAATGCGGAGGATTTCTCAGACTCTCCTTTCACCTGGATGTGTGGCTGGCCTGTCCATGTGGGGTGAGAGACTTATGTTATTCCACTAAATGTCACTGCGCAAAGAGAATGTCTGAGAGGTGATGAAAACCTGTATTATACCCAAATTTGTGAGGAACATGGTGGGTGTGACAAAGTTATTTTGGGAGTCTATGTGATGAAACAGTCCACACAACCTTTTCTGGCAGTGTCGGCTCACAAATATCCACATGGAGAACATGCACCTGGCAAAAACACAGAGCGCGATGGTTATCCAACCCTTAATAACCTTAACATTAACAGAAGCTAAGTTATGAATGGTGCTGTCCTACCATGGAAAAGAGATGTCTTTAGCACGCGCATACTCCATAAACTCACTGCTGTAAGGGTCCAGTGTCTTTGTGATACCAAACCTCTCTCCAGTTGAAGCAAATATTGAAGACAGCAAATGCACCGTTTCTGAATGACATGGACAGTTGTTTTGGTTGAGGTTTGAAAGTCTATGTGATTTTCATGCCACATCCATCATCCACATCTTTCAGAGTATGACATTTAAATATCTGACACACATCCTGAAATCATTCATCTTGCTGTGCTGTTTATGATTTCTGATCCGGAATTGCTGACAGAAGAAATTTAGGACTTATTCTTGACTTTAGTATACCTTTATCAACATATGCATCAACATACATCAACTTCTCTGAGCCTACCTTGTTCAAAAGGACACTGTTTCTTTGCGAACCGTTGAGTAAGTTGCAGCATCTGCATGCTCCAGGCAATGCACAGCTGATGCTGTTTTACAGGTCGATTAATAAAAGGTTTAAGCTGCAACGTTGCCACATCCTGAGCTGCGGCAGAACGCTCACTGTCATCAAATCCACTGTATCTGACTGACACGAGCAGGATACAACTCAGCACCCACTGGGATTCTGGAATAATCCCATCAGCTTGATACACCAACGTATCTGGCAGCTTCAGCTCCACAGTCCTTATTTTAGGGTCACCAGGGACACAGCTCCACTGTCTTAGCCGGAGTGTGGAAATGATGCCAGTGTCAAAATACACAATACACTCCAGCTGTACTGTGGCAGGTTCATCACAGGAGTAAAGTATTCTCAGCGGATGGTCTGACAGAGGCTCCTCTGGAGGATTCAGGAGTTTCACCTGGTCTAAACCACAAACTATCTGTATGAGGCAGAGGACATGCACATAGTTGCTAATCTGTTGAAAGCATAAGTAATTGGAGTATTCGAGAACATGAAGTAAAACCTTCCCTACCTGCATACTGAGGAAAAACACACAGATGTATCTGTAGTGTGTCCGAATCCATGGTCCACACAGTAATTTCAGTAATATCTCCATTCGAGATTTTCAAGCTGCCAAGAAATAAGAATCCTCAAGATCCGGACATCATCCTGCTCCACCTCATTACGTTCATTCATAGGTAAATATTTAAACTGCACTAAGACCCACCCAATTCCTGTATACTCAGTGCAGCTTTGTGAAACGGGTTACACACCAACTGAAACATAGGTAAACTTAGATAATGTAATGTAATGTAATAAAAATGTAGCAAGTTCACAAAGAGATACGCTACACTTCAGATACGAGACCTTTGTATAATCAAACAAATGAGGTTGTGCAGCGTGTAATGTTCATGACGAATCAGCTCTGTTTCATTCAAAATAGTTTATTGCTATCATGCAGGAGTGCCATAAAAGTATAGACCATCACAGAAGATGCAAAAGTATTTTTTTTTCTCTGTACAAATATACTGTGTGTTTTCATAAATAGAAGCCCAAAATAAAGTGTTTCATTTCACTTCATTTGGGGGCGCGGGGAGGAAAGCTGAATCACACTTTTAACCCAATATAGGGTTTGTAACAACAGTTGACATGCATCAACATTACAGTGCATTATACTGGGAGCAGATGGACACGCAAACACCACACACCCACACGCACACTCACACATTCTGATGGCATTATCCATTTACAGCCCGGTCGTGCAAAAGAGGTACAAATGACACTTCAAAAAAGTACCAGGAGGAAATTGATACATATTCTTAACTGGTTTCTAAAGTAAACATTTATACATGTACTTATATACACAAACCACCTGTTACATCATGAGGCTAGGGGAGGCCGAATGCGTCTTTTGGTTGTTCAATGGTGAGGAACTGCACAAGCGTCCCTTCTACTTCAGTTATCACCCACAACTACTGATGCATAGTTCATTGTTCAAACGAAGCTGCCAAAATTAAAAAGGGCACAATGTTCTTTGTTGTGGTAAACAGAAGATAAGAGTTACCTGTGAACACACGGAGGATACTGTTACAGCTTTGATATGCTCGGACATTCGGAGTATACATTACATACCGTCTGTAACGATCACGTGGTTTGGTGTAAAAAGAGCTCAAAAGGGCCAAACGCGCTACAAATACAAAGGCCTCTGACTGAAACAGTAAACTGGCATTTTGATCATTTCCTGCTTTGATAAATCGTTGAGCTAAATCATCCACGGGTTATGAAGTTGTTGCCACTTTCTAATACAGAGAAAATGATTTTTGCTTGTACCTATAGCCCTTACCAGCACACATTCCCTAACTGACAAACTGCTGAGAAGTTTTTTTTCAATGTCCACCTAAATCATAATTAAAACAGAAACAATAAGATGAAGGAGAGCAGGAGCCAAAATACAAGATAAACCTGCCACCCATTCTTCTAATTTATCATGAGTGGAAAATATTGGATCTCGTTTATCCAATACATAATTCTTTGTCATTTAAAAACAAACAAACAATTAATGTCCTGAATATATATGTTGCTTTCTGTGGTAAATAGCCTACTGTACACTTTCTCCACAGTACATTCTCATTTGGTAATTATATGACAACATTTTGGGTATTTTCAGAATGTTACGTTAAACATTTTGGTGTTGTTGCGTTTGGTAACCCTTATGCTTAAAAATAAAATTATATTAACGCATGTCAAGATCTTCAAACAATGTCAATGATTAAATTCTGGACATTTCAGTAGAACACTTTCCTCTAATGGTCACATGATTTACCTTTTGTCAAACTCTTCTGTACATGATGATGTCATTCAGGTTGCAAATTATGATTTAGCCTTTTTAATCTACACAGTATTTCACTACAGTCAAACCAAGTAGCTACTATTGCGGTGCTGGAAATACACATTTTTGACAACCAAAAGTGACATCGGTCACAAATAAAACAGCCAGAGCTTTCTATTGCTCTGTTTCGAGATCCTCTGAATGTTTGTCGTTTGTTCGGCCAAGAAGATGATGACAAAAGACAAAACCTTGCAACCATCAATAAAAACTCTGTACTCAGTGGAAATAAGGAGTGTGCATTCACTTTGGAGCTGTAGGGTAGGTGGTTAGGTAGTAGTAAAATAAACATCAAGTGTCGTCTATGCAGCTTAACGACAAGGATCAAGCAAACACTAAGAGCATTCGAGCATCAATCAAACAAAATTGAAGACATGCAAAATGTTATAGATTGTAGAAAAAAGAAAAAACAACAACTGGGAGACATGTTTCCCTTTCGGACTGGCACAATTTCCTGCAGAATAAATAATACTTTACATTCCAATATACAAATCTACCCATTCCCCACATATTCATCCATGACCAAATAAGCAGATCACATTGAACTGCTTGCTTCCACAGTCCAGTTTCTCAAAGTAGGTGTTGCACCTGCAAAAAGATGCAATGGCAAAAACCTGCGCCATAATTTAGCCATTAATGAAACCAATAAGCTTTTTTTTTCTTGCTTTTTTTTCCAAAAACAGACCAGAGGAATACAGTCAAACAGCTCTGATAGCCTGTTCATGTAGCCCTTATTTCCTCTGTTTCTTGAAGATCTTGAAGGTGTGTTTCTTGCGACTGGCAGTGGAATCTGTGTCTTCTCCCGTAGAGCCACTGTCCTCCTCCAACGGGCTTTTCTTGGAGGACAGCTGTGGGATGCGGGTGCTGCTCTTCGCGCCCACGGCCCCTGGTTGCCCTCCTCCTATAGGTGATGGTGTGTCTGGTTCAGTGGAATTGGGGCTCAGGGAGCGTGAAGATTCTGACAGGCTGTTGATCTCTCCCAGGCTCGGTGACTTCTCCATCCCGTACACGTTCTTCATGAGTATGGGACTGTCAGGGATAGACTCTCCGGGGCTGATTTCGTGAATGCGGTTCCCTCCGTTGGGGGTGTGAGCATGCAGGGAGGCCGCATCATCTGCACGACTGGAGAGGCCATGTATGAGAGAGGTGGGCTTGATTAGGTGACCTTTGGAGCTGTAGGCAGCTAGCCGATCACCGACTTGGGAGAGGGACAGGGAGGAGTCGGAATCAGAGCGATTTAGGTCCCTATGGGGGAAAAAAAAACACAAGTTAGGTGAGAAAAATCAACAGTTTAAAGTTAAAGCCTTGCATGCTGGGGTTTATCTATACTACGCCTGTACAAGCTGGGTGCAGCCTGGACACTGGAACTCCACACTTGTTAGTTGAGCAGCCAAAGAACACCATGAACACTGAGGCCATGTCCATACATGTACGGATATTTTTCTCAACAAATAATTTCCTGTAGGTTTTTAAAAAAAAACCCTGTTCAAATTGGCAAAAGCTTCTACATTAATAACTTCAAACATCAGAGAAGCACATTCTGTGATTGTTTTAGATGTATTTTGACACATTTTCATGTCAGTGTTTTAGCGACCTTAAAACAATGTTTGTCTGAGCAAGAGGCCAAACAAAAAGGAAAATTATTGTTTTGCATAATGTCTATCTTTGTAGACAAAGGCCTGAGAGGTTGAGAGATAGAAATGCATAGATTCAGTGATGTCTCATCTGCTGCAATGACATGAAAGCACATTAATAGAAGAAATGAAAACCGTAGAAAGCATGATAACATGAAATTGTAGGAAATTGATGTACAGAAGTAGGTGCCTGGACTATGATAGATGTAGATAAAAATGATGCAGGTGGAAAAAAAGAACACCCACGCACATGCGGTGTGTGTGGACAAGTGGAAAAAGATGGGTACCCAAAGCTGTCGCTGCGTGAGGAGTGTGCTTTGGAGACATCTGTGAAGGTGAAATCAGGAATGGGATCCATGGGCTGGAACGAAGTGTGATGTATATGGGAGGAATGAGGGGCTACAGCACCATCCACAGAACTGGACAAGCAGGAGGAAGAGGAGGAAAAGGAGGAAGGGGGCTGAGGGTTTAAGGTGGAGGCACAGATGATGGAGGGGTGGGACACGGCCGAAGAAAGAGGGGGCAGAGGAAGAAAATCGAGCTGCCCAAACGACTGGCTGCGTGACTGTCTGAGGGGAGCCCTAGACCTGCATGGGTGTGGGGTTCCCTCTCCCTGCTGCCCAGCCAACAGGCAGCCCTCTACCAACCTCTGGGAGCCCATGGCCAGCTGGGGGTCGATGTGGCGTTGGCGCAAGGACATCATACTGGGAGCTGTGGGCACAAAACGACAGCATAATCAAGGACCACTTATGATATAGTGTGACGGACAAGGGGGGACCAAGCGGGAGATTAGTGGAAAGATAGGTGCTGGGATACGCTTCTCTTGAGTTTAACTGACTTAAGACTTGTGCAACCATTTAAGACTCAAAGATCACTATAACGAATTTAGCCTTTATGCAGCACACTATTATAGCAATATGAGAAAATCCCAACGCGCCTGTTTAATCTCTCCTTCAAGGAAATATATGAAAACAAAAACTGCGATTGTGTGTTACCAACTACAGTATTTTTTAAATATATTAAACAATCAGCCTATTGAGAATAAATTGACAAATCACAAAGCAGGGGTGCAGTGGGTGGCGACAAGATTTAGGGGGGAGCAAATGCTGCAAGCAAGCAACTAATGTGAGGTCAGGCGTGTTTTTAGACGAAGCAAGGAGTAGTTTTCCCCTTCAGCTGTGACCATCTGCGGCGTACTGTCTGATTAAAAAGTATTATAGCGCTGTGTAGCTTTGAGTCATGGGGAGGGACAGGGGTGTCAAACTGAAGACTGAACTGGGGCATGAATAAATGGCCAACCAGGATATTTCCACATGGGCTGATAGTTTGAACCGACGGACCACAGGTCACTGGCTCGCCGTTCCAACAGCAGTGTGCCATCTGTAGTTAGGCCAATGAGACAGCAGTGGAAGCCAAATGCCAAAAAGATGGTGGTGGGGGAAGAGGAGAGTGAGATAGGGAGTGCAATTAATGTTGATTAAAAGACTTACTCACTATTGCAGCTGGAAAAGGATTCTGTAGTACAAGTTTCACCTGCCATTGGTCAAATCCAAACCTAACGTGTCAATTTTTGTCACAGGAAGTCAAATAAAGAGCCTATAACAACATGGCTACAAAGACTTATGTTGAGAATTATATTGGTTTTCTTGAGGAAATAAAAATGTTTAGATGTGTTTTCCCAAGGATTCAGTAATGAAAACAATTACAATTTTTACACAAAGATTTTCAGATAAATGACGGCCAGCTTTTGTGTTTTGTTTTGTGTCTCACATTCAACATAAAGAATAATTTTAAATTAAATTATAGCATGTTTCCTTTGGCTGCAGCTGACTGACCAAAAAACAGATTCAAAATGGTCTGTAGCACAGATTTGGACACAACTACTAGAAATAGGTCAGCACAAGAAACTTGTTCTCATTAGAAAGTATATTTTTCTCAACAGTTCAATTTCCAGAAGAAAGACACAGAAGTCTTCAGTCTTTATAATCGACTGAGAGTCAAGTAAGCACTTATATCCAAAACCAACATGAAGGCATTTAACTGAACTTGGATGTCAAAACAAAGAGACAACAATGTGAATTTACACAGTACACATTGGACAAATATAAAACAACAGTCATTCAATCACAAACATGTGTGCCCCTCCCCATCTACATCACCAGGGAGGCCACAATGACAAATCCAGGTAAATGTTGCATGAAAGGTCCAAATTCTCATGAGGACTGATTTTTGGATTTCCCAAGCAGGGTCTTGGAGTGTTTAGGGGTTCGTTTGCTAATCCCCACTGAATGGCCGACAGATTCGGATGAACTCTTACATTGCAGAGTTCCAGGGACGATATCCTCTTCCAAGTCGTCCATATCATCGGTCATGATGAAGTGTTGAGGTGTGGCTCTGCCGCCCATGAAGGTGGCATCGAGGTTGAGGGATGAGGCCAGAGAAGGGAGGCCTGGGTTATTGACAATGGTAAAACCTGTGAGGTACTCGATTTGCTGCCAGCGATTAAGCCTCTCCCGCAAAGCAGCCGTCACCTCACCCAGAGCTTGTCTACGAAAGGTGAAGAAAAAGAAGGAAAAGTCTAAATGAAGAGTAACTTCTTATTAACACTGTCTGAAGATCCACAAAGGACTGGATTTATAACTGTTTCAAAAAAGTCGAGACGCTGTGTAAAATGTAAATAGAAAAACAGAATGTGATGATTTGCAAAACATTGAAACCCCATATTTTAAAATGAGAAATTTCATTGTTTTTAAAAAAATTATATGCCCATTTTGAATTTGATGCCAGCAACACAAAATGTTGGGACAGTGGCACAAAAGACTGGAAAAGTTGTGAAACCCAAAAAGAAAACACCTGGTGGAACATCTCAAAATTAATGAGGTTAGCTGGCAACAGATTGGGTCTAAAAAGGGCATCCCAGAGAGGTGGGGTCTTTCTGAGGTAAAGATGGGGAGGGGTGCTAAACTGGCCTGCCTGCAGTCCGGACTCGTCACCTATTGAAAATGTTCGGTGCATTATGAAACGTAATTGTCGTATTGACAAAGGAGACTCGGAACTGTTGAGCAGTTGAAAATCCTACATCAGGCAAGAATGGGAAAACATTCCACTTTCAAAATGACAGCAGTTCGTCTCCTCAGTTCCCAAACACTTACAAGAAGAGGTGATGCAACACAGTGGTAAACATGACCCTGTCCCAACTTTTTTGAAACGAGTTGCTGGCATCAAATTCTAAATGAGGACACCAAATTTTCAAAATCAATTACATTTTTCTGTTTAACATTCAAAATGTTGTCTTTGTGCTATTTTCAATTATATATGGGTTTTCAATGATTTGCAGACGGGGTTATATCTCTCTTTGGGACGTTGGGTAATTTCTAACCTTGTGCTGGTCAGTGATTTAATTTCATATTTCTGAGAACTCCCTCTATAATTTAATCATTTAATTCAAACTACTGAGGACCGCAGAGAATATTTTATTCCATTTTTTATTTACCAATGAAATGCTGCTTTGACCAGTCAAGTCTTACAGGAGTAGCATCCAATTACAACCTCTGACTTACTTTGCTGCCAGTATTTTGTGGTCTACATCATCCAGCGAGGAGCTGTGAGCCACATGGAAAGTCCCAAAAAGAGTGTTCCTCTTTTTCTTTATCTTCTCTGCCTGTGAAAAAAGACCAAACATTTATCTCTGCTTGTTTCACAAGACCATACTTTTGCATAATTAATGAGGCTGCCTTAATTTTGACTTTAAGGCTTGTCTCAAATCGAGGATCTCTTGTGTATCTTGTTAAATAGTTACTTTAAATACAATTTCCTGTGATCAAGGCAAAAAAAAAGAAAAGAAGAAGCCTTAACCTGCATTTATGACGTGCACCTTTAGGTTTTTACATGCATACCCCTTCTTTGGCCACCAGGAGTTGGCGTTCAGCATTTTGCTTCTTGATGTTGTAGTACTGCACTTCCACCTCATGGGTGAGCTGCAGCCACTTCTGGAGAGACCCTGGAGGGGACCAGCTACTTCGAGACTCCAACTCCTTCTCTGCTTTCTTCAATGCCATGCGAACCTGCAACAAAGTAGGTGACAAATGAAAACAACACAGTCATACACTTAGCAATTTCGGATTTCTTTTTCTTTTCTTTTTTATTGGAGAAATGTGAAAGTTTTGTGTAATAAGTTTAGGTGTAATAATTTTTTGGATTCCAAAAAACTATGGATGCTGTGTAAATCATGAATTAAACAAAATGTGAGAATTTGCTTTCCTTTATCAAATATATACAACTGAGAACAGGACAAATAAAATATTCCTTGTACTGTTTTTGTTAAATATATATTCATATTTACATCATTAACTTAATTGATTTTGGTGAATATATGTTTATATATATGCGACACGTTTCAAAGCAGTTGGGACAGGGGGCAACGAAAGACTGCTCAAAATGGAATGCTCAAAAAGCACCTGTCTGGAACATTCCACAGATAAACAGGTTAATTAGTAACAGATGATAGAGTGGCATGAAAGGGCTACCCTGCAAAGGTTCAGTCATTCACAACCAAGGCTTATAACAGTTCATTGGCAAATCATTGCATTTGTTTTACTTTCGTTTTACACTGCATCCAAATGTTTTGACAAAATGAAAAGTTATGAATGTGATATTTTCTTTTAAAGTACTAAATTACTCATTTGATTTTCAGCAGCAGACACACAATTTGTAGAAAAATAGTTACGCAAATAGTTTAGGAGTGTTTAAATTTGTGTGCAAATAAGTGGTGACTGGAATCGCCACTTGAATCCCTTTTGCAGGTACCTGCTCCAGCTCTTCTTCAGCGTACTTTTGGCGACTCAGTTCATTCTCTGTGCCCTCACGTAGCTCCCTCAGGCGTTGGGCCTCCTGTTTGGCTGCGTTGATCTCATCCCGCAGCTTCTGCTCCAGGTTCACCTTCTCCACTTCCACTGTCCGGTGCTCCTCCTGGGCGATCTGCAGCCTGAGAACAATAAAACGCACACCACAAAAAAAATGTATTTTTCAACACCGACTGTTAAATGGAAACAAAGAAATATAACATGGCTGGTGCCACTGTTATTTTCGATGGGCAGGCGTGACGTGCAAGCATGCGAGTGCCATGTATGTGCGGAGTGTAAGAATTGCATCAGCCAAGCACAACCGGAAGCTATGACTAACACATAGACAGCAAAAAGTCATGGTCAGCTGCTCGGAAGCTTACAATGAACTGACATCAGAGGGAGCAACAGCTGGCAGTGAGTGACTTCAGAACAGTGCAGTGTGGTACCCAACGCTCCTGTAGTATCCAGACCACGTGTTGGTTTGTATGTCAGCTATTTTTATACTAACCTCTTAAACAAATTCTATACGAGGGGGTTGCCACCCATGACATAATTATTTGTGCTTTGACACACACCATTTGAAATATACAGTACTGCAATCTGCTCTAATCTTGAAGGTCTTGAGTCTCAATATTTAATACGGATGCTTGTGAAACGACAAAAACTACACCTAATTAATACCAGCTTTTAATCTCAAAAGAATCGAATTGCAGGAAGCAGTACCATATTTCAGTCACAAGGTGGAAGCACTGCCCTCCTGTCAGTCTGAACGGAACAGCAGAACGAGCAGAGAAATGAAAGGCGATCCACAGAGCTGGCTATGGAAAATGTGGGTGGTGGGCAGTCCTGTTTAATGCTTTCGACCCTGACCTCTACCGTTCTCTAGCTAAGATACGAAAGCAGATCTGCAATACCCAGAGAGATGACACCAAATGCTGTTTCAACTGACTCGCATTGCAGGGCTCACAGGCCACAGACACACGGTCTCTAGATCACACCGTTTCAGGGAAAAGGTCAATAATACTGAACAAGTTTTAATGCATTAATGTTTAATATTCAGGTTTCTGACCTAAATAACACTGATTTGTGTGATAAGAAAACCAATTCCTTGGAGACTGTCATGTGATGTGGTAACAATGTTGTGCCTGTTGCCAATAGTTTTCCAGGATGACTGTCTGCACACCGCACCCCGATCCAAATGTGGGCGAATTAGCACTAGAGCTGACATGTTAAGCAGGCGTGCTTAACACCATATCCCAACGGTGAGGCAGAGGCTGGTTGTCAGACAGTGTTTAAAAGGCACCCAGGAAATCCAGCTCCGGTCAAAGTCTCCTCCCACTGTCTCCCAACAGGGAAGCCGAGGCTGGGCCAGGCTACTTGATACCACCACGGGATCCGCTTAAAGGTATGGACGGAGAGCAGCTGGCAGCAGGGATCAGGAAGAAACGGCAAGGCTATAGACAGAGGACATACACCCCCCCTTCCTCCTCTCTCTCTCTGCTTCAAAAACACGTACCGTCTCTTCTTGCAAGTCACACAGACGTACAATATAATACAATGTACGGCTCCCACGGCCACAGTTCTTAGCTTCAACACATTTAAGGGAATCTGATACAGAGCAATTCAAAGCTTAAATCCAACTCTGGTATGTATGAGGATCACAGTCATCTGCTTTTGGCAGGCGATATATAGGCAAGCTTGACTGGTTTCTGCTTAACATGGTTTGATTATGCATAAACAACATTAACACACAAGGTACAAAAAAAAATCCTCCATAAATGAATCTTTGAAATGATCATGCTTTATTCTACTTTACTCTCCTTTATAGCAAGCATAATTAGTTTGCCCGTCCTCTCTCTTAGCTCCTACCCACCACAGATTAGATTACAATTCTATTTATTTGGAGCACATTAATTAAGGTTGTGTTGAATGAATGTAATGCAGGATGGATCATGAGATATAGGGCAATGTCTGCACTAGTCAAAAGAAACCTTGAACAAATTATTACAATCAGCCAAAAATAAATAAATCTGAGCTGAACCCAAAGTTGGCAGTGGCAGGTGGGTGTCACAACTATCACAACAAGTATAAAGCGACACAGGCAACACACAAACACACACTGACCTGGCAGTCCATCAGAGGAACATAGTTTGACCTCAATGGTTTGTCCCCATTGGAGCAGTCAAAGGCTCTTTTGGTTGGTATTCAACAGGCAAATCCTTCAAAAATACTTTCAGATACCTTGTTGTCCACTAAAGAACTGCACCTCACATATATTATATAAAATACACATACGCAGCAGCCATAACAGAGACGCTACAGTGTAATATGATGACAGAAACGGGAAGTAACCCCATTAAGTCTCGTCTTTTCCATCCGTTTGATGTTAATGAGGGAATAATGTCTCATGTTTCAAACTGTGTTTCCTAAACAGTCGGATGATACAAAAGCATCTTATGTGGGCAGGAAGAGTAGTGCCGAAATCTCAGCAAACAGCTCATCTCCCCGTGGTTAATGTCCCTTAGCAGGAATGTTATGCATAACACAGGAATGTTGTGCAGTCATGCGGCATTGCCTGCCACTGCCTCCATACTCTGGCCAGTGAATGGGGCTGAGTTATACCTTGTTTTTAAAACACTGCATCCTCAGAGGCTAAAGGCTAAACACTTCCCATTTCAGTCACTCCATTAGCTTCCCTTCACCATCAACCTCAGGTCAACTTTAGCCTTGAATAGGATTTCAAAAAACGGACAGATTTTGATGAAATATGTCGTGGCCATTAATTGTCCACATATATTAACCCTTGTTCTGTCATTGCCACACAATCTCACATTATGCTCACACTGACCATTTAACTGTCAGATTATACACTTATTTTTTTTCTCTCTCAAACGCTAAACTGTTTCATAGGCAGCGTGCATTTAGTGGTAACTTCATGACAAACCAGCGGGTGTCCATTGCATTCCCAGCAATAATAAAATAAACACTAGGACAAAGAATTCTCTCACACCGCTTCTCAATCATACTTCACATTTCAAAATCAACTGGATTGCGATGCATTTGTGGTCTAGAATAATGTAGCTTCAATGAAGACAATCTACTTCTAATCAGCCACTTTTCCTACCAAGTTCTGCCCAAGTCCAAGTCACATGGTTTAATCAGAAATACTTAGAATCACAGATGAAAAATATCAAATGTGACTTGAGACAATTTTATGGCACTATCTGTGCACTTAAGCACCTTATCCTTTTAAATGTTTTTTTTAAAACTGACCAGATATGAATCTGTGCTTCAGTATCCTTAAAAGGAATAAGATGAGACATACTGCACACTTCAAAGCACATTCTGACTATTCCCTCAAGTATTAACAGGACCAGAATAGTAAGATTTCTCTTATAACCCACTTGTGATACTGCAAATTGGTAGCAATGGCCTAATGACTCTTAGACCAGAACACGGCAGGTGTCAGCATGAACACGAGTTCAATCTCAGAACAAGGTGTATGTGATATGGCACACACAACATTTACAAGCTTTGTTTAATAATATCTGAACTGTGAGGTTCAATGGTCACCCATCGATTCATTTTCTTGGACAAATGAAGTAAAAGAACGAAGAAGTCTGTATTGATGCATTTCCTCTCTAGTCATAGAAATTAATCATTGAAGAAAACACTCATGCATCAATACAACATGCAATTCAGAAACCAAACAGAAGGCTTCCCCTGCTCAACATAATTTAAAGGGCAATATCGTCAAGAGGATCCAGTATAAAAGAAGTTAAATTTGAAATTGAAAGAAGTTTCTAAACCTGTCACAATGATAAGTTTGAGCGGTAGCGGTTCGGCAGGTGGATGATTTATGTGTACAGTACATGCAGATTTAAAGAACAAGCACAAGACTAGTTTAATGGCCAACCCAGTTAGCACCAGGCACTAAATGTCAACAATCAAAAACACTCATTAAGACCCCTTGACCCTCATGACAGTTGTCATGAACATGGTTATAACAGCGGTCAGTCCTAAAGTGGTATTGTCCAATAAAGACACTGTCATCTAGTTATCCAACTCATAAGCCCCATTCACAGACCACTTTTAAGGTGGGACTTGTGCACTTTCATTCCATCCCCGATGTTCTGTGTGAATGCAGTGAAGGCACTAATGAGGTATCTGTTTGTTCCGCCTCTATGATGGACGCAGAGGTAATAACGGCGCCGAAACACACATCGAGCGATGGAAAAGGCAGGGTGGGGGCTGTGACGTTTTCGATGACTTATTATGAGTGCGGCCCAAACCGGAAGACTGAGTGAGCAGCCAGCAGCAGTTAGCAGCTAACTCGTAGAAGAAGAAAATCTGCCAAAAATGTCTTCAAATTGGGGAGACGGCACAACGTGTGGGAGCTCCTTATCGAGCAAGCAATTAAGAGGAAGAGATCAACCGTCATGTAACAGGGAAGATGAAACGTTTTTTTGGCATGCTAATCCATTCTTCACAAAGTGCCAGACGTCACACTAGACCCTGGCGCTGCAGTGTTACACATCACGCTTCCTGTGCTCGCAGAACGCCAGCAGGCTATTTAAAAATCACACACTGGAGTTGTTGGCGTTGTTCCACCACTGTTGCGCGATCTCTGTGTCAAAAAAAGGCTATAGTTTGTTGGTTATTCACTTAGTTGATATCAATCACGGTTGTTAAACACTGAAGTTCACAGCAGAATGTTGCAGCATCAGGGCAGAGAGAAATCTTTTGTTGTTTTTTTCCCCCTCATTTGAAGCTAACAACTCATTAAGTCAATGATCAAATTAATCAAATGAATTTGAGAGGAATAACTCGATAGACACGCGTTTTAAGTCTACATTGTCGACAAGACGGTGAGCATTAACATGTCTGTGTGATGTCCACAAGTTCTAATATGAAGTGTGTTTTATGTGGAAATAGAAAACTAGTAGTGTGTGTGTGTGCACAATACAGTACTTGTAGAGTATACACGCTTGTTGTGTGGGTGGTGGGGAAAAACCCTCACTTCTGTTGCAGGTCATGCAGACTCTGTTCAGCTCTCTGCAGCCCCTCCAGGTCTTTCATCATCTTCTTCATGTGGTCCTTCGAGTAGCGGTTCTGGATGTAGGCAAACCAGCAGCCACCCATGCCTATGACTATTGACACTACCAGCATGAAGTCCTTCAAGTGGTTATGTCTATTCACTGATAGAAAGAGAAACACAAAGACAAGAGGTTACATTTTAGCGAGGTGACAAACATCAAATCAATATTTTTTACTAGACAGTAAACATCAAGATCATGACATTAGGAGCTCTTACAATGATGAGCTAGCTTCACAGAGCTTGTGCTTGAATGTAGCCTTGTTATACTGGAAGTGTTGCGGTTTGACACAAATAGAAGTCAGCAGCACAAGCTCAGATTGGGGTTAGAGGGGCCTAGCACAAAAGACTGTGATAAAGCCAGCTTAATAGAGCCTACAGTATTTCAGTCTGGCAACCAAAGCAAACAAAGATGCACAGAAAACCAAACAATGGCGTATATAACATTTTGATAGCCATAAGTGGCTGTATATCAAATCCTTGAGGTTAACTAAGTAAGCATGTTGTCACTGGTATTCAAAAAAGTCATGGCAGCTAGAAGACAGCTTTTCCATTTGTTAAAAGCCTTTGACGAGATTGACTTTGAGTGAGGATAACTTTCACAAAGGCCATCTTAACATCAAATGCAAGATCCAGTTTGGGTTTGATAAAGGAACTGTGTGTCGTGTGATGAGTCATAAGAGCATTGACAAAGTGCCTGAATTTCAGCCTTGCGAGATACACAATGAGGCAACGTTTTCTTGCAAAACCTGCAAAGGGGGTGTGGGGAAAGCGATGTCACATGCATGACTTCTACTTTCTGGAATGGGACAAGGAGGAAGTAAAATTAGCAGTAAAAGAAATACAAGCTTGTCTCTTTTTATATATAATCAGAAGCACAATACACCTGAATCATTGTTCTTTGCTAACACATTCCTGTGGCACTGACTGCTATTGACATAGAGCCAAGTCAAATAACACCATGAATCCAAACAATTTCACCCCGCAGCACACTTCTTTTCACACTGGTAAACAGTCTCTTAGCTTGTGTTGAATGATCTTTCAGGAGGCCTGTGTCTATTCATGTGGACTTGTTTATAAAGTCCAGAACAAATAGAGGTTGATAAGCATCCGAGGATCCTGGACTAGCTGTGCCTGCTATTGTGTCAAAGCATGGACCAGAACCGAGAAACGGAAGAATCACCCGCCTGCTGTAAGTCACTGCTCCTGTCTTCTCTCATTTCTACTTAATATAGAAACAAATGCCACAAAGAGGATTCAGCTACATGTGATAGACCTGATACATACAGATCATTACCTCTTAACCACTTAAAACACGTGATAATTAACTGAAATGCATGAGAGCTTAAAATCAAACACTGTGCATTATCTCTGAGATGGTCTACAATGCCTTCCTTATGCTGCTGTGCTGCTGGCCTCTATCTATTGCTTTGCAACACTACCTGTCAGAAACAGGAAACACTGGTTGCCTTCTGTCATTACAATATGCAAGTAGCATTTTACATTGACCTGTACAACCACTACATCCATTGCCTTTCAGAAATACTAACAAGACAGCATAAAGTGACATATAATTAACCACAACACTGGACCCATATGTGGTTGGGTTCATTATTACACAACTGTCCAACGAGTTAGCACCAACCCGCTGTGAGATGTGTCTGAAAAACGCTGCTGCTATATAATGGTGTGACTATTAGTGGGGACGCCCCCCTTTGAGAGGCTGTCAAAGCCAACTGTCAAAGCTCACTCATGTCTTCCGTCAGGTGTGACTCAGACAAAACAGGTCCACAATGACACATGCCAGACACAGACCACTACACACCGCAAACATCTGCTGTATGTGGTACATCACATTATCCACTCCTTATTCATTAATGATTACATAAATCTGCTCTGATCAGCACTCTTCTTCCAAGTGTGCAACCTTCTGCTTCAAACGGCACGGCACTTCGCAATTAATATGTGGTGTGTTTTAAAACATCATCCAGACTTTCCCTGACTTTCTATGGCAAACGCCGCCACTCAGATGTCCAACTCCAACTAAGCTTGAAACGATGAGCATGTTTTTAATGAAACAAAAATGTGGCTTTTTTCCCCCACCCATTTTCCGAAGAGGAATGACAGCTGAGACACACCCCCCCCCCAATCCACCGAGATGTTATATGACCCAGCAAAATTAAAAAAAAGAAAGAAATGAGAGAGAAGATCCTTATAAATAAGGACGTGCTTTATAACAGGGTGGTGCATCTGGAATACAGAGCAGTGTGTTGTAACCCTCAGCTCATTTCCTCAGTCGTGGAAACTGACACGGGACTTTACTGAACCACAAAAGATGGGCCAACAAAAGTGAATAAATGAGTAAAGAGAGTAGATGATCAAGTTACTAAATAAGTAAATAATGTAAATGACACCTGACCACATACCACAGGGACAAAGTGCTGATGAGTCATGAGTTGAATAATGGTAGGTTGTTAATATGAAATAAAAACTGCCTACAGGAGTCTGACAGTAACACTCTTCCAATTCAGAAACCATTTAAAAAATCCTTGGCCCATTGCCAAACTTTGATGGGTCAAAGACAACAATAGTGGGTTTTTAGTTTTGAGATATCTTGCTTGTTAGATAGAAAAGAGAAAAGACTGGGACTGAAATCTAAACCTTCACTGAGGGGTAATGAAACGGAACCTTTATTCTCATCTCTCGTCAGGGGAAGCCTTCTGAACCCAGCACTGATGTTTTATGAATGAGAGTATATGGAACTGGAAAAGAAGAACGTCACATACTCAGTGGTGCTCCAAACAGTACAGTGTCCAAAGATTTAAGCTGCAACTTTTGCACGTGGCTGCGGTCCAGAATCTTCAGTATGGAGAGCGACAGGGTGGTGTTCTTTATGGCGAGCCTGAAAGAGAACAGACACACATGCTCGTTTTGCAAGAACAAGGAAGGGAGAGCAAAGGGGTGCGGTCCATTTTGAGCCATATATAACGCTGACTGCTTAGAAATCTTCCAAATGCAACCAAATGGATTCGAAACACTAATAGTTATTTGATACACTAATTGTGCCATCTTGACAAAGACTTGAACCCTTTCATTGAAGCCAAACATGGGTAACTATAATAACTCTAATAAAACTGGCAGACAGGCATTAAAATAAAATATCAGCATTGGCCCGGAATGAACATTTCTGTTGATTATAATAAAGATGTTGCGTTACTTATGCACACACGAGCCCTTGATGCAGTTTCCTTATTTTGTCCAGTGAACATTTACATTTGGAAAAGCATCATATGAATGCATCCGTCAGTGGACCGTCATGATAAGAGTAGCCAAAACAATATGCTAATTCCTCTACATGAGAGACATGACGTTCTCTCCAATGAGGTGGAAAAGATATGTGCGCACAGTATATCGGTGCCAGCACGTGGGATATTACCAAAAATCCAATACCATGTATCCCTAATAAAATTGAGACTGATTGATCAGAATAAGGGGTGAAATGGCTTATAAAGAGGGGGTTGTAAATTGATTTTTAATTCCTGGCACTGAAGAAAATGCATCAATATTATGACTGAACTGTATAGCTCATGTCTCGTGTTCAACGTTATGTCATTAAATATGATAAAGTACATTGAAGTATTACTACCCTTGCATAAACCTCGACAATGTTTCGGTCGAGCTTATAGATGTATTAGGAAAAAAAAGTCATGACATCCTTTACCTTGGCATGGCACTTCCATTAAAGTTCATTTTGCGAAATGCCTCCACGTATTGTGGCAATTCCACATAAGTGATGAGCCACTCAACCACTTCATCCACGGTCCAATTATACACTAAAAGGAGAGGAGAAAATACAACAGTGAAACTCATCAATTGTCATTCATCTAATACCTGCAGAATTCAGTACTGACAACATTAGATGGTTAAAATACATCAGCATCACATGAGGTGCAGTCAGAACGCATCGATGTTTTTCCTTGTTCTATCTTCTTTCAACATTTTATTTTTAAATGAAACAATAATGGCGTGCTCATTCAGCCGACTTCATCTGTGTTCAGATCTTTACCGAGTAAATAACGTACTAAGAAACCTGTAGCTCATTTCAGAAAAATACACTAGCAGTGATCCAAAGCATTACAAAAAAGGAGTTTTCAAAGGGACCCAAGCATTCAATCAGCTGACCTCAGTCCAACTGATCACATGTTTCACTTGCATAAGAACAGTCTGAGAGCAAAAAAACAAACAAACATGCAAATTGCAGGTTGTACATGGTTGCAATGTGGGCCAAGCAAAAGATCCCTAGTGAAGATTTTGACGATCTGCTGACGTCTATGGGTCGTAGACTTAAACATTGATTACAAAAAAATCTATAACATTAAATGTGATGACTGTAGTAAAGGCTGACATGTCTGTCCACCTCAACGGCCTTTTCTACCGACACAGTTGACCTGAAATGAATATAAAATCAGCACTAACTTTACAGGCAGTTGGGTGTTTGATTTTGTAAATCTAATGTACACAGCAAACACAACAACGTGCCTCTATCATAACGCTTTTTAACTGCACTGTATACACAGCTTGACACACGACCATTTGCAACATATCCTGAATGATCTATGAGGTATCCTATCGCATAAAATGCACTGGGTTGTCCACAGTAGTAACTGAGAGGAAATACACTCCCCAGCTGCAGGCTAACGGTCAACATTGTGGTGGTGTTTGTGTCAATATGTTGCTTTCTTGGAACAGTAAAGCACCAACGCATCATCAAGGAACCGCAATGCAAGGTACGTCACTAATGTGAACAAGAAAGCGAGATGCAACGGCGTAAATTGCCCTGAGAAGCCAGATGCAGCTCCTGAATAGTCCTCTCATAGAGTACATGATCACCCGGCTGTAGAGGAGGAGGAGGTGAGAGAATGGATGTTAACTTTGTGCTGACAGATTCAATGATGTCTGCTCTGTCACTGGCAGGAGCTGATAACTGGGGCTGCACTTTGCTTGACAGGCCATCTACTCAACTGCCTTCCTCTTTGTTGGGCGATTGACCAGACCAAGTGGGTGTGATATGGGACCCACGCCCTTTGAGACACACGGAAATAACATAATCCTTCATTTATCCGCTATTTAAAAACACTGCTGTCCAGACTGACAAAGTCAGGATGTAGTGGTTTGTTAAAAAAATTTAAAAAAAATAATATCGACACCACAATAGAATGTCAGTATGGGCAGAGCAGTGTGGACCATAGTGTGAAGAATAAGATTAACACTCTGCAACTCTTATAAATACACAAAAGCATCTGAAACAAAGGAGGTCTGTTTGTTCAGTCACTGCTGCCATCAGGGGGAAAACGGTGCAGTACCTTCAGAGCCCTTCCATGCGTTCCACAAGTCCTCCACGCTGATGAACTGGTCATCACCGTGAAAGCTGTTATGCTTGGCCTTTGGGTCATGGTAGTTTAGATCTTCTCTCAGGAACTGTCAGATTACAAGGACATTTGCAGTGGTTATAGAGAATCTATCTTGCACACGTGTTCACTCACAAAGACCTCAAATCTTACAAATTGTCTTCCAATACAAAACTGCATTTTTAGCTCTATGAGACAATTTCTTTGCCTCGCTTGGCCAATGCCGCAATGTAGACATGCGTCCAACACTTAACCCCCTTTAAACCGCAACATGTCATTTTTACACTTCAGATTTAGTACAAATTAAACAAATTAGATGTAATGTGTTAATTACTGAGACATATATTGGACAGAGAGAGTAGTATCAATGTACTCACCTAAGGAAAAAAGCCCATCTCCCTAAATGTTGAACTTTTCCTTTACATACAGTCCCAGTCAAAAGCTTGGACACAGTTTCCCACACAAGTGAAAGGAAGGTGTGTCCAAACTTTTGACTTGTACTGTATATCTCCAACATGTCCGCAGCCTCAAATATAACATCACAATCTTATGTTTCTGGTGAGTTAACCTTGATATGGGTAAATATGAGATTTCTCAGCCAAAGATATGGCTATTCAGCAAAAAAAAAAACCTAACATTTTCTCAAATGTCTCTGGACACCGTGGCACACAGTAAATGCCACAAAATACCAAAAGTCACGGTACTCTGAATTAAAGCACAGTGAAAACAAAGTAGGCTAACTTAGTCACCAGGTTTTTAAAAACAACTTCCCCCTACCAAAAAAGCTCACTCATGCACGGCTAGAGCGCAGTAATAAGTCACGATGCCTTTCCTTCTTGACAGATTTGTGTTGGCGGATTTCACTAAGGAGTACAGAGATGGTCTGTACTGCAGGTGAAGTATTCTCCCGTAAAATGCATTCATTGGAACATTAGCAGGACCAGTAAGATGTGGCCATGGCCTTGCAATTATCCTTGAAAGCCAGAGCCTCTTAAATTGAGAATTAAAAACCCCCCAAAAAACTATTATCTATTTAATCACTGTGAGATAATTAGTGCTTTTCATCATGTTGTGCTTTCTATTCCTCAGCTCAATACCCTTAGGGATGTCAGTACTCGCTGTATTCCACTTGCTTCTTTGCCTTTAGGGATATTTACATGCCAAGTACCACAAAGCACAGCGGCAGTGATGACGATGCCCCTGCTTCGGTGTGACCTCAACCACATGCCACGAACTGAATGAAACGGAAAGGAGGCTCCCGAAGAGACCGCCTTAAGACCACAGCATGGACTTTTGACTGGAGTCCAGGATGTGGAGCTAGATGTGCCGAGAAGCAACAAACTCAACTTCTGACCAGCATTTAACAACTGTACACTGACCTGAGCTGTACATGTATGAATTGAGCTTTTTAACATTTACTGTAATGAAAAAAAGGCAGCTAACACTATTCATGTATTTCAAAAATAAAGCCACATTATGATTAAAGCCCCAACAGTTTTGTACATTTTTACAATGTGTTTGTACTGAAGAGGCAACATCAGCGTCTACAACACACATGCCATTTACAAGCAGACTTAGTGTGGATCAGGTTAATTATTTGACAAAAACAAACTAAAAGTCCACTGGAGCGCAAACAGAACAAATCATCAACTTACTCAAAATAAGTTAGGGTCATTCCAGAGCTATGATTAAAGGATCTTCTTAGTATGACATCCTATGAACACTAAGATGACAGCATTAGAATAATGACACCTGGAAGCTCCGTTAGATTGGTCAAGACCACATTTGTGACTGTACAAACCAGAATACTCTTTCAACAGTGCATAAGCTCCTGTTGAAAATGATGTTGTTCTTTTTTTTTAGGCTGGTACTTACACCGTCTGTCTCTACCACGTCCACATTGCCGTTTGCGTCATCATCCATCTGCTTGTGGATACTCCGGATCGCCTCATAGCTGAGAATGACATTCTCGTCCTTGCATAGTGTGTCATCGATGCGACAAAAATCTGGTGGAGAAACAGAGCAATTTCAAGAAATGCTAAGGGAAACACGTGGGTCAGCACAGATTTGTCAGATTATGTTCACACTTCCTTGCCTACTACAACAATTATACCTAACTAAACGAAACAAAATGCCTTACGGAACATTTTGGTTTAACTTTTGATTATTGAAAACGACAAAAAATGGTGTTCCAATGTTTGAAGGTTAATGTCAGGAATATAGTTACTGCATTAACTTCGTTCGTTCATTTTTGCTCAAACCTAGAATAGCTCTCTTAACTTTGATTAATCCTGTGATGTCACAAATGTGTACTTTTAACATTTTTTTCTTCTTGCACAAAAGTCAGAACACAAATTCCCAAATTGGATTGTTCCCTGCTGTTCAGGTAAAGAGTTTTGCAGTGCACTTTTCTATGTCCCAAGTTGAATTGACTTTAAATAACAACAACAACATCATCCATTTGGATTTCACAGTTCTGTTGTGATGTCAGAAAACATGGGCTTGGCAGCTGTTCACATTCAACTGCACTCAGCATTTTGACAGTCAGGCATCAATAACGTGTTACATAGGACTCCACAATTAATAGCTAATAAATTAAAAATACATTTTTCCTCATAGATTATGTAATCCAGTAGTCTCCAAGTAATCTAATGAAACTTGTCTGCCCTCTGTGTTCCCTCTGCTTCCTGAGGGATTAGAGAGCCTCTGCCACAGATCACAGATAATGTCGCCACTCCCACAAAGAGGAACTCTTGCTTGGCATGTACTGCAGAAACTGAGGAGGAGGAGTTGTATGACAGGATATGGTGTGCCACCTGTAATAACACTAGACTAAAAAGGTTGACTTTTCATATAAAGCAGGATGGTTGACGTGACTTTACAAGAACAGTGCCCTTAAAGTGTTCAGATGTGGACATTTATTCAATTTATTTTAAGCTAGTCTTATATAACCTCTGAGTTTTATGTGCGGCTATTATCTCAGGCCAAGCACTGGTGTCAATGTGTGATTTTCAGTCTCAGCAACACGTTTTCCTGGTTAAAATTAAGTTACGCAAGAATAACACAAACACAGTGTGCTTTATTTCATTGCATTTGACCACAAAAGAGGAAGGAGACAGTGAAGGGGAGGTTGGCCTTAATCACTCACATAAAAAAAAAGAAGCCTGCACTTCCCAAACTTGGCTTTCACTAATAAAAATGAGAGTTTAATTTAATAAAATATTTTATTCTAGTTTATTCTGGTTGGCAAGGAGTGTGATATTTTTTTTAAAAGTTTTACACTGTCCTGAAATGACTTCCCAAACTGACTACAAAATCCACAAAACAAGTTGTAGGAAGGCACAACTTGCAAAACCACATACCATGAAGGCAATTCCTCTCTTATTCACCCTTAGTATGTTTAACAAAAGATGACAGTTAGCCAAGTGAGAGCCTACCACTTGCAACATTCTCATACACGGAACCTGGCCCTCTCTCTCATTTGGCTTCCAAATCACCGCAGACACAAGATACGACATTTACATACCAGTCAGCCAGCCTTTTTAAGAGCTCATGTTATGCAAGTCATTCTGTGCACCTGAATGTGCACACTCCATAACTTTGTCACTTTATATCTCCAGAAGATACTCTGTGCTGCTGCCGTTCAGAATACCTGCAAAGCTTTGAAAATCACCGTCAAGACTGAATTCTCTCACAGAGCAGCCTCTTGGCACGTTGCACACATAAGTAAAAAAAAAAAAGTGCTTCAAACGTAAAATGTCAGAGAGCAGCAAACAACGTCGTGATAGTTCCTGTTTAACCACACCGTTAAGCAGTGCCAACAAAAGATTACAACAAAGCCAGTTTTCATACGTGTTAGTTGTTTGGCAAGTTGTTGCTAAAAGTAAGGTGAATGAAGTAAAAAAAATATATATATATATTAACAATTGTAAATCAATCAGTTATGCATTTTGTAAACACAGTCTCTGAAACTAGGTGTGTGAAAAAACCCCACCTAAAGTCATCGTGTAACCACCATTCCAAAACAATATTGGGATGATGTGTAAAACATAAATAGAACTGAATGGGATCATTTGATAATCCTTTCTGACATTCTCAACTGAAAGAAAAAGGCAATATATTTAATGTTTTACCTCATCAACTTAAATTAATAATAATAAATTATGCTAATACACAACATGTAATCTTCCTTAGAATAATCTCTCCCCCCCCCCCGGTAAAAATATCAAAAATAATGCCAGTAAATAATATGTCTGTTCATTACAAACTGTGTAATTACTCAAAATCTATGAAACATTGTGTCAGACCATCAGACAGCCTTACGCTGCCTTGAGTTAACACAGCACTGACGTCCTGCCGTGGTTCATCGGTCTGAACCATCTTGTTTACATACCTCATGTTATTGCAAGATTTCATAAAGCTTACATGGTCAGCTGATTTAGAATGAGATTCTTGCCTTCTCTCATGATTCAGTTCAAGCAGTATTAAGTGGTGACAGTAAAGATGAGACTGTGTGAGAAAAGTAAGCACATGCTGTTTTGTTCCTGGATCACAAGCAGGGGAGGCACTAACACCGCTTTTTGTCAGACCAAGTTCTAGTGCTAACTTCTGATACTGTGTACCTATATGAGTAAGAATATGCTGATATGCTGAGAATACAATAAAAACCCCGAGTTTGCTGTAGCATTTGCAAACTACTTGAATGCGGAGCTGTGCTTGTTCCTCAGCGTTTAATCAAACAGCTTGTATTAATGGAGCTTTTCTTCCCACCTCCACTGGACAGTTTAGCATAGCATAGTTTACAGTCTTCACTGCTTACATGAAAATATTCCCACATTGCTGACATTGCTCCTACTCCACCAACCTGCTCAACCAACATAGTTTATGTCACGTTGTCGCAAAGTGGTTTCTGGTGCAGTGGTACCGGAGCAATCTCAGGAATACGTGTGTCCCTGAACAGGACCGGTACCCAATACTGCTGTCGATGCATCCGTAATAACCAGTCTTGTACCTGGGTGATATACTGTACCTCATTTTGAATGTGTGATTTAATGTCGCGATATGCAAGTGTTATTTCTCTAAGAAGTGATCTGTACAAATCTGTTAAGTGATGGTTACTGTACCATGAACATTTCCTTATTATTGGTTTTTATAAAAAAAAGAAGAGAAACATGAACAGAGAATCTCCACTACTCCTTGACTGCCTGTCAGACAGAGCAGGGGGAGCCACTGCCACACACACATAGCAAGGGAAATGGCTAGAGGACAGATAACAGTTTGTAAAAAAAAAAAAAAAAATGTGGGCGAAAAGAGGCTGCAAAACGAAGATACTTTCCCTCCTCACTTACGTAGTCTCTGATCCTCCATTTTAACATCAAATTTTCAAAAGCTTTGCACCGTAACAATATTGCCCTCATACTCAATTTTCCAAGCAAAGCCCTGATTAGGTATAAGATTCTTCTTAATGCTGTATCTATTGATGATATTTTTAATGAAAGCCCATGTTTAAAACCAGTAGGGACAGGGGCTACAAACCACTTGGAAAGACTTGGAAAATTCTCAAAGCTACATGTTTGGAAGACTCCAAAGGTAAACAGGTTAAGGGTTAACAGGCGATAGTATCGTGATTAGCTGAGCAGGGCTTCCTCGGAAGGGCTCAGCAGTTCACAAGCAAAGGTAGGACGAGGTTCACCGCTTTGTGACACACATGATCGTATAAAGGATAACACTACGTGGGCTCAGGAACTCTTTGTAAAAGCATTGACAGCAAACACAGTTCATTTGCAAATGAACCATTCTGTTTTTTATTAACATTTTACACAGTGTCCAAACTTTTTAGAAATTGTTATTGTGTTTCACCATCTGTTTTCTAGTCACAAGCAATGTTAAAAAAAGAAGCTATCCCTGACATTTTTCATGTGAAATGACTCCATGAACCGAGACAAGAGATTATCACAGTGATAGAGGACTTTATCTAATGCACATCTTGACAGAAGCAGCTTGTCAACTCTCAAATTAAAACGGTGTGTGTTGTGGAATGTAATGCAGTACGTCATTGGAGGTCTATGTTGTCTTTAATGGCTTAGGGCCTATATACATCTCTGAATTGCTTCCATGCTATGAACCCTCTAGACCTCTTAAGATCATCAGGGACCGGTCTGCTAAGCGTTCCTAGAATCAAGACAAAACAGGGTGACGCTGCATTTACTTATTATGCTACACATAACGGGAATAAACTTCCAGAAGATCTAAGATGTGCCCCAACTCTTGCTACTTTCAAAAATAGGTTAAAGACTTTGTTGTTCACCTCTGCTTTTAACTTTGCTTTAACTTTTTTAAATGCACTGTGAATTTGATTGTAATTTTAATGTATTGCACTATCTATGCATTTTATACTGTTCATTTTTTTTATGCTTTGTTCTTTTATTTTTAATTTTTATGTAAAGCACTTTGAATTACCTAAGTGTACGAAATGTGCTATTTAAATACATTCGCTTGCTTCAACATATGATTCTACACATTTAGATTACTACATTAGATTATATGCACTTTTTTACCAATGTAAACAATTAAAGTGTTACGAAAAAAAAAATATTGATCTTAAGGTTAATTGGAAAGCGTTTAAAAATGTGATAATTCTAACTGATTCCCAGACTACTTAAACCCCTGCTCATTAGCTCCACTAACCATCAGATCAACTACTTCTGTTTGACTTGATAGCTTGATCTGGGGTTTGCAGGACAGGGTTTAATGGAGAATGCCAGCTGGACTATACTCAGCATGGTTACATATAGTGACTGCCCAATCACAAAGCTGTGGCATGAAGAGAGTAAATATATAGAGGAAGTAGCTTAACAAGTGCATACATTAAACAATTCAAATGCTACAAGAAATCAATGTTATGGCAAATTACTCACCTGACAACCCATTTTCAACAACTTGATTATCTGGTGTTGGTGAACTTGGTTTTTCAGTCCAACTTTCTCCAACTAGACACGAGCAAAATATCCACAAGGTCACGACTTTGTTGAACTCCATGACTGGTGTATACTGAAAAGAAGACAGCATATTCATTTGAAAGTCCTCGTCATTCTTGCGTAGCGTTCACGAATTTGAAACATTCCTTGTTTAACATCGCTCATCGTTAAAACGATGTAGCTACTTGGTGTCTTGTATAATATGACATTTTAGTAAGGAAAAGAAACTGCATTAGCCAATCGGCTAAGAGAGCATCTAGAAATACAATTAGTTACAAAAAGATCCTCTGCAACAACTGCAGACACTTGCTATCGCTACTTAAGTGTCTCCACTCCCTGAATGAATGAACGTTACACGCACATTAGCTGGCTGGCTTTAGCTAAGAAATCCTTTAAACCCCTCTTTTTTTCAGCTTAGCTGAGCTTTGGAGTTCTTGGCGGCATATCTGCAAACACATGCCACTTAAAGAACAAAAATAATTAGATTAAGAAAAGTAACAGCAGTCCGGTCCGTCGATGTCTGGGGGCTGGAAGTCTGACAATACCCGATTAGCTGGCAAAACATCTCGGCTAATCAGGAAATGAAGTTAAATATCCAACAATGGGGGAGTAACATTACAGGTCCCTCACATTAACACTTCCTTCTTATAATCATTATTTTTTTTAGTTTAAGTTTGTGTCGATTGACTGGATGCTGTGCAGAGGAACATTAGCAGCATTGATGTTAGCAAACCTCAAAACACCGCAAGTCCCACAGGGGGCGTTAACTCTAGTTTTAGCTAGGCTATATCGTAATGTCACTGGAACGCTGTTAAATAACAACAATTAAAGTTACCTGTCATGTACCAGAGCCAGCAGATCTTTATTTTCAGCCCTGTGTTAACATCGCAGCAGCTGCCTGGTCACCTGGAGTTGAAGCACGGCGAACTCCACCTCCTATTAAAGGTCTCCCCCGACCGACTACACCGACAAAAGCCGCAGAATGTGAACAGTGTGCTTGTCTTCCTCTGTGGTTCCTGTTTAATCATCATTAAGTGTCGCCCCCTAGCGTTGGGAGTGATACTACGTTGGATACATTTCAACAAATTGCTGAAGTCTGCCATCTAGTGGATTGTTGAAGCCACTACATAAGGGCCGAGAGGCACATTAAAGGACAATTACACAAATTAATCGTTAACTCTAGACTTCTTGTTAATGTCAGCAATTTTTTTTTCAAACTATGACAAACACAGATGTAAATAATAAAATTAATGTTGACAAAACGACATGATAATGTGGTCATATTGAGACATTGTTTAACATAACACCGTAAATGCAGTAAATGCAGTATAATCAAAAAGTAACAAATTAGTTATTGAAGGTTTTGTTTGACATATTAAGAGGGTTTCAGGAAACTACTCATATCTATATTGTAACTGTGTAAACCAACCATATTTGTATGCCTTTTATTGGTGGCCCTTTCCAATCAGTAATTGACATAACCCCAAAATTAACTTTATGTACGCTGGCAAATAAATGTACACTTTTCTCAGATTCAAGAGAAAATGAGCTTTCTTACTACCATTTGGCCAGTACTTGCATAATCAGGGTGGGATTTAGAGGGGAGGATGTAAAGACCATTGTGATTTTGTTATATTGTATAGCCCCTACTCATCCTTAAACATCATATTTTGAATAGAATTACCTTACTATCTCATAATGATGGAGATACTGCAGAGTGGTGCATAAAATAAATATGATAAATGTATAATAGTAATATATCATACACTACATTTGCTAAGGTGTAGTACATATAGTGTAAGTGCTTTTGTAATTATTAGGCTAAAGAAACATTTAAGTGTTTTGTGTTTTTACATGATCACTATTGGGTTTTTCTCCAGTGGATCACAGTAGGATAACCAATGTCCTATCATAACACCTGAAATGAATTAACAATGAAGTCATACTGCCACATGTAGTACAGATAATTCACATTTAAATATATTTGTATTTGAACAAAATATAAAAGGTCAGATCTAAATTAAAATATAAATCTAAGCATGATAAAGTGTATTTTCACAACAGTCAGCTATATTAGCTCTTGGTGGCAAACATTCTGGGGTAATCTAATCTTATGTCAAATACCATTAAAGCAGAGTTAGAAGCCATTGTTTCTGTTTGTGGACACTATCTGAGATTCAGAGGACTCAAAGAACACACTCTTCTTCACACCATACAAAATCATTTATAGACACCCCCCTCTTCTTCTGTTTCAAAGCTGAACATACTTGAAGAAATGTCACTTAATAATGACACACATACATTATTACCATATAATTTGTGTTCATTGTGCCAAAGTTGAAAAATATATTACCTAACTGTATAAACCAGATACCAACATAGTTATGGTACTGTGTAAAAGATAAATTAAGCAAATTTGATAATCCTTTCAGATATATACCTAATTGAACACATCACAGAGACAATATTAAAAGGTTTAGTATTATGAAGTTAATTGATTTTCATAAATATATGCTTATTCTGAATTATATAAATACAATTAAATACATTTATGGTCCTGTCTTCCATTGAAATTGAGTGGCACATTATGAAGCATAACTCCACAACTGAGACCTCAGACTACTGACCAACAAAAGACATAATCCAACTAAGAATAGTTATGAAATTCATTTTGAAAACTTAACCAATGACTGTCCTCAGTTCCCAAACACTTACTGAGAGTTGTTTATAGAAAAGGTGATTCAAACACAGTGGTGAACATGACCCTGTCCCATTTTTTTTAAATTTATTTTTGTAGGCATCAAATTCAGAATCTGTGTGCATGTACACAAACAATAACGTTTAAATATCTTATCTTTGTGCTCTATTCAATTACATAGGTTGAAGAGTGAATTAAAATTACTCTGTTTTTATTTACATTTCATCCAGCATCCCACCTTTTTGGAATGAGGGTTGTAGTTTAAGTGAACACATCCATGCATCAGGCAAAAAAAATAAACTTACAGCTGAAAGGAACTGAATAGACAGTACAGAAGCACAAATGCATATGTTTTGCTCAAACTTGTCTGACAGGACTCTGAAGCCATTATCATGGACATACTGTATATGGAAAAGGTCTTCACCGCACTCTTCCTCTTGAACAAGATGAAGGCTGTTATGATCAGGTGGGTGAGTAGTTGTACATTCAGCACTTAGTCTTTAGAGTTTTTAGTCAGAAGTCTTTATCTTCAGAGGATGAAATGAGCATGATCTCCCGGCTCTTGAAGTCCCACACTGCTGTGAGGTGGAAAGCCATGTTGGAGAAGACAACTAGATACTCAAACAGGGCAAAAAGTGTATAACCTGTGAAAATAAGAAACGGGGAAATAGTAGATGAGCACAATTATTGCCCCTTACAGATTAAAAAAGAAAGATAAAGCTGATTTACTTACTCCCTGACTGACAGTACATGTTGTGTTTCCAGTAAAAGAACCCAGCAAAAGCACAGAAAGATATGTTGACAAGTAAGAGGCGGACTTTCCAGTGGTGAGATTTGGCATCCTTTAATGGAGAAAAAAACAATATTAATGAATTGGACTGAACGGCTGCAAATACCATGAGGGATTTCAGTCTGCAGTGTGTGATTTGGCATTCCTTACATCAGGATTTAGTGAATACTTCTTAATAGCTTTCCATAAACGGCAGGTTATCAGCATGTAGATAAGGGAGCTAATGATGAAGAGGACAAATCCTTCCTTATGTACAACTGGAGAGTCAAAAATACATAAAGAAGAGGACCATTTAGAGAGTAAAGGACAATTAGTGCAGCAATTAGTTTTCAAATGAAAGCTAAACTTTGAACCAATGCATACACCTTCCTCTTACAGTGATGTATCAAAAAAATGAAATACAATAAGTTGTTGATCCTCTTTGACCGCTTTACTGTTTTTTTTCATGTTGTAGAATAGATGATGAAGATTTTAAAAGGGAAATGAGGATTTATTTGAATTTTCCATAAACCATTAAAGCATAACACACATCATCTCCATTTGGCACGATAAAAGCTTCAATAAAGAAATAAGTAAAATATAAATTACTCACAATACGTTTCACTAGATGACACATATGTGAGGAGCAAGAGGCCAAGGTTCTCAGAAATAGAAAAAGCCAGGTTCAAACAGCTGAGTGGACTCTCTGGGAACCTCGAGGCAAAACGCGTCTTGTAAAATCTGAAGTAGGTAAAGGCCACCAGGAACCTCGGCGCTGAGTGCAATCCGATGCAGAATCGCCAAATGTGGCACTCAGGACTGAGACTTATTGAGGCACTGATAGATGGCAGGTAATTAGGAACCTGAAAACACATGGTAACGATCCAGTATTCAGTATATAAATGTACGGTGACATCAAAATGAAAACAGAAATAGGATGTATACCTGGCAGTGTGTACCAGTGGAGTCGTCAAAATGAAAAACAGAGGATATGAGGACACAAGTGATTAGTCCGAACAGAGGCAGGCACACAGCACCCAGGACACAGGTGGTGAAGGACACCTTGATGACCAGGGGCCTCTCATGCCCCAAGATATTTGAGCCTTGTAGCATCTTGGTCTGAAACAGTGAAAAAAAAGTCAGATTTAAGACCACTTGGACAATTACAAATCACACACAGACAAATGTAGGATAATGCATGTGGCATTAATAATTTTCTCCAAGCCATAATGTAGAAGGATACATCACAATATAAATATATATTTATATATATCTGAGAAACAAGTCCAACCTACCTCCACTAGGTGTTCTGTTTACCGCACACTACACACACTTGGCTTGCACCTCTAATAATACGCTATTATAACGATGTTCATTATATCAGACTCATATAGGCTACTCAACAACAGGATGCAAAGCGCCGGGGATCATCCAGCCAGTTCAGATTCCTGCGACATTTTCACATTCCCTGCCCTAGGATGACAATAGGACCGCGTTTGCAGCATCTTCCTTGTGCGACTGCAATGAAAAGCATCAGCACCCGGAAGAGAAAGTGAGCGGAGGAGCGGTTGCTATACGTCTGGGTGGAGCAGCTTGTCTGAAATAATACGCGGATCACACGCTTCATGGTCCTTAATCAATGTAATAAAGCCGTGTCAATTAAGCACAATGTAAAAAAACAACAACAAGGCAAACAGGGGTTTATTATGGAAGATGAGACTGGAGCCATCCGCGATGCGCTATACCAGAAAAAAACAACGGCTTTTATTATTGTTATCCTTTTTTAAAAAACACATATAGGCCAATTTATAAAAAAGAAAATAAAGCTAAGGCACGTTAAACACGAGGCAGCGGCCCCGCCTTTCTGTCCTTCATGCGTATTATTGGTGCATTTGAGAGTATTGTGCGCCTCACAGACGCCGCTGCATTCACTGTCTGATTTTACGTTCTTTCATTGACTCCAGATTTTAATCTGTTTTTGATTTTTTTTTTTGTCAGTGAAACTGTTTCGTCGCAGAGTAGCTCCAATGGTATTTGCATTGAAATTTTCTATATCAGCAAGATGAAACGATGGAGAGTTCAAACTTCCTTCTTCTTGCTTCTGTGTGTCAGTATTTTGTCAAGTAAGTGTCCATGTGTTTTTAATTACTTCTAAAATGTTGACTTGATGTATGCTGTTTTTTTGGCAGAACATGTCCATTGGTTGTTTATTTGATTAATGCCATTGTTTTTAATATTTTATGGCTCATCTGTTGTTTCTCAGATCCCAGGTAAGATGTTTCCCAGAAACAGTGTTTCACGGTTGACATCTGACCAAAATCATTGTTGACACCAGGAACAAGCCCATGTAGACAGTGTCACGTTTTAAAAACTATTCACACATGTCCTTTCAGGTTCCTACTATATTATTACAGGTGGTATGAGTAATTTCCTTGTAATACACTAAAAATGTATCTATGAATGCTCCTCTGTTAAAAAAAAAATAAAAAAAATCCCTCACATCACTGCTTTCACTGCACAGGAATGTGTAAATCTCCCTGTTCTGGCCTCATTTTAATACACATATGTTGTATGTCAGAAGATTAAGCATTCTAAAATACACACACACACACACAGGCTGAACAGAGGAAATCACTGCTGGTACATCATGGCAGATTTGTCTGATCTCAGTGAAGAGCTTTATAGAGGGGTAATCTATCCTGACGTTCCCTCTGTCCCCTTATACCATCTGTCATGCATTCACATCTCTCTCATGATCTCCTTTCCTTCCTACCACAGTGTCCACATTGCTGTATTTGCTTTGAATATTGAGAAAATGAATTGATCACAAATGATCAGAATGTTCTTCCGTCCATATACTAATTTTGTATATTATAAAGGAAATGCAACACACTGTATGTGACTGTAAATTGTTTTTCTCCTTGTCTTAGCCTGTTGGTGTGCTCATGGGAAATTCGCTCAGAAGCTCCTGAATGATTTGTTCACCAACTACACTAGTGCTCTGAGGCCTGTGGAGGACACAAACAACATAATGAATGTGACCCTGCAGGTTACACTATCACAAATTATCGACATGGTAAAACAACACATTGTGTTTAAGTCACCACAAGAGTGTGAAAAGAATCTGTGCAGAAACCCACACAATAGCATTAGATCAGTAATGCCGTTCTTATATTTGATCATATAGGTGTTAATGTATCTACGGAAGCCCTGGGAGACAAGTGAAAAAAACAAAAAACAAAACTGATGATCCATGTAATCAGTCTGATCTAAATTGTTTATAACTTAAAAGGTAAAAACAGGTTTTTCCAGAATAATGTTTCTAACCCTCTGTATGTATCATGACTTTCATTGAATGCATTTGAATCAGCTAACATTAATGGCAGATTAGCACTGACTGCAGTACATTTTTAGCCAGAAGACATGACAGTAATGCAGAAATTAAAACTCACCTTGAAGTTTTTAGTCATTTTTGTAATATGAAATTACAACAACAAGCACTGACAAAAATGATCCAGACCAAAAAAAAAAAAAATTCTCATGAGCCCAAAGTTTAAAAAATATAATTGTTTTTCCTCACTTGTCTCACAGATGAAAAAGAAATTACAAAGATTATCACTCAAAACTTTTTAAATTTTTTTTTTAACCTATCCTAAAGTCATAAACACAGTAGAGAAAATAATTCAGACTTGGAAAATGGATCACCAGAATATATTTCCACTTGCCTCAGGGCTTCCATATGTGTTCCCTGTTGTTTTCCAGTTATTTTTTTATAATCTTCAATGTTTTACAGGATGAAAGAAACCAAATTTTGAGTGCGTATTTATGGATACGGCGAGTGTGGGTTGATGCATACCTCACATGGAATAAAGATGATTATGATGGACTCGATACCATCCGCATACCTAGTAGTTATGTATGGAGACCTGACATAGTCCTATATAACAGGTAGGTCGGATTGGTATTGGGTTAATCATCCAAATATCATCCTGTTGGTCAGCATGAAAGGTACAAGCTGAACATTCCTTTAAGCCATTATTTATAGGAGTGTCCAGGCCCTTGTCTGCTTTTTATACACAAGTAATGTAAGACAGAGGACAAAATAACACATTTTGAACTTTTACAATTAAAATCAGAGGTATACCATAGCCATAGTATCCAAAATATATGCTAATATAGAAACAAATAAAATAAAATAAAGGTCATCCATATCATTTTCACATTTGTACAATATATATCATCATGTTCATGTTACACGTCAGCCCAGTCACCAGAATCACTTCAGGTCAGAGAGGAAGACGAAGGAGGAAGACAGTGTCACCTGAGCAGATCTGAGGCCAGGGAGTAAGACTTCCTTAGTAAGAATACCTCTGATGACATCACGGTGATGATGACAACCTAGTAACAACTCATACTATGTACTTACCACATGCAAACACATGTAAACACAAACACAAACTGGAATGGTGCATAAAATGCAGACACAACACTGAGGAAAGAGAGCAACTCTTCTAAAGGTGTTGACTCTTCTCTCAGTAGGTGTACTTGTACCTTTTAATGCTGATCAAGTTTCTCCTGCGAATCATTCTCCACCAACATCCAAGCATCTTGAACATGAATATCGTTGGTCTAACTTCTTTGTCTCTCAGCGCTGATGACCACTTCACAGGCCCCATGGACACCAATGTGGTGATTAAGCATGACGGCCAGATCATGTGGGATTCCCCTGCTATCACCAAGAGTTCCTGCAAGGTGGACGTGTCTTTCTTCCCCTTCGATGCTCAGGAGTGCAGGTTCACGTTCGGCTCCTGGACCTACAACGGGAACCAGCTGGACATCCTGAACACCATGGAGAGTGCTGACCTGGCTGACCTGGTCGACAATGTGGAGTGGGAGGTGCTGGGTATGCCGGCTAAGAAGAACGTTATTCTATATGGCTGCTGCTCTGACCCTTACCCCGATGTGACGTACATACTGAAACTGAAGAGGAGAGCATCCTTTTATGTCTTCAACCTGCTCATTCCATGTGTGATGATCTCTTTCCTGTCTCCGCTGGGCTTCTATCTGCCTGCTGACTCTGGAGAGAAGGTGTCTTTGGGTGTCACCGTTATGCTGGCCCTCACTGTCTTTCAGTTGTTGGTCGCAGAGATCATGCCACCATCTGAGAATGTGCCCCTCATTGGTAAGGGCAATAAAATGGGATCAAGTCCGACATGTGTCACAACTGTGCATTACAACTCTGTCATGACTTTCCTTTCTTATTTCTCCCACAGGTAAATATTACATAGCGACGATGACAATGATCACTGCCTCCACGGCCTTGACCATCTTCATCATGAACATACACCACTGTGGCCCTGATGCTAAGCCTGTTCCCAAATGGGCCAAGAAATTCATTCTGCAGTACATGGCCAGAATGTGTTTTGTTTATGAAGTCGGGGAGAACTGCATGTCACCGCAGTCGGAGAAACAGGAACCTCCACCTGTCGAGATCAACAAGTGCACCATGAACGGTCCAACAGGACCATGTAGAGAGGACTGCGTCTTCAAAACGGAGAAAGGACAAGAGGCGGGGGAAGACATGGATCAGATGTTCAGTCCGATAGGCTCAATGGGGAAGAACCCTACCAACCATTACAGCACTTGGAAGAACGGCATGTTCGTGAGCACGGACTGTGGAGATTCAGTGGATCAGAAGAGATGCAGGAAGGGAGGTGTGAGTGACGAAGAGAGGAAAGACAGAGAGGTGTCCTGCATCACCCAGAGCAATGAGAAGCAGCTGCTGCGTAACATCGAGTACATAGCCAACTGTTACAGAGATCAGAGGGCCACGCAGAAAAGGACTGGGGAGTGGAAGAAAGTAGCCAAAGTTTTAGACCGCTTCTTCATGTGGATATTTTTCATCATGGTGTTTTTCATGAGCCTCCTCATCATGGGCAAAGCCATATAATTGCAGGACTGAGAACTATGTCTTAATAATGGTTAACATAACACAGAGAATACGACATGTTAGTCAAGGACGCTTTAAAAATGACATTTTATCAAATAATTTAATGAACAATCAGATTTTTCAAATTTCCACACCTCTTAGAAACGGTCCATGTTTTTATCTCTCACCCCATTGGAGTGTAAGTAGAATTAAATCTTTGATAGACTTTTAGTTTTTAGGCTTTGTTGTTGACAACTTACATTCCCCAACTTTTGTCCCAACCCTGTGTGACAGTTACAAACCTCAGACAAGAAGTGGCTCCTCTGTTTTCAAATCAATATTTTTTCTATACTTCCAAACATTTTAAACAAATAAAATATCTAGTTTCTGTACAGCATTGCAATAAATAGCTACTCTGTTGGCAAATTAGTATTTTATTTTATGTTTCTGTGCGGTGTTGTTTATTTCTTTGTATGAATAATCAAGGAATCCACAAAAGCAAGAAGTGACAAATATGATGTCTATGATGCATCATAAATAATTTCTTAATCTCTTACAGATATTCTCAGAAGCACACAGCCCTGAAACCAATTTATTATTTTACTAGTGCATTACAAAAGGACAGAGGTGAAACAAACAGCACACAAGACAAACTAATGTTCCTCTAATGGTGCCTTGAGGAACACTGACAGGGTTCTAGATACTATATTTCCAAAGGTGACAATGTGGCTTTCTTTTACTACTTTGATTTAATTTTGAAATAAACACATAAATAAACACACAAGGAAGTATAAGAGGTGATTTTACTATCATGACATGAGAGTAAATCCCAACTTTACACAAGAATCAGTTGTAAAGATATAAAACCAGGCATGGTTCTGTAACTAAATCAGTAAACAAGTTCTCAGTAGAACTCCTACAGGTTGTCTGTTTAATCCCCTGGATCACCAACATTTCACCAACAGCAGCTTGGCTCTCGATGTGTATTATCCCTGGCCTTTATGTTGCAAAATGGGCCATGGCTCTAATTTCAACACAAAGGAAAACAAAATCCTTCATAAGTATTACTGTGTTTTTAATTAGTTTGGAAAAACTATTTGAGAAATGTGCACTGACAAGTTCAGAGAAGGGGAGGATTGATTTTGCAGCCAGAATTAAATGCAACTTAATCAAACCACTCTGGGAACACTGGTTGACCTTTATTGAGAGAAAGTCCCGGTGGCCTACAGAGGATTCAGTTTGTACAGCAAAGAAAGCCACAGCAGAGGTTTCAGGTTGAGGGTGACGGGTCCATTGGTCTATAACTGAATCAATGTGTGTGCAAACCTACTGGACAAACCACAGTTCAAATCAACATAACCTGACTGTTGCAAATAAAATCTACATAGAAAGGCTCTCGATAGAAGACTCACACCACGCACTTTGCTAATCATTGAACAAAATAAATACGATTATTATCACACTTCATTTGTCGTACATAGAAAGAAAGCCCACAGAAAGCAATTAGAAGGTCAAATGAATTATCAAAGCCACTCCAGGGTCCATCATGTCCATTTCTCTTGGGGGAGATGATTCGTCTTTGCTGATGTCCTAATGTCCTAACAGCTCTTTTGTGTGTATGAACAAGGTCTTGTCCCCAAACGCCTGATGTGACCACTTCAGTACTCTCTTTTAATTAGTATTTTTCTTCTGGGACATATAAAAAAAAATCAGTGCAATAGCAACACAATTCTAATAAGTTATAGTTTTTAATTGATGAAGCTATAGGATGAATTCATTAAAACTGTGTATTTTATAAAACTTTACAGATTAACAGAGAGAAACAAACCAACACACAAAAGTGAAGACTATTTTGTGATACATGAACATCAGCTGTGAACTTAATATTTAAAAATGTTAAACATAATGGTATAAGTAACGATTAAAGTTGAAGAATAAAAATGTTTATGCCACAAGTTGGAATGTCACATGTTGGGTGTTATTAAACAATGTTCTTCATTAGCAAATAACAAGGAATCTCATTATCAACTGGAGGTTTACTAATTGTCCAGGGATTAATTACAATGTGACACAGTAAATAACATATCATTTAATTACGTCTCAAAGGGGCTCATTAATAAATGTGTTTTGACAAAGCAATGATGCGTCCGGCTGATGTAACTTTGCCAGTTTGTAGAGTATCTAGTTACATAATATTGATGCAGAAGTCCTTGGAGAAGAAAAGAGTTGGAAAAAAAATTATTTAATGTATTTATTTTGTTGTGTGATATCAATGCAGCCTTTTCAAAGCTCCATTTCAGGAATTTGAGCAGTGCTATAGGCCAAATGTGGGTTTAAAATTGGACTTAAGAGCCCATCATTAAAATGACTGCTTATTCTGGATTTATAAAATTCAAACTCTGAAACTAACACAGTATAGATTTTACAAGTTAAAGCAACTGAAAGAGGCCAGAGAGCACTCGAAGAGTCCAAACCTCCACTAAGACAGTTCTTTTTCCCCATTATTTCCTAGCACCTAAAAGCAATAGTCCAATGATAGTTTGACCCTCATAATATGACTCCTTGACTACGAAAATCTATTTCTACAATTTGGAAACTACTATCTGCAAGCCCTATAAATTTAAACATTCTGATCATCACGTCTGGAATATTACTTGGATCCAGATCAGGCTTTGATGTGTGGTAGATCTTATGGAGATGTCATTATGTAATGTTTGACCATTGGCATTATCCATGAAGTTAGAGGCAAAACTCTTGTAATTGCCCCTATCCCACATTGGTAAAGAAAAGTATTCTGGGTGCAGACGATGATCTGCGTCATCACTAAAATCTGCTAACTTAACCTGCTAACAGACAGACAGAACAAATAAACCAATGGCAGCAAAGATGATGATCCAGATCACCACCAAAATCTTATGGATTGTTCCTTCGTAGCCTGCCTCTCCAAAAAAAAAAAAGTTAATTAGAATCTGTTCCTAAGTTTTTCAGTAATCCTGCTGAAAGACCAAGAAACAAACTCTGGCAAAATTATTCCCTCCTTGGCAGAGGTAAATATATAAAGTTCAGCCGATTTTGATTTATTGTGCCACAGTGTAGAGTTGATGATGCAGTCAGCAATTCTGGTAATTAATGATTAAAAAAAAGTTTATACTCAGGGGCATATCATCAGGAGAGGCAAACCACATAAATATTTGGCCCCCCGCAAAAAAATTTGGGAATTGTGGTCCCCAAACAACCACTTAAATCGACATAGTTTGCAATGACAACTTTAAAACCCCTGTAAACCTCCAATGAAGGCACTATACGGTGTACGACCAACACCCCAAAAGTCCCCTAAGTGGGCCCACATTTAGCTTCTATATGACAGGTGGATATTGTTAATTTGGACACTTCCACAACTGAATTGTCATGCATGCAAGGTTAGTCAGTGCAATAAAACAAACATACCTGTCTGGTCATCAGAAATAGAAGAAGAAACAGGAGGAGGAAAGACGACACCAGGATAGTGTTGAGTGGATAGCCTACAGTGGTAACAAATAAATACACTATGATTAGGTTGATTTTACTTTATACACTGTGCAGGCAAATGTGCTGACGGTAGCTAGGTAGCTGGATAAGGCCACTTATATCAGTTCATCTCATTTAGCATACTGTTCTAATGAGTCACAGCTTGTGGACGCATCTCTTCAGATGCTTATTTTCTAATAAGCTGAGAAGTGTTATTTGCTATTTGCAAAATGACACACGGATATAGGCAATGAAAAAGCAGGTCACAGGTAAATCTAAAGATAAAAAGCATCCGAGTGATACGAAATCTACCAGCAAACTTTTACATATTTTACACATGCTAAGCCAAGATAGTTAGCTCATGATAAGCTAACTAGCCAGGTAAGAAAAAACAGTATAAAAGTTAACTAGCAATTAATTTGTGACATGTTAAATAGAATTTAATTCAATATATATATATATATATATATATATATATATTGAATTAAATTCTAGAGTTAACCTTTAACACCAACATTAATTAAACATAAATCAATAACTTTTGTTCCTTCTGCTTAACCTAACTGTAATTAGGTGACATGAGGACACGTTTTTACTGTTTTATGGGTATAGAATTTATTTATCTTTAAAAAAAAACTATGTATGTAATTTGAGGGTACAATTTATTTTTTCTTAAATACTTGCTGGGCTCTTCAGCTTTGCTTTGAGGGATCTGAGAACTTTGCACTAATACTAATCCTGATATTATCATCTTTCCTAAACCCCTGACAATCCCAGAGGCAAAAGGTGACGTAACTGACTCACAGTCATGGTTATGGTGGCAATAAATAAAGCAAGGTGGTCAGGGCAGCTCTCAACACTTCACGTGGAACAAATTTGAAAGTGACATGTTTTCTAACTTGTAATTTGCTGACTCAGTTTTCATTGCTGTTTTTATTCTTTCTAATCTAAGGTAATATGGAAAACAAATCTTTTGGGTTCAGCTCTGAGTTAACCCTGGATCCATTTGTTATTCCACCAGGAGGAAAATATCCCATATTTTTTCTTGGCATTATAATTTATTTTTTCGGGATTTTTTGTAACCTGACCTTGTTGACTTTGATCATTCTGAAGAGGAACCTCCACAAGCCCATGTATTTCATCCTGTTTAGTCTCCCCCTTAATGACCTGATAGGCATTACTGCAATGTTACCAAAAGTACTTTCAGACATTGTTACGGAGACAAATAGGGTTTACTATCCTCTCTGTGTTTTACAAGCATTCTTTCTCCACATGTATGGTGGTGGAATTTTGTTTATTCTTGCAGCCATGTCTTTTGATCGTTATGCTGCCATCTGCATGCCGCTGCGCTACAGCTCCATCATGACGCCCAGAGTTGTTGTCTGCATTATCTCTCTAGTTTGGGGTCTTGACTTTGTCTTGATTGTGTCACTGTTCTCTTTGCAGATAAGACTTCCCATTTGCAAATCTGTTATTATGAATGTGTTCTGTGATAACCCATCCCTCTTGAAGCTTACATGCAGAAACACGACCGTCAATAACATCATAGGATTATTTAACACAGCTGTCATGCAACTTATAAGTGTGTCTGTTCAGGCATTCTCCTATGTGAAGATACTGATCACATGTGTGGTTTCAAGGAGGTCTGAAACAAAGATGAAAGCTGTCAACACTTGTGTTGCACAGCTGGTTATACTAATCATATTTGAGTTTGTGGGAACTTTCACAATTTTATCTCACAGGTTCGAAAATGTCTCCGCTGAATTGCAAAAGATAATGGGCATGCTAATATTTCTCATACCTCCTCTATTGAATCCAATTGTATATGGTCTGTATACGAGTGAAGTACGCAACACTCTACTGAGAGTCTTAAAAAAGAGCACAGTATCTGGGTAAATCTGTACACAATTGGGTGAACAGAATTTAATTTTGTCTTTTTGAACTACAATCGTCATCATAACACCGTGCTATATCTGGAGCACATTGATAGTGGAAAACAATATCAGCTATGCATGTGTCAGTGCTTCAACTCGAATACAAACTAAAATCACTGTCAAAAGTTTTGTTCTTCCCTTTATTATTCTACACCGAAATGCTGTTTTCTAGTGTTGGACAGATGATTTACTGGATTTATTCTTTATCAAAATGCTTTTTCCTCAATACAACTTAAAATTAAATGGGTTTATAATAGGCGACAGAACATAGATGTAGTAAATATGTGCTTTTTATTGTGATCTCTTCTTTTGTATTTCTTTGCTGTGTAAAGTGCTTTGTGTTTGAGTACAATTGTGTAAAATTTTAAATGGAGACATTTGTCTAATACAGCACACAGTTTAACATCTCACACTGTCCATGATCTGTAATACTTAACATTTTCATATCAGTCTTTCATAAAATATCTCAAATATTTAACATGTTCATGATCTTTTCCTCACTTTTGATTGTATGTTCAAATATTTGTTCTGAATAAGAGCGGACTTTGCAAACCTTCCTCTTGAATGTTTTATTTAATTTTTATGCACTCCATTCGCGATAACTACCTGCTATGTAAAGTGCAAAGAACTTTAAATCCATTAATCACACAGCAGTTATTTGCTGAATCCAAAACAAATACAAATATGCAGAATATGTAGAAGATGTGCTTATGTTTACTGTGTGGTCGTAGAAAATACACACACCCTCAAACATATTCCAAGTTGTTCAGTTGTAAAGAAATGATAGAGAGCTCAGTTAATAACATTAATTTCATTTATATTCCATCACATGATCCTGATACAGTACATATAACCAGATGCAATTTTATGTGAAGGTAAGGGGCTCTATAGAAAAAAGATAATTTAACAGGAAAGATCTGTCTATATGTTTTGTCTCATGTTTGGTAAATAAATGACTCAAAATATGAGTGTAGGGAGGTGGAGAGAGATGCTGTAACTATGGGTCAGAGCGGGACTTGGCAGGTGGAGGAAACCTAAACTCTAGTGAGCCAGAGTAGGTCCAGAGAAAATATGTAATTTCATGCATTTAAATTTCATAACATCTGTACAATCTCATTACATCATTTCCCCTGCTGTGATAAAGACAGATTAGTCTACTTCAGTAAAGTGAAGTGACTAAATGGTGCAAAGATGACAGAATGTTGTGTATTGTTGCCTTCTATAGTTCAAATGAAATCATGTTTTGGTCATTTAGTCCGTACCTGCAAAATAATCATCAATAATGTTGTTCCTTGCAGTTAAATGCAAGTCCAGAGCTAGTGCAGCTTATCAACAATGGGTCCCGCCTTCCCCTGTGTGGCTGGCCTTGCTCTGGCATGTGGTGTGGATCTGTCATGGGCCCCCCCTTCCCGTGCGGGTGGGTGACTCCCTTCTCCGTGACGGCCCATACGGTGTGGTGCCGGGGCCTCCCACTGCAACCCAGCCCCGTGCCGGGTCCTCCGCCGGTGCCGGGGGGTCCCTTTGCCAGTGTTTGTTGGTTGGTTGGTCAGCAGCTGAAGTCCTGCAGGATCCGTTCATTTCTAATTTTATGTTATTACACTTATTAACAACATGCACCAAACATTAATCACTGCCTTCATTGCAGTAATTGTTATTCACTTGTTGTCCTTAAATGTTATTAAAATTCAGTTTGACATTGGTTGAACTCAGACAATAGTCAGACAATAATAATATATTATGACTGTATAATTATCCTATAGGTTTGTGTCGTTATATTGAGCCTATTGGTTCCACTGTAATTACCAAAGAACATAAATCTCCATGGTAATCAGGCCAACATTGTTTCAGTATGATCAGTATCACTTTCTATCAAACTGGATGAACTTCAGCTGCTCTTGGGGAAAATCAGAGACCAACTGTCCAGCTTCCAACTCCTCACTTCACAGGTATCTGATTTTAAGTGGTGGGTGAGATGATTTGACAGTGAATCTGTTCTCCTGGCTTAGAATCATTTTTAATAAAATGTCAATATTTCCAGTCTCCCCTCTGAGTTTGTTTCATTCAAGCTGTTTAGCATTTACATTCCATCACGGTCCAAAGTGCAGCATTGTGGATTAGAGCTATCTGGAGTGTGATGAGTGGACAAACCTTTTTTTGTCTGTAATTATAACAAAAGGAAAACTAAGCCATAAATTCTCCAAATACTTTCACCCAAAGTTAATAATATAAACTTTTGCACATTATCAGGTCAATATTTTACACATTCCTTCATTAAACTGTACAGCTCCTCAAACAACTATTGTACATGTTGTGGTTTTAATTGAACTGTTTCTAAATAATATCATTTATTATAATTATCATTTCATAATATGTTATTGTTAATTTTCTATTTTCTATTCATGCTTTTTGACTTGCAGTGCTTGCTTTTATCTTTCTTTATACTTTGCATACCATGTTTATTGTCATGCACTAATATACCAAGGCAAAGTCTGCACATGAATGCCTACCTGACAGTCAACCTAATTCAGATTCAGACTCAGTAATGCCTTAAAACATTTGTAGGCTCATTTAAACACATGCAATTTACATTAATGCCACTAAATGTATTGAAAATTCTTTGAAAATCTGTTGCCTGTGTCAAATAAATCCCCATTATTGTGTTTATGTTAGTGTGTGGATGGTTTTCTTCAAAAGCCCCTTGTGAGCAGTGACTTCAGAACAACCTAAAGATAAACTTTGTGGGGAACTCTGGGGAGCTGTCTGGTGTTCAGCACAGATCTCTCCTATAAATCTGCTTATCCTATGGCACTGTTACCACTTGGTCATTGCCACTATGTCTAGAACTGTGTTGTGATAATTCATTGGATGTGTATCATTGCAAGATTTATACAGCTCTTTTTCTGTCATTCCTATATGTGTATTTTGTTCCTGGAGTTTTAGTGAAAAGATACATATGATAGACTATAACCTGTTTTTTATGCACAGTTTTTGACATATAATGTACCATGTTTAACTGACACGTGTGCGGACACATGGTGGCATGTGCACATTCAGGCTTTGACGTGGTAAGTTCTGTCCTCAACAGAGAGTATTTTACACTTTGCTTATTACTTTTCACATGTAACTGTTCTTTTCACTATTTCTGCATCGTTATCTATTTAATATTGTTTGTTTTTACTTGTATTCTCATGCACTCCAATGTCCTTGCTAAACTAATGTTTTGTATGAAATATTGCTACCCAATAATGAAATTCTAAATGATTTTTCAATTTTCTAGGGTGGAAGAACATAAAAATGGACAACTTGTACAACACATCATCTGTTTTAGTGCTCAATCGCTTCAATCTGCCCTCTGAAACTGTCTTTCCTGCATTTCTTTTTGCAACTTTAAGCTACATGATCATACTTTTTTGCAACCTTATTCTAATCTTAATCATTGTACTGAACAAATCTCTTCATCAACCCATGTATCTAATTCTGTTGAACCTTCCTATCACTGACCTTATGGGCTCCTCAGCATTCTTTTTACAGGTCATTAAAGAACTACTGACAAACAGCAAGACAATGCAATACTCATCTTGTGTTGCCCAAGCTGTGTTTATCCACATCTATGCAGCAGGCACCGTGTTCACTCTGACTGCTATGGCATATGATAGATATATTGCCATATGTTGTCCTTTGAAATACAACACAGTGATGACTAACGCTCACGTTATGACAATAATCACAGGTATATGGATTGTTGATTTAATTTTAACGGGTATTCTTTTTTTTCTGGTGTTGCGTTTACCCCGCTGTCGATCTGAACTGACAAACCCTTACTGTGATAATCCAACTTTGCTGTCTCTGGTCTGTGCCAACATAACCATAAATAACTTTTATGGACTTTTTACAGTTGCTTTTACACAAGTGCTCGCTAATGGAACCATTTTCTATACATATCTCCGGATCCTTATTGAATGCTTCAGGTCCAAACGATCAGACACCAAAGCCAAAGCGCTGCAGACATGTGCTACACATCTCATTGTTTTTCTCCTGTTGGAGTGTCTGGGTCTTTTCACCATCATATCATACAGAATAAAGGATGTTTCACCACATTTAAGACGATTCCTGGGGGTGTCTACATTAATTTTCCCCCCAACATTGAATCCAATCATCTATGGACTGAAAACAAATGAAATTCGAGACAAAATAGTGCACTTCTGTAAGAATAAAATACTTCCATCTTATTGAACTGATATGATATGAAAATCTTCTCCCACAGAAAATCTTATATTTGTCTTGCTATGTTATGCATCCATTATTTTCAATATGATTCCATGCTTTTCATCAAAATAACTTAAATAATTTGTCTTTATGTTCAAAAACATAAAATTAATCCTCAACTAATGCTTATGAAAACTACAGTCCAGTAATAATTGTACAAGGTAATGTTAAATGATTACTGCACTATGCACAAAAAGCATCACCAATTACTTTTTGATCAGGCTTTCTCTTCCGGTGTTTTTCTGTTACATGCACTAGGCTTATTTGGAGCTCCGTCATTTACTATTGCCAGATATTTATCATATCAAATAATGTCGACTACTGTTTTTGGCAGCTGATGTATATTTCATAAGCATTCATTGTATTCTTTTGTACATGCAAAGTAGTTGTTTATCAGGTAACGTGCAAATCCAGTGTAACATCAAAGTTGCTGTGACCATGTTAATTTACATTATAATTTTTTTAAATGTGATACTCTATAAAGATTGTCTTAATGCTACTGTATGAAAAATACAGTTAGTGACACACAGAGGCATATAAAGGAGCTAAACAAGAAATGAGAATGTTTCTTTCAAATAAAATTTTGAAACAAAAGATATTAGACTTATTCAGTTTGCAATTTAAAGACAGGACTTAGAGACAGGGCATATCCTACAGAGGGGAGTTGGAGTGTTTTACTGTTTGTATGGACAATAAAGGAAATTAAGCAGGTAAACTAAAGATTGGATTTTTGTTTAATAGCACTGTTTTATCCTTCCATTTAAGCATTATCAAAGTTGCAATAATTAGTCCAGACTAAACAGCAAACTCTATTTTGTTGGCTGCACAGAATTGCATATGCTACTCATTAGATATTAACTAACTTAAAATGATGCATTTTATTCTTGGCAAACATTCATTCATTCCAAAGGAAACCAATATCATCATAGTAAATGTTGGAATAACATTTTGATTCATGACATATGAGAGAGGCATGAATCAAAATTTAAAATGTGTAATGTTGAAAATAGGAAGCAGGTTATGAAGTCTGTCAGTCATCCATGTCACTGGCTGATTTTGTGCAATGATTATTGTCTAAATATGAACAAAGACTCATAATAAATTACAATCATCCTTTGATATGGCTGTGTGTAACTACAGTACAAATACAGCAGAGGGTGCCATCAGTACACCATAAACTCACACCGACAAGAAAACATATAAAATGTGGTTGTATTTTCCATGATCTGCTGCCCTCCTGTGTGTTAAGAGGTTGGTAGACACTGAAGGCCTGTCCTGAACACATGAAGCTGATAAGGTGCTAATTATTTCTTTCTAAAGCATACTATAGTCAGTGTGTACTAACACCAGGGATCAAAACCAAGTAGGCCAAATTAAGTAATATTTTAGTATCTTCAATGAAATCCGATATGTGGCTCCAGATATAAATTAAATCATATAAGCATATAGCTGAACATTCATGGTTTTACATCATAGTGCTTTACCATAATGAGGAGAAGAAAGAATAATTTCCTGTAGATTTAGATCAACCAATTATAACCAATAATTAACCAACATTAACCAATTATATTGTTTAATGTACACTTCTAAATAACCCTGATTACTTCATATCAAGTAAGTAAATAACTGTGTTTGACTTAGACATACGGCCTACAGGTATACTACAGTGTTGAAACGAAACTGTGACCATCATCAAACAAAATACAAACAAAAAACACAATATGAACATCTTTGATGTGAAAAAAAAATCATAGAATTAACAGATACTTATGATTTTATGCAATGAAATTTTAACAGATTTACAATGAAGGTATGTACAGTATAAGTAAATGGCATAGAACTGGCCACCATAAGTGAGGTCTGGGATCAGTGGGTGGAGCATCTGCCGTACCTCTACAACCCTGGGCCTGAAGTAACAGTGGATGAGCAACTGGTTCCATTCATTAGTTGATTGCTTATGTTCTTTGTGATTTTGTTTTGTGTATTTTATTCTTATATATTGTTGTTGTTACACACTTTGTGGGTGGGATGGTTAAAAAATGGGACTATATACAGTACCAGTCAATAGTTTGGACACAGTTTCCCATCCACTTGAATGGGAAACTGTGTCCAAACTTTTGACTGGTACTGTATATTATAGTTTAATTCTTCATTCTAAGAAAGAGAATATAAGAATATAACCTAATATAAAAACCTGACTGTTATTGAGAGTGTCCTCAATAAAATGTATTCAAAAGTACTTTCTACATATTTTTGCTTCTTTCTGAGGCTATAAAAGCACTATATCTTGCTAAAAGAATCATGTTTACATAATGTTTACACCTATGCAGTACATCAAACAATAATAATATTAATAATAAACCTCTACTTTAGTAAAGAAAACAATTATGACGGTGTGTTGTAATAAAAACAACTGAATAAATCTAAGTCTTTCTGCACTGTGAAGAGGGGAAGCCTTAATATTCACAAAGTTCGTGATGAATGACAGGTTGTTTCTTCAGGCAAAATAGATTTGGGGTTTAAAATACAATTAAGCTGCTTTATTTTAGGGGTTTAGTGAAGGCAGGATATTTTTTACCCTTAAGAGAAGAGGAGTATACAGACTGTAAAGACTACACAAGGGCAAAACTCCATTTGTCAGGCTCAGCTCTTCAGATCAGATTTTGCCACACTAAAACAAGGATTTTACTTTATTTTGTATTCATTACTGAAGGTGCACCAAATGGTTGCGGAATGAAGAGTATTGAAACTTGTGTGGTGGCAAATACAATGTTAACTTCATATAATATATAAGCTGACCAAGCTAAATAATCAGGTGTGTACTATATGTTTTTCACTGCGGACACAGGTTGTAAAAGTCAATACACCCATGTCCATATAACCACCGTACCTTAGCAGAGCGTATCACAAAGCAAGCAGCTTAGCACAGGACAATAAATAATGTGTAATGTTAATGAAAATAATATATATAAATTTAAGAATTGCAACAATAATTCTCATTGAAGATGCTCTGTCTCACCAGCATTTTAATTTAGTGGTGGTTCTCAAAGTCACTTCCTTTTTCTGTGACCCCTGCAGAAAAAAGGGATAAACTTATTTATACATTTTATGTTCATGGGTTTCATATACTGTCTGTGATAAAACACCTAATAGAAAACATCTTATCAGACTGGGGACTCTGGGACAAAGCTATGGAGGTCCGTGGCTAATTTCTGCCAGTTTAGGGATTATTGATGGGAACAAACATGAGAACCACTGCTTTAATAGTAAATATTGTAGTTAAATTACAACTTTGAAGTGTATTCATGTTTCTGTTGTAGTGTCTCCTTATACACTACAGTAAGTACTCATGGTGTGTTATTCTTCATAAATGTATGCAGCTGAGGTAAGACAGTTTCTCGTAAATAAAAAAAAAGAAGATGTTTATGATTTGTAATTCATGAACCAACTCAGATTAACTTCTAGAAATGTTTACCGGCGTTGAAAGAAGAAAGAGTGGGCGAGGTGCAACAACCCATTACGTCATGGTTACCAACACTTAGTTACTGTTTCTATCTTTAACGGTGGTGCTCGTTAAGTTAATGACTTGTTTGTTTTCAGTGTTGACAGGAAAGATGTGTCACACTCAGCCCTCCAGAGTAATTCCTCCTCAGTGCTTGGCTCTAGTAATGAACCTCAGAGGGTTTAGTGACATACTGCCGTAAACAGCAAGTGTTTTGTTTTGTTTCATTAATAAAAGTGACCAAAAAAGTGAGCTTGTGAAAGTTAAAGCATGGCTTAAGTGGATGCAATAAGATTTATAAAGCACATAACACAGACTGATAAACAAGAAGCAGCATGTCACAATATCACAGCTACATTGATTAGCATGTGAGATGTCAAACACAACCCCAGAATAAAGCTGTCAATAAGTTGTCAAGCTGTCAAGTCAATAAGCGAGACATCCATCACACCGATGGTTAAAACTAATGAGCAGCACAACAATTGCCACTATCAGCATAAACAGACACATTACAAGCGGCAAACTCAACCTCGACACACTACCTAAATTGTATTTATAGCGCTTTTCTAGTCTTATTGACTCATTGTGCTTTAAAACACAAGCCAGCATTCACCCACTCACACAAACATTCATACAGTGGTGGCAGAGGCTTATTTAGGACATAGATAAACACTAGGCATGATGGGTAATAAGGGCAATTGCTTCACTGCCCACAAAAGGCCAAAAGCCGTGTCCACATGTGTCTGCAACTCCTGTCCTCACATACTGGACAGTGCAGCTGGAGTACATCCAGTATTCACCTGCAGTGCATTATTACCCCACGGCACTCATGACAACAGTATGGTGTAGTGAGGTGCTGATGACTAACTGGGGGTGGCATGTGTCCAGTTTGAAATACTCCACCAGCACTTCACTGTGGATGCAGGCATGTGTTCCTGGTATTTTCAGCACCATCTACCTGCATATATCAGTGAACAACAACACCTCACATTTTCTCCCACTGAGCAGCTCCTCAACTGCAGAACATGTTGTTGTTGCTCTCTGATAATCACAGTGTGACAGTGTAATGCTGTGTTAAACCTGATTAGATGTTGTTTAGTGTCACGGCTTCAAGGGGTTGTATGCAGACAGTCTTCTCATGGAGTTGTCCACTAAATGGTCATTTAAAAAAATTGGGCTACTTGCTGCATTCTGATGCATCAAGGCCAGATTTTTCAATTAACTATATATATATATCATAGAGAACAGCAAGGGACGGTCTCATCCATAAATTCACAGAGATATATAATTATATCTTCATAGCTCAAGGAGCGTCTGATGCGTGTCACTGTAATAAAAACTTAATTTAAAGAGACTGGCATAAAACTTTGTAACCTTTGTATTCCCAACCTGTTCATTGAAAGAAATCGTCAACTCTTTCATTTGTCGATAATGTACGTGAACCCTCATCTTCCTACATTTGAGGTCTACCCCTCTGCTGGGATCAGCTCTTTCCATTGCATCAAAGCACTCAATCCACAAAAGCAGCAAAAAATGAAAACAAAAGGAAAAAAAGCAACAAAAAGAATCCAGAAACAGAATGAAACGGAACATCTCAGCTCATAGACACACATTCACAAAAGCAGAAAACCAAGGATTTGCACGATATACAAGTAAAAGTCACAAATAGCTTTGAGGCAGGTTTCACTCAGATCTATCAGCTAAAGGTGCTCCTCTATGGTCTGACAAAAAAATTGGATTAGTTTGGTTTAGCTTATTGTTTATTTTTGCAGGGATAGTGCACAATTAAAAGTAATTGCCCCAGAGTTGGCTTGCAGCTAATTTACATGTGGTTCCTGGGCAGGTAGACAAAAACAAACACAAAACAGCAAGGACACTACATAAAACAGCACAATATATACAAGTCTATCACTGTGAGATAATAAATAGAATCAGCAGCCTATAATACTGTAAGTACAATATAGAACAAGGCAATCTTTGGTGGTGATACTTTTGTGCTGAGTTTAGCTTAAGGCTGGTCTTAAACACTGCAAAGCTTCCAGAGTCCCTAATGTTTGTGGGAATGGAATTCCACTTCCCCACTACTTTAACCGTGAAAGCAGATTGAGCAAAGGTTGTCTTTTTGAACCGCGGTACCCAATCAACCCGAGCAGATGCTCTAGTCCTGCCAGCACTGCCACTGCCGGGAGAAACCACCCAGGGGGTGCGAGGTTATGAATAATTTTAAACATCAGGCATGCATCAGAGTAAAATGAGAAGTTATCAAACTTGAGGAAATTATATTTTTTTCAAAATATTGCAGTAATGATGATCCCTTGGCTTGAAAATTCATTGTTACAAAGCCGAAAACATGGGGCTGATTTTCTGAGCTCATGTAAAGATGACTTTTTAGAGATACGTGGCTCTCAGGGGACAGCAACACTACAAACATATGATGATCTTATAGAGTAGCATGCGTTGCTGTATATTGAAGTAGCTAAAGGTATATAAAGTAGTTCAAATGAGCTCAGGTCCTCCTGAGGCTGTGTAGACCTTGCAAAGCGTGAAAGTATAAGTTTCCTATTCATTACAAAGCTTATGCTGCTTCTTTCAATGCATAAAAAAAGATATATCCATTCAAACTGACCTAAACTGTCTTTGGATTCCTGCAGCACCATGCAGACATGGGAAGAATATGCAAACTTATGGAAGAAAGTTCTGAGTTCCGACCTTTTTTTTTTACCCTATTTTTTAAAATTTGAGTATGAATTTAACATATAGATTAAATGATTTTATATCTCACATTTAATACCAAGAAAGCTTCAGAGTTTTAGAAGCCTAGAATATACAAATGTTTATTTGTACCCAATTCATGCTGTTTCCAGCAAAACAATTTACAACCTAAAAAGTTTTGTGTTTGTTTTAGGCAGATGATACTCCAAAGCAACAACACAAATGATACTAATTAGTGTCTCATGTCAATAATAGTCTCAAGTGTCTGATTAAAGTGTAGGGCTCGTTTGTGACTCTACCTTTGTGAATTCTCTTATCAAAACAGTCTTATGCAATGCTGTTTACCCTAGATTGGCTTATTTCTCTTTGCATATTCCAAAGCTGTGTTGGTGAAGATGTTAGTTTGTTTGTATGTTTTCTGTTTGTATTTGTTTTCTTAAGCTGCAGTGTGTTGAGCTCTCCAGGCCACTGTAGAGAAATTAGCTTTCTATCAGTAAGCTGTTTGCTTCTTTCTTGAAATAAACTCTCATTTCACATTGACTCATTACAGGCCAGAATCCATTCACTCTCAAACTTTCCTTTTTTTCCTCTATGTGTTTTAAAGAAAACAATTCTGACTTAAAAGTTCAAGCTAACCTTCTATTTATGTCACATTAGTCCTGTGGTTTTGTTTCCATCTTTAGAGATACTTGTTACAAAACTGAATAGAGGTTTTACCAATTTATGTACTGTCACATACAGTGCATAAGAGTTAGTCCACCTCTGAATGGCTCAAAAGAAATATAATTAAAGTTTTGCATTAGTCTGGTCAAAGTCCAGACCTGAACCCCGTTGAGATGCTGTGGCGGGACCTGAAAAGATCAATTCATTCTCACAAACCCTCTAATGTGGCTTCACTAAAGCAGTAAGTGGGACAAAATTCCACCACAGTGATGTCAGAGACTGATCTCCAGTTATTGGAAGCATTTAGTCACTGTTGTTGCTGCAAAAGATGGCACACCTAGCTATTAAGTACAGGGGGTAAAAACTTTTATATCCTGGTGATCTAGGTATTGGAAAACCTTGTTAAATAAAATTAGCGTTTAAAACTTGTATTGTGTTTACTCAGGTTGCCTTTGTTTTATGTGAGTATGAGATACACACAAAAATAGAAGAAATCATGGTCCAATCGTTTTTCACAGCACTGTACCCTGTGCATCACTACTCAGTTTGCTGCTATGTATTATTATTGTTTCCCATATTTAGTGGTAGAAAAAGGCTACGATTTGCTGAGGAAACCATACATACAAGTAAGATATTACTTATAAAGATGTTTTTAAATTCGCAGATTTGTTATACAAAAAATAAATTCCAGCTGATTTATTGATTATTTTTACTTATATTTTCAAAGATTGCCAAGATCTACTGATCAACTCCATTGATTATTTGATTCCCCGAACACAAGGACAGGATCACCCAGAATGTTAATTCATATTCTGTGTCTATATACGCATTTACAGATCTGTGCACCCTTATATATCGTATTAATGACACATTTTCAGATTCATATGAACATTCACAAATCTCAGTAGACATTCAGAGTTTATTTTACTCACTTACAACTATGATTATGAACACAAAGTGAACACAAATCGCTTTGTGTTATAGTTTTGCTCTAAACTGTATATACCATGCAGATTTGAATGTGGATCACTGGTCTATCCTGAGGATGCTCGGATTGCTCTGACACTGTAGATATGTCTTCCTGAATGACCAAACATTTTGAACCTAGTTGTGTATTGTGTAAACTCCATGTGGGCTCTATATGTTACCAGTGGTGGGTGGGAAAACTAGAGATGAGCTACAAACTAGACCGTCATGTGCTCTTGTATCTCCACCCTTGAGTTAGGCTGACATAAGGAAGCTACTTTGTCTGCTGGTTCTGGGGACTGGGGACAGTATCATGCCGTCCCATTGGCTGTATAGATTGTAGCTGGATTTGTGGTGCATGCAAGCTCAATAACTTACATGTTCATTTTGTGAACATGCTTTAGAAACAATACAAAACAGCTACAAGTGAATTCCAATCATAAAATACATTGAATATAAATTTCAGAAATATGAACAAAACCACTATTTCCATTTCTCATCCGTTCACCCCCATTTCTACCACTTCCCAAACTTAAACTACAACTACTTCATGTCATAAGTATAAGTATAAGGTTACTAACTACATATGGATGTTGTCCAACAACTTAATAAAACCCCATAATAAGCTTCATATTTTATCGTTTTAATTACCTTTAACTCAGAGGATCATGCTGTAAAGCCCTTAAACACATGCTTGCACATGTGACGAGGGACCACCATTAAACACTGGGGATATTAACACTGCTTCCTCGGCATCAGTTTGGGGAAACATTGGAGATTTACTCCTGTGGGATTTAAACCATTAGCATGATTAAATTAATGGTTCTTCCAGGTATCCAACATGTCACAGGTGTTGCTTGCACTGTGAAGTGTGTTTATAATGCTTCTCAAATGACATAGTTAATGTTAATTACAAGTTAATTACAAGTTAAATATTCTCTGAAACTGAAAAAAAATATGAGACACAAATGACTCTTTTGAGTAATGTTTCAATTACATCATGACTCCACTCGGCTTTTTGTTCATCTTGACAGTATGGATGTTTTTGGATTTGATAAAAAAAATTTTTTTAAATGCTGTTAGTGTGACCTGGAGATCAGAATCAGAATGATCTTAACGATGCTACGCTACAATTAAATTATTAATGACAAATGTCTCTAGTACTTTCTAGAGACCCTTTAGCTGCTATGACCTGCTGAAAACGTGATGCATATCCAGACACAAGCTTCTGGCAGCCTTTCTGAGGAATCTTAGCCCATTCCTTATTCTGCAAAGACCTCTGATTCTGGAATATTCCTGGGTTTATGTGCACCTTCTTCAAATTCCATCAGAAATTTTTTATAGGATTCAGTCAGGCAACTGCTTCAGCCACTCTAGAATGTTCCAGGACTTCTTCTGACACCAAAACTTAGTGGAATTTGAGGTTTGCTTGGGATCATTGTCCTTTTGGAATGTCCAACGACGCCCAAGCCTCAGCTTCCTCACAGATAGCAAGATGTTTTATTCTAGGATTTCCTGATACTTGATAAAATCCATTTTACCCTCTACACACTGGATGTTTCCAGTCCCAGGGGAAGCAAAGCAGCCTCAGAGCATCGCCGAGTCACCACCATGACTCACTGTAGGTAGGGTGTTCGTCATTCTTCCTACTCCAGACATAAAGCTGATCCATAGGCCCGAAAAGTTACGGTTTTGTTTCATTGCTCCACAGACATCCTGAAACTTCTGCTTATCTCGATGGCTTTGAGTGTGTGTTTTTGGGTCAGCGGTGGTGTATGTCTTAGAGTTCAGGCATTCACCCTTAGGTAAATTTAGGGCTTAGCAGAAAAACTTTTGAACTCTACTGCTACTGCTAGCAATGACACTTACTGTATGTTGTGGGTCAAACATACGGTTCAACTATATCATGCAGTATATCATATAGTGAGCTTTAGGCAGCCAACCACTGAATATGATGATGCTACAGTATGTTCATGGTTCAGAAGGTGTAGAGTCAGACCTTCTAAAATCACTGATAGTCCAAGAGAGGTGACCTAAAGGAAATAAATCAGAGGGAATCACATTTGTTAAGAGTTAATAGCCTTTATGAAATTTTGTTTGGAAGATTCAAGAAATCAAACTGAATGTTGCTTATATGTGATGTTTTCTCTTTTGTGTTTGCTGATTATTATGATGTGAATTCATTGTTTTAGCTGTTGAGTTGTTGATCACTGTGAGGAAGACGAGACCATTATGCTACTCGGGCACTTTTGAGATACATTAGAGAATATGACCCTCTGAGAATATACTTGGTCAAACATCACACTGCTGCATATATCACCCAGCCACCCCACTCAGCTTTTAGTTGTTGGCCTGCATCTGAAGGGTAAGACTCTTACTTTGACTATGAGTGGAAGACTCAATGACTATACACTGCATAATTGTCTTTGTCCGCAATGTTATACTGTATATTATAAGTGTTTGTCACTTGTGAGGTAATACAAATCATGAATGATTTTACCAATTGGCAATTTTGGCTCCTAATGTGCTAAAGAGAGGAGTGAATAAGGTAATATGTAATAATAATAATAATACCTTGTAATACCTTTATGACTGCAAATGTGTTGAAACGGTTTGTTTTTTTCTGACCCCCCCTAAAAAACCCAAAGACTCAATTTGAAATCAACTGACAGACAGAAAAGAGAGCAAATCTTGATAGAGCTCCAACACCTCCTCACAATAGAGGTTATCAATTAACTACTAATGATCCCTTTTGATAAACTTCCTTTCATGAATTTTGACTTATATTTTGCAGGGCTGTCTTTGTCTTGGTTTTGGTTGTGAAACAGGTGATAATGATCCACACCAATGTCTCCAGGATGAAAAGCTTCTTCATCCTTGGATTCCCTGGACTTTCACCTCAATATTATGGACCTGTATCAGCCATGCTCTTTTTCATCTACGTAGCTATCGCAGTAGGGAATGTGTTCATTTTAGCATTTGTGACGTGTCAGAAGTCACTTCAGAAACCAACATATCTGGTCTTTTGTCACCTGGCACTGAATGACTTAACATTTGGCACTGTGACTCTCCCAAAGATCATATCAAAATACTGGTTTGATGACAGCATTATTTCATTTTATGGGTGCTTTACTCAGATGTTCTTTGTTCATTATTTAGGATCAGTGACTTCCTTCATCTTGTTGGTGATGGCTCTTGATCGATTTATTGCCGTTTGTATTCCACTGCGTTATGCAATCCTCATCACAAACAACAGAATATCTGTGCTCTGTGGGTTTGCTTGGTTTATACCTGTGTCTTTGTTAGTCACCATTATTGTCCAAGCCCTCGCTTTACCTTACTGTAAATCTAATGTCATTGCTCAGTGCTACTGTGACCACATTGCTATAACAAGTCAGGCATGTGGTGAGGATGTTAAAATTGTTCAGGTCACTGCTCTCTGTATGGCCATGTTTTGTCTTTTGCTTCCTCTTGCATTTATCTTATTTTCCTATGTTTCCATTATTGTGGTTATTATGAAAATGTCTAATGCTAGAGGGCGCAAAAAAACCTTGTCAACCTGTACACCACAGATATTTATCACGTGTCTTTTTTACCTGCCCAGATGTTTCGTTTATGTCGCTAATACTGTTGGGTTTTATTTCAGTTTGGATGTTCGCATTTTATTGATATTGCTGTACAGTCTTTTCCCTCCTGCTGTTAATCCAATCATATATTGTTTCAAGACTCAGGACATCAAGCAGACTTTAATGAAAAAGCTGAAAACAACTAGGATTGGAGCCGAGGTAAAACTTTCATTCTGATGATGAACTGATTTTTCTAGTGCAATAAATATGATTGTACAACAGAAAATTATTTTAAAAGGGGTTAACATCAACATGAATTATCGTTGACTCCTAATTCAACAACTGGTTATAGGCAAAGGATGATGGAATTAAAAGAAGACCAACACATTTTTTATATACATATTTTATTTATTTAATTTCTAATTGTTATTACTATTTATTTTATTTTATTATTATGAATTTTAAATGTTTTTGTAATTGCCTATTCATTTATTTATTTTTACTTAGTTTGTACTTTATGCAATATACTATAATTTGTATCACTCATTATTTATCTGTTTTTCCTTGTTTATTTCTCATTAGATGGGATTTTGAGAATGATTGGGAGAGGATTTGTTTGTTACATGTTCTAAATTTCCTTTATTGTATTGTGTTAATAACAAAATCAATAAAGATATTGTTGAAAAAAATTACATTATTGTGTGTGTGTGTGTGTGTGTGTACTTGTTACATTACTGAAAAACATAAATTGTACAAAAATCCAGATTATTTAATGTATCTAAAATGGTTCTCACTTGTAGGTGTAATTGCTTGACAAATATCACACTGTATGTTATTCAATGGAAGTAATGAACTAATAAGGAGAAAGATACTGTCCATTTTCTGGATTAAATGTTTTTAATCACTCAGAAGGCTGTATTTTTCCCTTATTTAGGGGGTTACATCTATACTGTGCTTTACACTGAACAGCCACCAAAATTAAAGTCTTACCCAAAGCATCATGTTTGTTTGTAAACAAGAAGTAAACAAGAGTTTTTGTCGAAGTGAAACCATTTAATTGCTGTTTGTTCAGGAGCCCAGAGTCCAAACTAAAACTCAGGATGTTCATTTCTTTAGTCATCAAATAGTGTCCTCTATGTCACTTTGCATATCATAGCTGTGACTGGGTTCACTGGGTAAACATGCAATATCCTCAAACACAGGAGCATAGCTGGTAAAAGGTAGGTGCATATTTAAAATAGTTTCCCATTGCTCAAACATACCAGAGGAAGCACTGTAAGCTTTAAGCTGATCTGCAGCAGACTGAGAGGTGTGCTGAAACAATGAGCTGACAGGCAGGGAGCCTTGTTGTCTGAAGCTGCATCTTGACAGGGATGACTGCTCATGCATATTTTTCCCGGTGCTAATGATTGAAAACTGTCCACACTCGACTTCCACACTGGCCAATGTGCTGTCTGCTTCACTGTCAGATGTGGCATCGATCGTTGTGGGGCACTTGGCAGGTCTGGAGCTCAGGGATATGTGATGTGACATTGTTTGCTCCAGAGGAGTGTTTAGTTGACTTATTTCTTCAAAAGTGAGGCATTGTACAGGTTCCAGGAACTCTGGTGGCAGAAACCGCTCCCCGTAACCAGACAATGTATGCTGGGAATGCGTTGCATCCATCTTCGTCAACAACTGTTTGTTTAGAGAAGTCACATTTTGAGGCTTCTTCAGACTTTTTGCCCTCTCTTCACTGGAGTCATCTTTGTTAAGTCCTTCTAACAGCTTCCTCAAATCTCCTCCTTCCTCTAAATACTTTGTGCTTAAACATTTGTGCCAGCTGAGCTGCACTGAGGCGGTGTCTGAACAGAATGCGCTAGAGTTGCTGCCTATTTCATAATACTCCAGCTCACTGTTTGGCACCGGCTGAACACTCGACAGACTGGCATCACAGTAAAACTCCACACTTAATCTCTGCTCATCGGCACTCAGTGGGTCTTGTTGTTTCTCTTTTTCAGTAGATGCAGCACATGTGAGATCTTCATTGTCATCAAAGCAAAATGCTACATTGTCTGTCCCTTGCTCTGTTTTCTGTGGTGAGCCATCTCTCTGATACTTAGCATTCTGCCGCCTCATTCTGTAAAGGGCAGCCATCATTACCAGAATGAAGATTAGAGGAAGAATTACAGCTATGAGCCACAGAGGCCCGCTGCCCTGAGCCTCAGAGCATCGATCATGGCCCTCTGTTGCAGAGATGCAGATGTCACAGGCGTGGTCAGAGACATTATGTAAACAGACGCAGGACCTGTTCTGCACAGCAGGTCCACACCTCCACCGGTTTTGACAGTGTTCAGAGAGACACCCGGTCTTGGCTGTGTACCCCTCAGAGCAGGGTGATGGGAGGCAGACATCCGGAGAGCTGCAGCTCGACTGGACAAGGGTTGAGCTCGGCCAGAAGTCCACCATCACACTGAGTGTACTGGTAGGCAGAGTGTAACCAGTCACATTGAAATACTGCACACATCCCATGAACCCTGTCATAAACAGAATGAAAACAGTCTAAATTGGCCATTTAATGTTAATATGTTATTAATGTTAATAGTTATAGATGTAAAGGGACAGAAATGAATACAACACAAACTCAAATGCTCTACTCCTACACCAGACAAAGAGACCACCTAACCAGGTAAGCAAAAGGTTGGGGCAGTGGACAAAGCAGAAAACAAAACATATTTCATTATTAATTATTTTTGCCTCTCCAATGCATTTTGTGGACACATTTGCATTTAAAAATCTTTCTTTACAGATCTTTTCTTTCAGATGTAGCACCTGTTGAGATGCCTTATATATAGTACACCTGCAAACACATGAGGTGTATTCTTGGTTTAAATCCACTTGAAAAACAGGGCATGTGCAGTGGTTACAGTTCACAAATTAACACCTCAAAATAAGATTGAATTTGTCAGTAAGGATTCATTTGTATCTACCTGACTGTTGGAGCTTTGAATCATCTGTCAGAGCTGACCCCAACACAATCTTTTCCACACGAACAGGAGTGATATCCATATTCCGGTCAGTGACGTTCAAGGCTGGTGACCCATCCAGGAACAGAGAAGTGTTCTGGCCATTGCTGGACAAGAGGAGGACATGCCAGAGCCCATCAGCTACAGGAGAGTCCACAGTGAACTCTGACAGATGTCCTGACAGTGTGTCTTTGGAAATGTACACAGGCTTTCTGTCATTTATCTAAATCACACAGAGAAAACAATTTTACACTTCAAACATAAATTCAAGATGAGTAAGTATCTGGATAACAGGATTTCATGATTACCTTCAGCATAACATATCCTGTCGGTCCAACAACAACCATCAACACTCCATTATTCTGGGTTTTGAACTTGATGCTAATCGCTGTTTGGTCTCTGGTCTTTTCCTCTTTTTCCAGCAGCACTTTTAGCAGGTAGTCTCTCTTGAATCGCTCCTTGATGACATACTCAATGTAATCATTCCCATTAAATCGCAACACAAGCTCCTCTGACATCTCTATACAAAAAGAAAGAACATTTGGGAAAAGGTTATTAAAGTTAAACCGGAAATAGGCATGTTTTTTTGTGTCTGTTTGTTTTGAATGTCCAGTGTGCAGAATTTAAAGGGTTGTATTGGTGAAATTGAAAATAATATTCATTGTTTTCATGAGTGTATAATAACATGAAGGTAAAATTAGTTGTTGTGACCTTAGAATGAGCCTATTTTAAGCACAGACAGAGTAAGTCCTTTAACTCATGGAAGAATTGACAAACCAGTTTGCTACAATCTGCAAGCTCACTGCTAAAAAACCCTATGCACTGGACCTTTAACATATCATTATGAAGTAATGTTACAGTAACTGCACAGCATAATGGCTATAGCATACTGACACCATCTGTGTTTGGACTGGTTCCTGATAAACCTCTCTTTCACTGTGCAATCTTGTCTGCATTGTGTAAGAAATCTCTGCATGAAGGCTTGCTGGTGGTCCAATCAGGCCGACAGCCTGATACTCTCCCCATCTGCTCTCGTGTCTGCATTATAGACTAAATTAATAAATAACCACATACTTGTGTTTGGTGTTGTTGGTACTTGCTACTCTGAGGAGGTTGCCTTTACCACAGTGGCACCAACAATAACACCACGTGGAAAAACTTGAGGGCGGGGAGGAGTGGAGTCGCCTGTTTCCACTTTAACATTCAAATTATTCAAAAAATCAGTCCTGTACATTAAAAGCTATCTTTACCTTTGGTACAGATGCTTCCCATAAATGGACTTTTGCACTCACAAAAATAGTGAGACCAAAGGTCGTGGCACATGCTGCCGCTCTTACATGGGTTGCTGTGACATGGTGACGGTGTTTCCCTCGGACACCTTCATAAAACAAAAAAATGAGTTACAAAGACAAATAACTGGCATGCAGACAAATACAAAAGTAAGAGAAAGAAACATGTTCTGTGTTATGTAAATAAGATCATATTAAGACTTTAAGTATTAAGTATTTTGGACATTTTTATGCCTTCATTAGATGGGGTCAGCACAGGGAGGACCACAAATGAGTTGTGGGTGAGAGGGGGCTGACATACAACAAAGGTCTCTAGCTTGACTCAAAGTATGGATAATGGTAGGGATCCACTAAAATGTGAGATAAGGATCATATTGGAAAAGTGAATGGTCCATGTTCACCTATCAAGGATGTTATAAGTTGCAAGGGCCATGGAAGGCCTCAGCTGGATACCATTCATGTGAATGTTGCGAATACATCCAACGAAGTCATGAGTTTTTATCTGAACTGGATGCAGTAAAATGGATTCAAAAGTCCTCAGTCCTCCAAAAGTCACATTACTACCAACATCTAGTGTCCTGGTTGGAGGTAGACAGAGAAATGTAATCAATGAAGATTAAACAGGATTAGGAATAATGTGAAACGTGGCAATCATTATTGAACACTTACCTCTCTAAGCCTCTGCCATCATTCTGTGAAAAACAAAATCCATTGTTCTCAACATCTTCGCAGTTGTCCACATGTAAATAACCCATCTGTTAAGTGCAAATAGTGCCACATCAGCCTTTTTCAGATTCACTTTTTTCCAACATGTATATTCCCTCTGATTTACTGTGTGTATGTGCAAACATATTTAAAACTCACATTGCCAATCCTCATGGCCGTAACACTGTGAAAATATCCATCTGTCACTTGTTTGTTTGTCTGCAGCTTCACAGGTCCTGAGCCAAGGTCATAAGAGAGATGTATGGCCCCATCCAGTATCTCCAGGGCAAAGAACTCTCTGCTGGATGATCCTCCAGGGTTGTACAGGAGCAAGGAGTTCCTCTGCACAGTTGCAAACTCGAGAGAGATTAAATTAGTCCCACGATCCAGTGGGGGAAACTCAATGAAGGACAGCTCCTCAAAGCCATAACTGTGCTCCTCACAGTGGACTCCAGAAACCCCTGAAATAACATATTTTAATAAATAAGTTGTTTTCAGGTTTAGCCTGGAAAAGCATGCAGCCGCCCCTCAAGGCTGTGTCTTGAGTGGGCGTAGTAAATGGTTTGACAGAAGAAAATAGACTTTGTATGAGCTGCTGTCAAAAGGCAAGGTGAGCTTTTGTTGCATTCATATCTATACATGAAATATGACATTGTTCCATAAAGAATGCTCCTTTCTCTACTTCACATAGCTGGCCAATCACAGCCTGTAGTAGGCGTAAAAGTCAGACTGTCCCATTGAAACAAATCTCTGGCCCATTATTAAACTAGTTCATTGGCGAGCTTTATTCTTTGTTTGATTTTGTTAACTTTGGACAGAGCCAGGCCGGCTGTTTCTTGTCCTCACCAGCTGCTGGCTGTAGGTATTAAACATATATGAGAGTAGTACATTCTTCGCAAAAAAGCATTGCATGCATTATCCTTACCAAAGGGACACTGACAGGAGAATCCTGCCTGTGAATTGATGCAGCTGCCCTGAACACAGGGGGTTGATCTACAATGGTTAATGAACTGCTCACACATGTCTCCTAGAAAAAGCAGATAAAGTCCAACTTTACAGAAAGTCTGGAGGCAGAATAATGTCACTTTTTAACATATCAAAATCTACCTTCAAATCCAGGACCACACTGACAGTGATATCCATGCTGTGTGTGAATACAAGTTCCTCCATTTTGGCACTTAAGCTTCAGGCATTCATCTACATTAGTAGAGCAAATAGGGCCAGAGAAGCCACTCAGACAGTGACAGTAGAAACTTCCTGGCGTATTCACACATGTGCCTTCATTGTCACAGGGATTCACCTCACATTCATCAATGTCATCTTCACAAAGAGTCCCGGTGAAGCCGGCCGGGCAGGTACAATTAAAGACCTCTTTCTGCGGTGACACAAATATGACAGCTGTACTTTCCAGAACAGCGACATCCTGTCTGATGTGAATGTTGTTGTTGCACGTTGCCCCATTTTGGCAAGGAACAATGAGACATGGATCACTGGTGATGTGAGAAATTGTCACGTTGCTCTGAGCCTCCAGTATTGTCTTATGGCCTGCAGAGATACGGCTGGCTACCTCTCTGCTTAGATATTGACCATTGTAATTTTTAACAGCAGCCAATAGAAGGATTTCACTGCCAATACGTTTGATTCCAAACACATGAGTCTTAGAGGCCTGTAGGTTAAACAGACTGTCCAGAGCTTTCACGAAACGCAAATACTTATGAGACAAAAACTCTTCCATTGAGAATGATGACACATAGAAGAATACACAGCCGTCTATGGAAGCGTTTGTGAAACCTTTGTATTTAACATAGATGCTGTTGTTAACTGGGGAGTGAAGATGGTCTGTAGCTTCGACTGTGACGTTAAACGTAGCCTCACCTTGAAAAGGAGAGGACCACAGCTCACATGTGTCATTAGCTATTGTAAACATATGAAGTGGTCCACTTCTGATGGCACAGTTGAATTTATCAGACTCATCCTCATCCTCAGGATGGACGTTACCGATCATCCCTCCTTGGAAATGACTGCCAAAATATTTCACCTCAATGAAGATATTTCTTGGCAATGAAGGGTTATCATTTTCATCCACGATGTTGATGTAAATCATTGTTGTTGATGACAGCAGAGGGATCCCTGCATCCTTAACAGCCACCAGGACTTCGTATGCAGAGATTTGCTCCCGATCAATAGTCTGTGCAGTGAATAACACTCCATTCAGAGTCAAAGAAAAAGCTGTTGAAGGATTTACCAACCAGTAAGTAAAAGGTCCCTGGTTTGGTGGTAAATCAGGGTCAGATGCAGTTAACCTGGCTACTATGGTACCTTGAGGTTGATTTTCCTTCACTTGAGCCTCAGTGATGGTGAGATTGGGAGCATTGTCGTTAACGTCATCAATAGTCACAACGACATTAGTAGTTCCAGTGGCTGGTGGAGAGCCATTATCAGTGGCTGTAACCGTCAGATTATAAAGTTGAAACAGTTCTCTGTCAAGTAGAGAGTTTACTGAAATAACACCACTGGATTTATCAATGGCAAATGAAAAGTTTGTGTTTCCATTTTCAATTCTGTAGAAGACACGATTCCAGTCCAAGATGGAGTCCTGATCCAGAGCACTCACGTTTATCACTGATGTTCCAATGAGGCTGTCTTCTGGAACATGGGCCAAATAAAGTGCAGATGTGAAATTGGGAGCATCGTTCATGTCGATCACACTGATGTTGACCAAAGTCTCGTCCACATCCATGCCAGCGACAATGCCAGAGTTCTTTGCGAGAACTTTTAAAACGATGTCACTGTTGACTTGTTTCCTCAAACTGCCAGTTGTGTATATTTCTCCAGAGAGTTTGTTGATTTCAAAGCCCATATATTTATTTGAACCAAACATCAGGTAAAACACCTGACCTTCAGAGCCTTGGTCGTCATCTATAGCTGTTACTTTTCCAATCCCAGTTCCAACAGGCACATTTTTGAATACGGAAAAGTTGAATTGTTTTTCCCTGAATGTAGGTGTGAACTCATTGACATCTGAGATTTGGATGACAACATGTGCCAAACTAAATAAATTTTGACCACCAGTGTTTGAAGCTTTGATTGTTATATCAAAGATCTGTTCTTGCTCATAATCGAAGACGTCCAAAGTGGTGATTGTGCCGTTTCTCGAATCAATTGCAAATTTACCCACATCACCAGCAATGAGAGAGTAGGATATTTGTGCATTGGCACCTGAATCAGCATCAGCAGCCTTAACATCTATGACATTTGTTCCAATTTCTGAGTTTTCGGGCACTGAAGTTGTGTACTCTGATAATGGAAAGACTGGAGGATTGTCATTCACATCCATAACTACCACTGAAACATTTAACATGCTACTTTTAGAGACCCAGCCACAATCCATGGCTTTGATTTGGAGATGATAAATACTTACTGTTTCAAAGTCAAGCTCCCTGATCAGTGTTAGCAGCCCAGAGGCTTCTGCTATAGAGAATGGTGAATATTGATTTTCATGGGTAATGTAGTACATGATGGCCCCATTGGGACCGTAATCCCTATCTTCTGCTTGAATTCTTGCGACAACAGATCCAACCACCAAGTCCTCAGGGACAGAAAGAGTTACATGTGACTCTGTGAAGCTTGGAGAAAATTGATTCCTTCCAGTAATTTCAAATGTGATTTCAGTCTGTGAGGATAACGAGGGGAAGCCTTGATCTTTTGCCATTACAAATAAAGTGAGAAACAAATTTAAGTTTGCCTCCACGGTTTGATATAATATCACTTTTCCATTGTCTGCTTGGATCCAGAAGAAATCAGATGCATTGCCTCCATTCAAAACATATTCAATGCCAACACTGCTATTATTGACATCCTGATCTATTGCTGTTAACTGCAACACCTCAGTGCCGACAGTCATGTAATATGGTATAGCAATCAGAGCTTGAAAAGGTAAAAACATTGGTGGGTGGTAGTTATATGGTTCTAGTCTCACTGTGACGGTGGCATTACTGTACAGAGGAACGCTGCCACAATCAAATGCCATGACTGTAAATTGGTAGATTTCAAAAGCAGAATTATGTAACATCAGCGGCTTCTTCGTGTAGATTTCACCAGAGGAAGCGTTCAACCAAAACTCCTCGTTTGGAGGTTCAATAACATACACAATCTCACAGTTTTGCCCTGTGTCTGCATCTGTAGCAAGAACCTGCATTACAAACACCTCGTCATCTTTTGTTTCAGGAAGATCAACAGTGTAAAAATGATCAGAAAATACTGGTCTATTATCATTCACATCTGCAATGACTATAGTGACGTCAGTGCTAATGCTCCATGCAGAATCATTTGCATTTACTCTCAAGATATAAAGATCCTGTACCTCCCTGTCCAGAGGCCTTTCAACGGTGATGTAACCAGTGGTGAAGTCAATATTAAAGTGAGTGACATCACTTTGGTCTAATATGGTGTAATTAATTACTGCATTTACACCGGTATCATCATCAGTTGTGCTGACTTTTAAAACTATCTGTCCAACAGGAGAATCCTCAGATACCTCTGTGAGAAAAATCTGTGAAAAACGAGGTGCATTGTCATTTCTGTCTAAAACACCGATGAGAACAAATGCTCTGTCTTTATGAAGAGGGTTGTTTAGCTCTGCAGCTTCAACTGTTAAATTGAATTCAGGGATACTTTCTCGATCCAAACTTACAATTGTGCTCAGTAAACCATTTTCAGGGTCAATTGTGAAAAAATTGTCAGCGTTTCCTTCTGTTATGCTGTACTGCACTGTGCCATAAAGGCCTGAATCAGCATCTATGGCAAGAACATCACAGACCCACGACGGCGGGGAGTTCTCAAAAACCTCACACCTGTACTCGGCTTGGGTGAATTGAGGGTAGTTGTCATTAACATCGCTGATGTTTATGTGGATTTCAGCAAATGATGAGAAAGGAGGTGAGCCAGAATCTCTGGCTTCCATCAACAAAGTAAACTCTCTTTTGCTCTCATAATCAAGAGGGTTCTCTACTGTCAACGCTCCAGTTAATTGCTCCACATGAAAAGCGTTTTCAGAGTTTCCAGAAGCTAGATAAAAAGAGACGGGTTCAGCTCTGATGCTCGCTGCAGAGACAGCCGCCACTAATGTTCCTACTGCTTCGTCCTCAGCGAGTGAATAACTCAGAAGATCCACGTTCATCTCCGGAAACTCCGAGGCATTCTGAAACCTGATGCTGATGGTAGTGTTGTCAAATTTAGGGTTATCTCCAGCGTCTTCCACATGTACATATACTACAATGTCTTCTGTTCTCTGTAGAGCACTTGAAGTGAATATAATGCCACTGTATGGATTGACTGAAAACAAATCTGAACTTTCTCCATATAACGAATACTGTAGTTCTGCATTCAGCTCAGTATCTCCATCTGTTGCTCTTACTGCACAAACAATTGCGCCTGTAGGGGAAAAAAAAAAAAAAAAACATGAACAAAATGAAACCCACACAATACTGTCAAGAGGAAGTAAAAGCTCCCACCTGAACTCATTTCAGTGGGCACATAGGCTACATATGGGCTGTTCATAAACTGGGGCCAGTGGTCGTTAATATCTCCGACAAGCACAATAACAAGCACTGAGCTTGACAGAGGCTCAGTTGGATGCTTATCGTAGCCAATCACCATCAACCTGTATATGGCTATTGTCTCCCGGTCCAGGACATCAGTTGTGAATAGCTCTCCAGATGTTTCATCAATGGCGAAAGGCACATCAATGTTCTCCATGGAATACCTGAAGGAGAGTCAGAAGATGCAATCTCTTTTTAGTGTATTAAAATAAAATATACTGTATATTATATGATGTGTATAGAATCCAAGAATGATTTCCAGTTGCTTTAGTGCACCATATTCAGTGAATACTAAAGGAAGGCAATTGTAAAGGAAATGTTGACCCTAATTATAGGCTACTGTCCTATACATGATCCTAAAATAGACTACAGACAAAAATACATAACCGCAGCAATAATTTCTCAAGTATTAACTAGATCGCTCTCAGAGAGTTCAAACCAAGGCCATTGTCACTAAAACTGGAACAACTGGAAAATTACGTAAGCTCTTGCATTCATTTCAGTTAGCATTTGGTCCTCTGAAAGAGGAAATGGATGTGGGCACATACAGTAATGCCCTCCTCCAAATATATCTGTATGATGATCACGCTCCGAATTCAGTTGTAGTGGTGGAACATCATGAGTTGTCAAGGCTTGGTTATTTTTCTTTTGATTGGTCTATTATTACCTTTAATGATCTAATGATTTATCTTGAATTGGCAAAATTGTAAAAAATTTGTTATCTCACAATGTTGAAAAAGTGAGTGATCTGTACCCGGACCCGCCTCTAAATTTAATCAACACTTCCTCTGCCAAAGATCCACCTCCTGCACAAACTTGCATCAAAATCTGTTGACAACTTTTCAAGATATCTTGCAGACTGACAGACAAACAAACAAAATATACAAACAAAAGTGGACGATCACATAAACAATACTTCTCCTCATTGTTCTAAAATTGAGTGCTTTTTGACGAGATGTTTTACCTTATTTCCCCATTGACACCCTCATCAATGTCAGATGCCGTAATCATGGCAAACACAGTGCCGATAGGACTGTCCTCAGATACTATAGTGGTGTAGGCTTCTTCAGTAAACTCTGGACGGTTATCATTGACATCATCCACAATGACATGCACACTTAGAGTACCCGTTAGAGGTGGCATACCTTCAAATGACAAAGTAAGTAATGAATTATCAAACTGTTTGAATGGACACCGATACAGAACAGCATATTGTAACATTAATCTCATTTTATTAATCACCTGAATCAACAGCAATGATGTTCAGGAAGTACAATGATTCCCTCTCTCTATCCAGGCTGTGCAATATTTGAAACGTGCCATTGGGAGTGATGGAGAACAGCCCATCATCATTTACTCTCTGTATAAAATAAGTAAGCTGGCTGTTGATGCCTAAATCTTCATCCAAAGCCGACACCTGGTTGAAAAAGACAATCCAGAAATTAACATCAAAACATTCGGTTATTCAACATCCAATTAACTCTTTGGCAAACAAGAGCTAGCATCACCTGATGTGTGAGGTGAGAGGGATCCTCCTCGTTCTCCATTACATGTATGATCAGTGTTTCTGGAGTAAAGACGGGTGCAAAGTCATTAACATCCAACACCGTGACACTCAAAGCAGTGGTAGCAGATCTGGGTATAATCCCCAGATCTACAGCTCTTATAAACAAGGTGTAGCTTGGATCCTTCTCCCTGTCCAGTTTACCCATGACTGTGACGACACCTCGAACTGTGTCCACCATAAACGGACTCGCCGGGGTCAATATGTACCTCACTTGTCCATTTATCCCGGCGTCGCGTTCAAGAGCCTGGACCTGAAACAGGCTGGTTCCTCTGGGAATATCCTCTCTAATTGTGAGGTTGTAGGTGCTTTCTGAGAACTCAGGGTCATGGTCATTTACGTCTTCGATGTACACCCTGAGATCCTTAGTGGTTGCCATCCTGGGTGAGCCTTTATCTGTGGCGGTTAAAGTAATAGTCAGGTTGTCTTCCTGCTCTCTGTCTAATGCCTTTTCTAGGTATATTTTTCCACTATTGTTATCGATGCTAAACTTGCCACCAGAAGTGCTGTTTAAATAATATAAGACCTCCCCATTGGATCCGATGTCTTCATCCTTAGCATGGGCAGTCATTATAACAGAATGAAGTACAGTGTCTTCTGGAATACTTAATGTCCTCGCTGACACAAAAACTGGAACATTATCATTGACATCTTCAACCAACACAACAGCATGTGCTGTGCTGGTGAACTGTGAAGACACAGGCTGGGCACAGTCATTGGCTGTCACAGTCAGACTGTAGAAGGGTTGTCTCTCTCTGTCTAACTCTGTGTTTAGGCACAAACTACCAGATGGGTTTATGAAGAACACCTCCTCTTCATCTCCACCGACCACTCTCAGCTTCAAGTCTCCATTGTCAGCTGGCACGGAAAAAGAAATTCATTAATTTACCACAAATGATGTCTCATAGTGGTTTGGTGTCCTATACATGAAACAAGGAATAAAATGATGTGCTCTGCAGATGATAAACTGATATTAATAACTATTTACAGCTAAGTGCACATGCTAATAATACACTCAAAGGATAATAGTGTCCTTACCACCGTCAAAGTTTTCCTACCATGTTGAATCAGTATGTATAAATTAAGAAAATTTGATCTGATTTGATGATAACCATTTCGACTTTCATATACTTGAATACTGTAATAAACACACTATATTTATTTAGATGTTTCCCTTTTGTCATATAGTAATTGAATAAACACATAAAATATATGTATAGGCTTGCATTAATTTAATTTAATAATACAGTTAATAAAATTGTTTTGCATTGGAGTTGTTGACACCTTCATTGTTCTCTGAAGATGCATATATTTTCACATCTGCTGAAGGTTTGGCACTTACCATCATCTTTATCTGACACATTCAGGGACAGGAAGCAAGTGCCAACCCGTGTGTCTTCCAGCAATGATGCAGAAAAGGTATGTTGACTGAAAACCGGGGGGTTGTCATTCACATCCAACACATTGAAGTACACTCTGACACCTGATACCTGAGAATCCCCCTGTTGCACCGCCACAGTGACTATGTAGAGGCTTTGTATTTCAAAATCCAGGCTGCGGGATAATAAGAACTCCCCTGAGATGGGGCTGAGTAGAAACAGGTTATCTCCGTCATCCTCCTGCACTGAGTATGTGATAGGCGTGAGAGCCTCAAAATCTGTTTCCAGCTTTCCCACAACTGTTCCTGCCAACACATGGATAATGCATAATTACTGGGTAATCTGGTGAATGTGGGATGAAAACTAAAATATAAAAAAGAGAAAGACCTTAACTATCATAAAAATAAGGATAATACATGCCTAAAATCACAGGTTATGTAAAAAGAAGTTCAAACTATCAAGTAATGCTCAAATTAACTAATTAACATGGGGAAAAGCTTTGCTGCACAGATGACTAACCT